>JAVGWX010000017.1:24383788-24963788 GCA_036924085.1 Ariolimax columbianus
CAAGGTTGCCTAATACCCAATTTTGGTTGCATTGATTTGCTCAGACTGCAAGCCTCACACCCATATACCATTACTGGGGATAACAATGCTATTAAAGGTGTGGGCCCTGGCCTTGATGTCCATCATCTGCTGGAGTATTGATGTGGTTGAGCCAATCCGCCGGTCTCCTGCGCGAGAGACTCCTTATCAATGTTGGGGTTGTTCATTTCCTGGCTTAGGTAGATTGACATTCTCGATGAGCTCATCTTTCAATCGCAGTTCCCCCATGTAGAAGAAAGAGTTCAGTACAAATTGAGTCTTCTTTCTATTTATATTCAGGCCAATTGTTTTGCCTGCTTCATTCACGTCGTTTAAGCCTTGTTCGGTTTCTCCAATGCTGTAGCTGAAATTTACTGCTATAAAATTGGTAAAACGCTATTAAATAATTCCAATCAAATTTATATCTACTGATATAGACCAAATAAAATATTTTCAATGTTATATACATATTATTAGGAATTATACCTTTTGAGTCAGACAATCTTGGGAAAGGGCATTTTGGCAGATGCTGGGACAAGGAGTTGAAGACTGGTTGTTTTCATTATGAAACTTTATCTGTACAATAAACTCTAATTTGCAAGACAGATAGGTGCCCTTGTGGTGAGAACTGATAATCATTAGAATATGGGCTTGTTGACTCCATGATCCATGAGAGGAGCAGTATGGCGCTCTCCAATCCTGATTAAGTATAAGCTGTATGGGGATGAGAGACACCTGAGACATACCTGCAAGTTTATGAGGGAGAAGTTGTTGAATACCCACAATGAGTAAGTTCACTCTTTTGTGCGCCCTGAAAAGGGCGTTAAGTGGCAGATTGTTGCAGCTTTCCTCACATCCCGAGTGTGCTGATGAAGGTGGACCACGGTTCTTAATGCGGTTGTGCTATGCTTGGCTTCATCTACGTGGTACTCACCGCTATAGGGATAACGTCGATCCACATCTCATCAGCCAGACTGCCATGAAAACAGCATATTCCCAGCTACGTGAGTCGAACCTCCAAAAAGCGAGTGCTCTACCACTGTGTAGGCTATATGGGTAAACATTTAGCCATATTCTCTGAATCCAATGTTCTCCCTATGTAATGATTGTTTTCTTTTGTCCCATAAAAACAGCTGGTGACCTGTTCAGGGGCTATGAAGGAGGGATCTTTAAGGATTATCAGGAATGGAATTGGCATAAATGAGCATGCCAGCATTGATTTGCCAGGAATCAAAGGTAGGTTTGGCCTATTGTCATCGTCCTTCACCTCTGTAGGAGAATGGAGACACATCTGGAATTAACTCCTTACAGGAAGCCTGCATTATATCATTTATGTAGTATTATTTCTGTATTACTTTGTTTGACATGGTGAAATTTGCCATCCTCATGCACTACCTCAATACTGCAACATGTACAGAATGAAGCAGTAGACCTATTTTTTTAATCTATATTTTCATCAATAAGAGGCTCCAGATTCCCCACTGAATGCTGCTAACCCTACCAAGTATGTGGTAAAAGTCAACTAAGGACTGTGGAGGATTGATTAACCCTACCAGACCGCTGCACCCATTTTCCGGTAATTTCCTTAACTGCCGCTAAACCGCTGTACCTAATTTTCGGTACTTTGGATAGTACGTCATAAAATGCGTCAGAATCTAAAAATAACCAACCAATCGTGGTTAATCCTCGTGATTAGTCATTGCAAATGGCTGCCCCCATGTTTGAATTGATTTTGTGGGGTTTAACGTGAACAAATTCGGAAAATTGACAATGAAACGAACGGCTGATGAACCAAGCACTTCAACAGGAAAGCAAAGTAAGTCTAGGCTTATGACAGTCCAACAGGTGATCAATAATTTGGTTGATTCAGACTCTGTTCAAGTGAAACAGACAGTGAGAGCTCGAGTGATGACATGAAGGATTTTCTTGGACTGAGGATCTATATGGAATACTCATGTATAAAGCCCAGCTATCAGGATTATTGGACAAATGAGGGCTCTTTGTTGTGTTCACTCCCGGATTTCGAAATGTTTTATGACTCGAGACAGATTCTTTGCCTTTTGCTGGGTTGATTGGCACACAAAGGTGGAATATTGACGCTAGATGAAAGGTAAACCTATTTTCTACAATGTCTCTAAGTTACATCTTATTCTAACCACTTGTTTGCATGTAACTAACATTTTTCTACATCATGTTGGTTTTTTCTTTTTAATGCTCTGGAACCCAGGAATGGGAGACAGTTGGGTTCAGGGCCTTAGGTCTGGTAGGGTTAATTAGTTAATTACATTCAGCATCACCCATCATTTTTAGAGTTAATATGCTATTATTAGTTAAACTTCATTCTGATTGATTGTAGTACGTGTCTCAGAAACACACCTGTCTGATTGATTATAGTACTTGTCTCAGAACCATACCTGTCTATTTGGTTGTAGTACTTGTCTCAGAACCATACATGTCTGATTGTAGTACTTATCTCAGAACCATAATTTACACAATAGCTATTCTATAATACCTTTTTTGAAATTGTTTGATTTTGCCAACAGGAATCTGGCCTTTGCGAGTCAACTCTGAGAAATATGACAACATGATGGTTATGTCCTTTGTTGGACAAAGCAGGTAATATTAAGACCTGAATGTACTTTCAGTTATGCAAATTATACTTTTAAATACATCTTCTCTCTGTCTCTCTCCCTCTCTCCTCTCTCCTTCTGTACCCCTTGGGGGCAGGGAGAGGTGTGTGTGTGGGAAGGTTTTAAGTTTATAGAAAGTATAGCTTCAATATCTGATAAATTCAAAAGGAAGTAAAAGAGTTCATGATTTTTTTGTGTGTGCATTCGCCTTATTTCTCTAATCCCCAAGGCGGTGTGCGTTGCACTGCGTTTTTATTTTGCGCCTGTCGGCCCAGTGCATCCGACTTCAGCATGCATTTTATGTAAGGGTCTGCTTCCTCCTGCATTTTCTAAGGGTTTGCTTCCCCGGGGTAACGGCCGGTGCTGTGATGGGGATTGAACCCAGCACCTTCTGGTTGTGAGCTATGTCACTTAACCACTAGGCCACGCCGTCCCCGTTCAGGATTTAAATGTATTATTGCTGGCAAAGACATGAAACGCAGTTTCCTTAGTGAACCTCACTGGACTAGAAGCATAGCATCAGTTGATTGAAGAAGAAGAAGCAGTTGAATTAGCTTTTTTTGAACAGTTCAGAACAATCTATTAAGTGAAACTGAACAGCAGAGTGGTTATAATGGTTTTCTCTCAAGGCAAAACCAACAAGGTTGCAACCTAGTTGCGTCAAACTCCATTCTACCAAGCTGTAAATGGATGCAACCTAGTTGCGTCTAACTCCATTCTACCAAGCTGTAAATGGGTGCAACCTAGTTGCGTCAAACTCTAGTCTACCAAACTGTAAATGGGTGCAACCTAGTTGCGTCAAACTCCATTCTACCAAGCTGTAAATGGGTGCAACCTAGTTGCGTCAAACTCTAGTCTACCAAGCTGTAAATGGGTGCAACCTAGTTGAGTCAAACTCCATTCTACCAAGCTGTAAATGGGTGCAACCTAGTTGCGTCAAACTCCATTCTACCAAGCTGTAAATGGGTGCAACCTAGTTGTGTCAAACTCTAGTCTACCAAGCTGTAAATGGGTTCTACCAAGCTATAAATGGGTGCAACCTAGTTGCGTCAAACTCCATTCTACCAAGCTGTAAATAGGTGCAACCTAGTTGCGTCAAACCCCAGTCTACCAAGCTGTAAATGGGTATCTGTTAAGAGCTAGACATAGCAGTTGGAAATTTGTTTATTAACCCTTAAGATCTTATAGGCATTTTTCATTATGATCAATAGAATCCTGAATTAAATCAACAAAAGTAATAAGAAATGGACGTTTGTCTTATTTTATCTGTAACTTTTTAAAATTTGTTATAATATTAGAATAAATTTTGAGTATGTTATGTATGAATGGAGGAGTGTCTCAAATGGCATGCTAGTGTGCAAAAAGTATAAATTTGCTGTATGTGTGCACCTGCTACAATATAAGCTACACCCATCGTGTGCAGTGCACACCAAAAAAGCACCTGCATCATTTACACTAGTGGCACTAGGCCTACGATATCGTAAACTGACCCGACCATCAACGATACCATTGCTGTGGTATAGATCTAGGTCATCGTTAGCACTCTCTGTCTCAGTATCTGATTGGTTATTATCATAATCAAAGTCTAACTTGTCAAATAAATCGGAACAGATTCTGTCTGGACAACCCTGCATGCTCACCATCAGATAAATCGCTAATTCTTGTGTGAAAATTTACTGGTTATAACTTCCAAGCTGTTTTCAATATTTTATCTATACATTCTCTTTGCATATGAATTCAAACTAAATGGCTCAACAACAACCACAAATTCTCAATCAGAGGATACCAGGCCTTCCGTCTCGATAGAGAAGGTCACAAAGGAGGGGTTCTGATACTGACCCGAAACTGCATACCGAGTAGCGCGGTAGCTGTCAATTACACCGGACAAGCAGAAATTGTAGGAGTTGATATAATGGCTAAAGAGACGAAGATCCACATCTTCAATCTGTACGGACCACCAAACAGACCTGTCGCTCTCGAGTATGGAAGTCAAAGACTCCAACTGCATAGTAGTTGTAGACTTCAACAGCCACTCGGAGAGATGGGGATACTCGGACACAGACAGCAGAGGTGACGAAGTGGAAGATTGGGAGATAGACACAAATCTCCAACTTATCAATAGGCCGGAGGATAGCCCTAACTTCTATTCTAGAACATGGCACACCACCTCTACTCCAGATTTGGCCTTCTCCATGGTGGATATTCACCACAAAATAGACCGCCAGGTGCTAAACCAATTGGCAGGTAGCGACCACAGGCCAATTAGGCTAGAAGTTGATATGGAAGTAGGCCCACAGGAAACAAAACTGCTCCCACGTTGGAACTATAAATGAGCCAACTTGGACAGATTTACAATCCTGACAGATGGGCTATGTGAAACCATCAACACACGGAATAACAACATGAAACCCATGGTGGAAAGCCTAAGTAAAGCAATAATGCAGGCAGCCACCAAAACCATTCCAAGAGGGGCAAGGAAAAACTACAAGCCCTACTGGAATGATGAACTGCAGAAAGCAGAAGACGAAGTCTCAAATGCTAGGAACATAGCAGAGAGAGAACAATCTATGGAGGCAAATATCGCCCTCAAATCCACCACGGCGAAATACAAATACACTTTAAACCAAACAGCAAGAGAAAGCTGGAAAAACAAAACAGAAAGCC
The DNA here is from genome assembly GCA_036924085.1 of Ariolimax columbianus. NCBI lineage: Eukaryota > Metazoa > Mollusca > Gastropoda > Stylommatophora > Arionidae > Ariolimax > Ariolimax columbianus. Next base: position 24,389,101 of record JAVGWX010000017.1, read on the forward strand.
TCAATCTAGACAAAGAAGGGAACAAACTATGGAAGCTAGTCAGAGCCATGAATGACGAAACTCCATCAAACAAACAAATTACAATCAAACAGGGTGACAACATGCTCACTGGAAAAAAAGCAGCAAACGCCTTTGTTGAACATTATGCCAGAGCAAACCACATCGATGTCCCAGCAGATAGGCATACTGACATTAGTGAAGAGCAAAAGGGGCATGACAACATCAATATGGCACCAGAAGAGCATATGATGGCAAAATTAACAATGAATGAAATGTTAGAGGCCATGAGAACGTTAAAGAAAAGGAAATCTCTCGGAAAAGACGGGATAATAAACGAAATGCTGATGGGGCTGGGCCAAACAGCAAAGAGGTAACTACTATCAGTCCTGAACCAAAGCTGGAAAAGGGGTATTGTACCCCAGGATCTGGGGTAGTTGTCTCGCCGCAGCGACTCAATTTCATCCAGTGTTCGTAAAGCGATCTCAGTCCCGCCAGGCGGAGCGATAGCGCGGGCTTGCGGAAAACGCTCGCCTGCCTTTCCCCGTAGTGCGAATTGGGTGCGGTTTGTGGTAGTGGCTCCTCCACCGAGGTGCGCTAGTCTGGTCCGTATCAGGAAACGTGGTCCGTCCCTGGTGATTTATCTAAGGCTTATAGCAGAGCTCGACAGTACGTCTCGCTGGTGGTCCGACTCTCGCAAAGAGCTTGTGACCGGCAAATGGAAAGCAGGAATCGTTGCCTCGAGGCCCTGCGTTCTCTCCCTACGGAGAAGAAGGGCAGGCCAAATTGTGTCTCTAGTCCCAGTGAAATTCGTCGCCGAGGTCGTTGGGATCCGTTCTGCACAGAGCGCTGCCATCCCTCCTCGAGCGAGCCCGGTCGGTCGGTCGTCTGGTGCGTGTGGGAGGCCCCTGTCAGGCGGTCCTAGGTCGACGGAGTGAGGGACGGGTGGAACAACCGTCCGTCCGTCCCGTCAGTCGGTCCCTGCGGCCGTCCCAGTGAGGCTTTTTACACACCCTTCCTCCGCCGACCGGTGTGCGCAGTACGTACGTCTCCGACAGATATCTGGTTGATCCTGCCAGTAGTCATATGCTTGTCTCAAAGATTAAGCCATGCATGTCTAAGTTCACACTGTCTCACGGTGAAACCGCGAATGGCTCATTAAATCAGTCGAGGTTCCTTAGATGACACGATCCTACTTGGATAACTGTGGCAATTCTAGAGCTAATACATGCTTACCAAGCTCCGACCCTCGCGGAAAGAGCGCTTTTATTAGTTCAAAACCAATCGTCGTTTCCCCTCGCGGGGTTGCGGCGTCCCCACTGGTGACTCTGGATAACTTTGTGCTGATCGCATGGCCTCATGTGCCGGCGACGCATCTTTCAAATGTCTGCCCTATCAAATGTCGATGGTACGTGACATGCCTACTATGTTTGTAACGGGTAACGGGGAATCAGGGTTCGATTCCGGAGAGGGAGCATGAGAAACGGCTACCACATCCAAGGAAGGCAGCAGGCGCGCAACTTACCCACTCCCGGCACGGGGAGGTAGTGACGAAAAATAACAATACGGGACTCTTTCGAGGCCCCGTAATTGGAATGAGTACACTTTAAACCCTTTAACGAGGATCTATTGGAGGGCAAGTCTGGTGCCAGCAGCCGCGGTAATTCCAGCTCCAATAGCGTATATTAAAGTTGTTGCAGTTAAAAAGCTCGTAGTTGGATCTCAGGCGCAGGCGGGCGGTCCGGCTCGCGCCGGTTCACTGCCCGTTGTCTCCTGCCCTACCGTCTGCCGGCTCTCTCCCACGGGTGCTCTTCGCTGAGCGTCCTGGGTGGCCGGCGCGTTTACTTTGAAAAAATTAGAGTGTTCAAAGCAGGCCTCGGCTGCCTGAATAATGGTGCATGGAATAATGGAATAGGACCTCGGTTCTATTTTGTTGGTTTTCGGAACTGGAGGTAATGATTAACAGGGACAAACGGGGGCATTCGTATTGCGGCGTTAGAGGTGAAATTCTTGGATCGCCGCAAGACGAGCTACTGCGAAAGCATTTGTCAAGAATGTTTTCATTAATCAAGAACGAAAGTCAGAGGCGCGAAGACGATCAGATACCGTCGTAGTTCTGACCATAAACGATGCCGACTAGCGATCCGCAGGAGTTGCTTCGATGACTCTGCGGGCAGCTTCCGGGAAACCAAAGTGTTTGGGTTCCGGGGGAAGTATGGTTGCAAAGCTGAAACTTAAAGGAATTGACGGAAGGGCACCACCAGGAGTGGAGCCTGCGGCTTAATTTGACTCAACACGGGCAACACTGAAATGATTGACATGCCGAGACCACTCTTCTGGAGTCTAATATGGAACTGGTGCTGGACTTAGACCCCCAGAAATCTGGGGTTATGTCCCCTGTGGCTCGGTTTTGTCTGCATCCAGTGTTTGATAAAGGAATTGACGGAAGAGCACTATCAGGAGTGGAGCCTGAGACCTAAGTTAACTTACCACGCCAATACTGCAGAATGACTATCAAAAAGTACACCTTAGTGGGGTCTAATAGAGAACATGTGCTGGAATTAGACCCTCGAAAATCTTTGGGGCTACCCTTTAAGAAACTTGATTGTCTCGCTAAGGGAATTGACGGAAGGGCACCACCAGGTGTGGAACCTGCGGCTTAATTTGACTGAACACGCCAATACTGTAGAACAACTGACAAATTGAGAGCACTGCCGTTTGGGTCTAATAATGAACGTACGCTGGTATTAGACTCACGGACGACAAGTCAGCTCAAATGAAAGAACGCTACGGAAATCGTGTTTAACTCTGCAGATTTCAAATACCTGGTCATTGACAAACAAAAGCCCTCAATAAATTCGTCTGACAAAATAGTGAACGGGTGCTGGAAATAGATCTGAAGACAGGTCAGTTTTACCCTACAAATGACAGGGCGTTGCTACGAAAAAACCAGCTCAAATCGAGAGGAGCCGCAGACACTTTGGTTCACGTACCAGGCTGATAAGCCAAGGGCGCGAGGCTACCATGTGGGGGATTACGGCCGAACCCTTGAAAGCCGCAATCCCGCCCAAAATCTCAGCACCACTGCAATGGGAGGCTCCTACATGCTCGGGACCTGGGGCTTGCGCCCCAGCCCTATCAGGTAGAGCCACAGTAAGAGGTCCTTGCCGCCCGCAAATCAAAGCGGGCGGAAAACTGCTTGATACTCACCCTATACGGCGATGGGGTGCGAAAAACACCAACCAAAGACTTAGAACCTGGTCGGGGTGTCGAAAACAGTAGAGCAGCCACCACACTGTGAACTGTCAAGACTCAACCACTGACCATGAGAGTTGTCCGCACACCAGGCGATCAACATCTCTGTGACATTACCAGGCTTGTCCTCTGGCTAAATGCACTCCGGTTACGATATCTACCTCTGTACGTTATCAGCCATAACTATCATGCTGGACGCAGAAGAGATGCAGACCAGCGGACATTGCACACCTGCCCCACTGTGTCAACACCCCAGGTGGCGGGGAATGCTAGGCGTACCATCCCTGCATAGAAGCCAAGAAAATAAAGGGAAAAAGAGATACCCCACTCACATGCAAATGCTACGTTTCTGGCAGGACGTGACGATCCTGGGATACAGACACACTGGACTGCCTCTCTTCCGGGTAAACCAGTCCATCTCATATATCACATACCATCATTGCACCCTATAGACACGAGTAGTGAAGACTCGATAGTCTGGTAAGACAACTTCCATAGGAGAGAAAACTCTGATCGTAAACAACTGCTGCCTTGCAGATAGGCTGGGGACAGCCAAAGGCTAAGGAGGGCATCCCTACAGAAACGCCTGTTGAAATCGGATGCACGGGGCCGCAAGCCTAACAAAACAGTGCAACGTAAATCACAGTATGATGGCAGCACAACCTATTCGAAAAACGTATGGCGCTCATCCTGAGGAGACCCGCCAGGCAGCGATAGCGCCGGGCCCCACGCCTCGAAGGGGCCCACCCTTGGCTACTGGTGGTCACCCACCCATGTGTCGTGGAGTCAAGGCACATGGCTATGGGGAAACGACTATTGGCCAAAACTTCAAGACCCTCAGAATATTACAGTGGAATGCGGAGGGAGTCATTAACAAAAAACTTTCCCTAACACATCACCTGCATGAAGGTAAGATTGACGTGGCATGTATCCAGGAAACGCACCTCAACAATAACCATAAATTCTCAATCAGAGGATACCAGACTTTCCGTCTAGATAGAGAAGGCCACAAAGGAGGGGTCCTGATACTGACCAGAAACAGCATACCGAGTAGCGCGGTACCTGTCAATCACACCGGACAAGCAGAAATTGTAGGAGTTGACATAATGGCTCAAGAGACGAAGCTCCGCATTTTCAATCTGTACGGACCACCAAACAGAGACCTATCGCTCTCGAGTATGGAGGTCAGAGACTCCAACTGCATAGTGGTTGGAGATTTCAACAGCCACTCGGAGAGATGGGGATACTCTGACACAGACAGCAGAGGTGACGAAGTGGAAGATTGGGAGATAGATGCAAATCTCTCCCTAATCAATAGGCCGGAGGATAGCCCTAGCTTCTATTCAAGAACATGGCATACCACCTCGACTCCAGATTTGGCCTTCTCCACACAGGACATACACTATAAAATAGACCGCCAGGTGCTAAACCAACTGGCAGGTAGCGACCACAGGCCGATCAGGCTAACCATTGACATGGAAGTAGGCCCACAGGAAACAAAACCGCTCCCACGTTGGAATTACAAACGAGCCGACTGGGACAGATTTGCAATCCTGACAGATGGGCTGTGTGAAACCATCAACACACGAAACACCAAAATGAAGCCCATGGTAGAGAGCCTAAGCAAGGCAATAATGCAAGCCGCCACTGAAACCATCCCAAGAGGAGCTAGGAAAAACTATAAGCCCTACTGGAATGATGAGTTACAGAAAGTGGAAGATGCAGTAACAAATGCTAGAAACATGGCAGAACGAGAAAAATCCGTGGAGGCAAACATCGCCCTCAAAGCCGCCGCGGCGAAGTACAAACACACTCTCAAGCAAACAGCAAGAGAAAGTTGGAAAAATAAAACGGAAAGTTTAAACCTGGACAAAGAAGGGAACAAGCTATGGAAGCTAGTCAGAGCCATGAACGACGAAACCCCGTCAAATAAACAAATTACTATCAAGCAAGGCGAGAACTTGATCACAGGTAAGAAAGCCGCAAACGCCTTTGTCGATCACTATGCCAGAGCAAACCACATCGAGGTCCCTGCAGATAAGCATACAGACATTAGCGAAGAGCTAAAGGGGCACGAAAACAAAAATACGGCTCCTGAAGAGCACATGATGGCCAAACTAACAATGCGCGAAATGGAAGAGGCTATGAGAACACTAAAGAGAAGGAAATCTCCCGGAAAAGACGGGATAACAAACGAAATGCTGATGGGGCTGGGCCAAACAGCGAAGGAAAAACTACTGTCAGTCCTGAACCAAAGCTGGAAAAGGGGTATTGTACCCCAGGCATGGAAAGATGCAATACTGGTACCAGTACCAAAAACAGGAAAGGACAAAACAGATCCGAATGGATACAGGCCCATAAGCCTACTGAGCTGTGTCGGCAAGCTGATGGAACGGATGATAAACACCAGACTGATGTGGCATCTGGAAGAAAAACGAATACTAATTCCACAGCAAGCCGGCTTTAGACAGCACAGATCCACTGAGGACCAGGTCATCCTCATAGCCCAGGAGATAGAAGATGCCTACCAGGCACAGAAACACACAGTAGCTGTTTGGGTGGATCTGGAAAAGGCATTTGACAAAGTCTGGAAGGATGGACTTAGAGTCAAGCTAAGAAGAAGTGATGTTTGTGGGAAGATGTACAAGTGGATCAACCACTACCTCAAACAAAGAACGGCCAGAGTCCAAGTACAAGGGCAGATGAGCAAAAAGGTGACACTCGAGCAGGGAGTACCCCAAGGGGGAGTACTGTCACCCACACTCTTCCTGGTATATATAAACGATATTACAGAGAATATACCAAGAAGAGTCCATAGCTCAATGTTTGCAGACGATCTGGCTATGTGGACCTCTGAAAAGAATCTCACCATAGCAAGAAATCGGATGCAAACGGCCCTAACATCGCTGGAAGAGTGGGCGAACTCATGGCTGGTCAAAATAAACGAGGAGAAAACCACGTGCACAATATTCTCGCTCTCATTAAAACCCCAAAGTACCAAACTAAGCCTAAATGGCAAAATCCTGCAGCCAAACGACAACCCAACCTATCTGGGAGTCACATTTGATCGGCGCATGACATGGAAAAGTCAGATTGAGAGAAACCGAATGAAAGCCAGAGAAAGAATGGCGATCATGAGGAAACTTGCTGGCACAAGCTGGGGAGCAGACGAAGGCATACTAAAGAAACTGTACACTGGAAGAGTGAGACCAGTTCTCGAGTATGGCATCGCGGCTTGGACAACAGCAGCGAAGGCGAACTTCGATAAAGTTAACAAACTTCAAAACCAAGCTATGAGAATCATAACTGGTGGCATGAAGTCAACGCCAATTGTAGAACTTGAAAAGATTACAAAACTGCAATCCATGACCGACAGAAGAGACTGCAGAGCCCAGCTGCAGTCAGAGAAACTCCGAAGACTGACGGACCATCCAATGTACCAGAGGCTAAACAATTTGGGAACTGGAAAACTAAAGCGGAGAAACTTTGCAGAAATAGCCAAAGCAAAGATGCACGAAGATCCCATAAACGCACTAACAACACCAAAACCCATCACTACTGTACGAAAACCTACTTGGAGGCAGGATATATTTCCAGAGGTGGTAGAAAATATACCAGGTATTGCAAACAAAAACTGCCAGACCGAAAAAGAAAGGAGAGATACTACCCTAAGCTTCATAACGAAAAGCTACCCAAGCATGGACTGGACCCATGCATACACCGACGGCTCTGTAACAAACACTACACAGAACGGAGGGGCAGGAGCATTCCTGAACCTACCAAATGGCAGAAAAATAACACTGTCATTCGCTACTGGTAAGTACACGAGCAATTTCAGAGCAGAGGCAGAGGCACTGAGGGCGGCAGTGGAAGAAATGGTAACACACAGTGAAAATGAGAGCCATATAGTCCTGCTGACAGATGCTCTCGAAGTAGTCACAGCGCTAAAAAGCCAGAAAAACACTGAGCTTAATGACTTAAGAGCAGCACTCTGCAAACTGTGCCAACAGTCCGCACCAAAAAGGGTAGTGGTACAGTGGGTTCCGTCACACTGCAACATCCAAGGCAACGAGGAGGCAGACAGACTGGCAAAAGAAGGTGCAAGGCTACCACAAATAGATACCAGTATGACGTACGAAGAGTCAAAACGGCTTATCAAAGCCAGGTACATGTCCAAATGGGAAACCGAACATACTGGTTACACCAAAAACGATGCCTATTACCAGTTGAACCGAAGAGAGCAGGTCGTTGTCTTCAGACTTCGCACTGGCCACAACAGACTGAGGTACCACCTCTTCAACAAATTGAAGATAGGGTGTACCGACGAATGCCCGTGCGGTACTGGTAAAATGACCACTGAACATCTGCTGCAGAACTGCCCGACATACGAGGATCAGAGAGAGCAGATGTGGCCATTGCCAGTGGAACTGCAAGACAAGCTCTATGGTAGTGGCGAGAGTCTCAGGATGACCGCCGCTTTTTTCGAGAAAATAATGGTTACTGTCTGACTGTGTACGCAGAAGAAGAAGAAGAAGTACCCCAGGCATGGAAAGACGCAGTACTTGTACCAGTACCAAAGAAATGAAAAGACAAAACAGATCCAAATGGATACAGGCCTATCAGCCTACTGAGCTGCGTAGGCAAACTGATGGAACGTATGATAAACACCAGACTGATGTGGCATCTGGAAGAAAAACACATACTAATTCCACAGCAAGCAGGCTTTAGACAGCACAGATCCACTGAGGATCAGGTCATCCTCATAGCCCAGGAAATAGAAAATGCCTACCAGGAGCAAAAACACACAGTAGCTGTTTGGGTGGACCTAGAAAAGGCATTTGACAAAGTCTGGAAAGAGGGACTTAGAGTCAAGCTAAGAAGAAGTGAAGTTTGTGGGAAAATGTACAAATGGATCAGTCACTACCTCAAAAACAGAACAGCCAGAGTTCAAGTACAAGGGCAGATGAGCAAAAAGGTGACACTTGAGCAGGGAGTACCCCAAGGGGGTATACTGTCACCCACACTCTTCCTGGTGTATATAAATAACATAACAGAGAATATACCAAGAAGAGTCCATAGCTCAATGTTTGCAGACAATCTCGCTATGTGGACCTCTGAAAAGAATCTCACCATAGCAAGAATACGGATGCAGCAGGCCCTAACATCGTTGGAAGAGTAGGCGAACTCATGGCTGGTCAAAATAAATGAGGAAAAAACGACATGTACAATATTCTCGCTATCAAATAAACCCCAAAACACCAAATTAAGTCTTAACGGCAAATAACTGCAGCCAAACGACAACCCAAACTACCTGAGAGTCACATTTGATCGGCGCATGACATGGAAAAGTCAGATCGAGAGAAACCGAATGAGAGCCAGAGAAAGAATGGCAATCATGAGGAAACTTGCTGGCACAAGCTGGGGAGCAGACGAAAGTATACTAAAGAAACTGTACACTGGAAGAGTGAGACCAGTTCTCGAGTATGGCATTGCGGCATGGACAACAGCAGCAAAGGCGAACTTTGACAAAATTAGCTAACTCCAAAACCAAGCCATGAGAGCTATAACGGGAGGCATGAAGTCAATGCCAATTATAGAACTTGAAAAGATTACAAAACTGCAATCCATGACCGACAGAAGAGACTGCAGAGCCCAGCAGCAAGCAGAGAAACTCCGAAGACTGACTGACCATCCAATGCACCAGAGACTAAACAATTTGGGAAATGGGAAACTAAAGCGGAGAAACTTTGCAGAAATAGTCAAAGCAAAGATGCACGAAGACCCCATGAACGCACTAACAACACCAAAGTCCATCCCTACTGTACGAAAACCTACCTGGAGGCAGCAAATATTTCCAGAGGTGGTAGAAAATATACCAGGTATTGGAAACAAAAACTGCCAGACTGAAAAAGAAAGAAGAGATACTACCCTGAACTACATAACGAAAAACTACCCAAGTATGGGCTGGACCTATGCATACACCGTACACTGTAACAAACACAACACAGAATGGAGGGGCAGGAGCATTTCTGAACCTGCCAAATGGCAGAAAAATAACACTGTCATTCACTACTGGAAAATACACAAGCAATTTCAGAGCGGAGGCAGAGGCACTGAGGGCGGCAGTGGAAGAAATGGTGACAGGTAAAAGGAATGAAAGCCATATAGTCCTGCTTACAGATGCCCTGGCCGTAGTCACATCACTAAAAAGCCAGAAAAATACTGAACTTAATGATTTAAGAGCAGTACTCTGTCAACTATGCCAGCAGTCCGCAACAAAAAGGGTAGTGGTACAGTGGGTTCCATCCCACTGGAACATCCAAGGCAACGAGGAGGCAGACAGACTGGCAAAAGAAGGTGCAAGACTACCACAACCAGATACTAGTATGACATACGAAGAGTCAAAACGGTTTATTAGAGCTAGATACATGACCAAATGGGAAACCGAACATACTGGCTACACAAAAAACGATGCCTATTACCAATTGAACAGAAGAGAGCAGGTCGTGGTCTTCAGACTTCGCACTGGCCACAATAGACTGAGGTACCACCTACTCAACACATTGAAGATAGGTGGCACTGACGAATGCCCGTGTGGTACCGGGAAAATGACCGCTGAGCATTTGCTGCAAAACTGCCCGACATACGAGGACCAGAGAGAGCAGATGTGGCCATCACCAGTGGCAACACTAGACAAGCTCTATGGCAGTGTCGACAGCCTCAGGATGACCGCTGCTCTTTTCGAAAAAATAAAGGTTGACGTCTGACACCGTACGATGAAGAAGAAGAAACTAAATGGCAATGTTAGGCGTAGTAACTGACAAACAAATGCAATGAGAACAAGTGGTATAGGATTTAAGGACGTCAGCGGTATAGGATTTAAGGACATCAGTGGTATAGGATTTAAGGACGTCAGTGGTATAGGATTTAAGGACGTCAGTGGCATAGGATTTAAGGACGTCAGCGGTATAGGATTTAAGGACGTCAGCGGTATAGGATTTAAGGACGTCAGTGGCATAGGATTTAATGACGTCAGTGGCATAGGATTTAATGACGTCAGCGGTATAGGATTTAAGGACGTCAGTGGTATAGGATTTAAGGACATCAGCGGTATAGGATTTAAGGACGTCAGTGGTATAGGATTTAAGGACGTCAGCGGTATAGGATTTAAGGACATCAGTGGTATAGGATTTAAGGACGTCAGTGGTATAGGATTTAAGGACGTCAGTGGTATAGGATTTAAGGACGTCAGCGGTATAGGATTTAAGGACGTCAGCGGTATAGGATTTAAGGACGTCAGTGGCATAGGATTTGAGGACGTCAGTGGCATAGGATTTAAGGACGTCAGCGGTATAGGATTTAAGGACGTCAGCGGTATAGGATTTAAGGACGTCAGTGGCATAGGATTTAAGGACGTCAGTGGTATAGGATTTAAGGACATCAGCGGTATAGGATTTAAGGACATCAGTGGTATAGGATTTAAGGACGTCAGTGGTATAGGATTTAAGGACGTCAGTGGTATAGGATTTAAGGACGTCAGCGGTATAGGATTTAAGGACGTCAGCGGTATAGGATTTAAGGACGTCAGTGGCATAGGATTTAAGGACGTCAGTGGCATAGGATTTAAGGACGTCAGCGGTATAGGATTTAAGGACGTCAGCGGTATAGGATTTAAGGACATCAGCGGTATAGGATTTAAGGACGTCAGTGGCATAGGATTTAAGGACGTCAGTGGCATAGGATTTAAGGACGTCAGCGGTATAGGATTTAAGGACGTCAGTGGTATAGGATTTAAGGACGTCAGCGGTATAGGATTTAAGGACGTCAGCGGTATAGGATTTAAGGACATCAGCGGTATAGGAGTTAAGGACATCAGCGGTATAGGATTTAAGGACGTCAGCGGTATAGGATTTAAGGACGTCAGTGGTATAGGATTTAAGGACGTCAGCGGTATAGGATTTAAGGACGTCAGTGGTATAGGATTTAAGGACGTCAGTGGTATAGGATTTAAGGACGTCAGTGGTATAGGATCTTAAGGATTAATCCCGATTGATACTCAATTAATATGGAATCTACAGGATGTCCTGAAAGTCTGGAACCTGTGGTGAAGGCTTCCTATTATCATATTTCACAGGATAAAATGTAAACAAAAAACAATATAAAATGTACTGAAATTCCCTTGGTTTTCCCAAACTTGTATACAGAGTCCTGCAGTTGTCAGGGGAAGAGGTTGAGGAGACAGAACTGCCTGGCTTTGATGGAGGCAACCAGACCTTCGTGTGTAACAATGTGTGCTTTAACCAGATACTACAGGTATGTACACACTTTGACCGAAAGCATGACTGCAGGAAAAAGATGCCAGGTTGTTATTCTTATGATATTAATTCACATTATCACATTATTCTCAGCATCAGTCCAGCAAATATGCCGCATGCCAGGAAGCCAACAATATTCTCTATGCGTTCTGATCTTTTGCAGTACTGTACCAATGCAGACCTTGGTCTTTGGTCAGTTCATCTCGCCCATTCGTAACTAGTTGATACAGCAATAAATGAGGCGGGTCGGATAGTATCAGGGTATCTAAAACCCACACCTTTGATAAAATGTACCCCATAATTGGCATAGCAACACCCGAGATTCGAAGAAGCGCCGCAGCAGAAATCGAATGAGAAAAACAGGAGCACGACTCAAGGCACCTAATGTTTGGACATCAGGTACAGAGAGCACAAGACTCAAATCCAGACATAGCTTCCTAAAATTAACACAGCTCATATAGACAAACCCTGAAAGTCGCGCATTCGAGAGATGTCCATCTGTTGTCAGGCATGTGCACTACATGTCCAGCCCAGTGATGTTTGCATGATATCGCTTCTTCCACAACGTCCCGAAACACAGTTTGATGTTGAATTTCTTCTATTCAAATCTTATCCCTTATCGAAATTTTCAGTACACCTCTTAATTATTTTATTGTTATTGATGAAATGTTGTTGCTTTTGTTCAAAGCTGCTTATGCTATTCTCTCGACATATATTGTACATTAATTGTGAATGACCACAGGAATGGGATGCTAGGTTATTATTCTTATGACCTTAATTATTTTATTGTTATTATTAATTAAATCTTATTTGAAGCTACTTATGTTGTTATATTTACTCTTGGCGGCAACATTTAAAAAAAAATGGATTACAGTAGGTTTATTATATCCTGAATTGTACCTAAGAAGGTGGTCTTGCTGGCTGTAGTCAGTGTGAGAATTCTAATTAGACTTCCCATTATATTATTTGGATCACCATGTTGTTGGCCAGTCTGCTGTAACAGCCTGTTTCCATGGACACTGCGTGGATGTCAGGTATGGTATTAGTCAGTATGTTTGACCTAAATTGATGAAATAAACAAAGAGAGGCCACTCCTTATCAAGGTCAGATACACAGAACTTCACCAATTAGGGGAATTTATATATCCACGTTAATTCAGATACCTAATTAGTACGCTTATTGAGGATGGCAGATTGGATGACATGAAGATGGAAGAACTCAGAAAACAAGTAATTGGCTGAAGATGCAGTATAGTAAATGATAGAAAGAGAACCAGAGCTGACCAAGACCTTATTCCACCTCCAAGCGATGCCCGGGTAACTGGCTACATTGGTATAGTCTGACTAAGTGAATAGGGATCGCATTGTGAAGACAATTTGTTTATTGTGAAATACAAATGAATATTTTGAATCGATCCATTATGAAATTTCTAGGCTCAGTTTTTCAACTTTGCACAATTTGGAAGCATTGTGACACATCAAATGCTGCTGCACACCAGTTGAGAATCTGTGACCTAGCATCAAGGGATCTTGTTCACTCTTTTGTCATATTTCTGATATTGTTTCTAAATTCAGATTACTCCGCACTCCCCTGTCTTTTGGCCTGGCGAATATCAGGTTGTGCAATACCATGACTAGGAAATTCTTCTACCCTTCAGGTGTTAGACAGCACTGTTAGTTGTCTTTTGGCCTGGCGAATATCCGGCTGTGCAATACCATGACTAGGAAAGTCTTCTACCTTTCAGGTGTTAGACAGCACTGTTAGTTGTCTTTTGGCCTAGCGAATATCCGGTTGTGCAATTCCATGACTAGGAAAGTCTTCTACCCTTCAGGTCTTAGACAGCACTGTTAGTTGTCTTTTGGCCTAGCGAATATCCGGTTGTGCAATACCATGACTAGGAAAGTCTTCTACCCTTCAGGTGTTAGACAGCACTGTTAGTTGTCTTTTGGCCTAGCGAATATCCGGTTGTGCAATACCATGACTAGGAAAGTCTTCTACCCTTCAGGTGTTAGACAGCACTGTTAGTTGTCTTTTACAACATGCTGTCAGTGTGGCAGTGTCCCTTTTATCGACAGAACAATCCAGGACTTTGTGCATGTGGACTTACACTCATCAGGCTTGCTTGTATTCTTTCTTATAGATAACACAGTCATCTGTGCGTCTCATCACGTGTTTACCTGGGGGACTGGCTGAAGAGTGGCACCATCCTGATGGAAAAAACATCAGCTTGGCTTGTTGTAACAACAGCCAGGTGGTGGTTGCAGCAGGCAGCGAGCTTTTCTATTTTGAGATTGAGAATGGGAAAGTGACACAGAAAGGGTAAGAAATAGTCAGGGTCATAGCAATAAATGTCTTCTTCGTTGTTCACTCTTAAATATTCACATAGATTTTCAGCAGTCTATTTCAGGTTTTCTTCATCACCATACACCTTTATCCATCAATTTGGATTGGGGAAGGCAATGACGTCACTTTGCTTTCTATTTGAGTTGACATGTTCCACTAATAAACATCTGCTAATACAATACAATATCCTTGACTTCAGTCTGTCGAGTGTGCCGTATGTGAGGTAGCCAACAATGTCCTGTATGCAGTCCGATCTTTTGCTGTGTCGTACCATTTCGGACCTAGGTCTCTCAGCAGACTATCTCACCATTGTATGGGTGGGTGGTCATGTATAATCATATGGTCACCAAAACATCGTTCTGAATGTCCATCTGTTATCTGGCATGCGCACCACGTGGCCAGTCCAGCGGTATTTGCGAGACAACACAGCCTCCACGAGGTCTCGAAATAGAGTGCATTCTCTGATTTCAGCATTATGGTTTCAATCTCTGATCGAGATCCCGAGGACACGATTTCCATTGCTCGCTGGGTAACTCATAGTTTCTCTGTACCTGCGTGCGTATATTCCATACTTCATATCCGTAGGTCATGGCTGGTATGACCGTAAAATTGATAAGGTGTGCTCTTGCCATGGTGTTTTTCAGCTGCAGGAGTATAGGCTTTATGGTATTGAAGCTAGACCAGGCTGCAGCTCTTCGTCTGGAGATTTCCCGGTCTAGGGTGTGGGTGGCATTTATTTCCTGTTCCAAGTATATGTAGGCGCTGACATCTACTAAAATTGAAAAAAAAACTGTCCTCAAAAAATCAAATAGAAAGGTAAAATTGCAAATCTGTTTTTATTTAGCAGAGTCGGGGTGAGGTAGTTGTTTGGGACTGGCAGGGCTGAAAAGCCATTTGCCCGTACGGTTCGTGGTGTACTGAGATGGGATGTCCCTACGACCACCTAAGGTTACGGAACAGATGAGATAAGATGAGAGATAAAAATAAACTTATACCGTACCAGGGTTTTGAATCTCTGTGACCATAACATGACATTGGGCAAAAGTCATCCATAACACCACCAACGTTGCACATGAGACTTTTAATACGAGAAGGGTCAGGCAACCATAACAATTTTATCATATTTTTGTTTGTTTTTGTGTTATTTCTCTATTCCCTAAAGCGGTGTGCATTGCACTGTGTTTTTATTTTGTGTCTGTCAGCCCAGTGCATCTGACTTCGACATTCATTTTATGTAAGGGTCTGCTTCCTCCTGCATTTTCTAAGGGTTTGCTTCCATGGGGTAACAGCCGGTGCAGTGATGGGGAGCAAACCCAACACCTTCAGAGTTGTGAGCCGTATCACTTAACCACTAGCCCACACTGTCCCCTGAATGATTTTAAATGATTAGGTTGCTTGTCCCATGTACAACTTTCTTTAGTCACTTATTACCACACGCTTGGAAGGTTACAGTGGCCCTATTGTTTTCAGCTTGGAAACTGCACCGATGGCATAAAGGGTCCCTTGATCCATGAGAAACTGATTGTGTATGTTTACGTATGAATTATTTCTGTTTTATACGCAGACACACTACAGTAGAGTACGAGGTTGCTTGTCTGGACATCAGCCCACTTCATGAAGATCGGGAGAGATCAGAGCTGCTAGCTGTGGGTCTCTGGACAGACATTTCTGCCAGATTGTTGAAACTGCCCAACTTTGAAAGTCTTCATGTAGAAATGTTGGGAGGAGGTAAGACCCCAGATTACGTTACTGTTAGTCCATGATGTATGGCAGGGTCTTCAACCTTTTTTGTCCAATGCCTCGTTTTTCACCATATGCCAGAATGTTTTCTCACCTCAAGATCTGGATCAAAAGGAAAGGGTGCATTCCAAATAATATACATATAATAATATTGAAAATCTTTTTTTTCTTTCTATTATTGGTACATATACATTTGCTTGGATTATTTTTATAGTTTAACCTTTACGACGCTGCACAAATTTTCTGCACTTCACATTTTATTTTGGTTGTTGACTTTGGAAGCCTGTAACCTTTCTGTTTGTTGGTAAATAAATATGATTGTATATATGGCGTAAATAAGAAGAAAAATTGTTTCAAATCCATTTGTTATCAAACAAACATTATTTTAACCGGCTGGAAACCTGTTTAAATGGACCTGGCGTATTCAGCATTTAAAAAAAATGTATATTTCTACCGTAGACCGATTTGGTCATTCATGAATAAAAAAACTATAGAAAATTGCAGAGAAATATTACACCAGAAGCATTGTAAAGGTTAATAAATGTAATAGCAATTTAAAATGTTGATGGATTTTAACATGAATAAAATGTTTAAAAAAAGATATCCTTAACTAATTATTTCACAGACTAAACTGAAGCAGCCTGTTAGATGCCATCTTTGCTGCTCCTAATTGAAAAGTCACGGTAATCCTATAACATACATTGCCATCAGGGATGAAATGTTAACACCTTCATTGTACTAGGTTTCAGAGTTGTGGGTGACCAGTTCCTTTCTTCTATAAGTAAATGTGGTGTCTTGATACATGTAAATGTTTATTTTTGTTGTTGCAGAAATCATCCCACGGTCCATCTTGATGGCTACATTTGAGGGCATTCATTACTTGTTGTGTGCACTGGGAGATGGATCATTGTTTTACTTTTTGCTGGATCCAGAAACAGGTTGTTTTTTAAATGCCTTTTCTTTGTTTTGTTGAAGTCTTGTCTCACTGTTGCTTAAGAGTGTCATTTAGTATTTTAATTTTCTTTAAGTCAAACTAATGCAGAATTTTGATTTTCTCTCGATGCTAGTGAAACATGGACATTAAATGCTGAATGCTCTTGTTCTTCAACATTTGTCCTAAAAAGGATGTTCTGTTATGTTGTGTCGTTGTTGACAGCGAAGCTACGATACATGTGCCTTTTGGCCCCACACATCCTATTTCAACGCAACATTTTTTTAAACCCATGTTTGCCTTTCCTATTCATTCCCTATTCTCTTAGCTAGACTGCACAGGTGCAACCTGTTTCAAGGCTCGCAACTTGGAGGCAGAATAGGGTCTTGGTCAGCATTGATTTGCTGACCTGGCACAGGCAATCAACTAGTCGCTAACTGCCCTCAGCTCATTCACTTGTACATCTTCAGCCCCATTTTTTCAATTGATTTTATTTCTAAAAGGCTCAAGCAGTGGAGATGAGATGCTTCAGACATACACTTGGAATAACATACAATGATCATATCTCAGATACTACAAAATAACAATCCATATGCATATCAGACCATATAAATAACTTGGAAAAAATATGCAATGGTAAGGGGAAGAACTAATGGTCTGCCCAACATTATACTTGAAGGAATAGTTCTGAGAACAAGAGAGAGAAGGAAAACTCGATGAGCTAGAGAGATATTCAGAAATTAATGGGTGAAAACCTGAGAGACAAACACTGGTGATGAATAGATTGAGAAAGAAAACAAGACAATTCTTTACAGTGAGATGTAAGACCCCACTAACCTCCTAGGTTACGGGAAAATAGAAGAAGAAGAATATTTCAGTAGTACTGTATAGTGACATTTTTCCCTTTAGAGCACTGCAGCACTTTGGTGTATGTAGAGAGGGAGCTTGGGAAATATCACTTTAATCATGTTCATGTGTGTATCTAGTGTGTTCTGTTTGACACTGAAAGTTGAGACTTTGTTCTCTTCTACCAAGTTTCTGCAGGATGAGGTAACAAGCCCCATGCTAAACCCTCCTTAGTCGCGTCTTACGTCACATCTGGCATGTTCCAGTGTGACTATCGGGCTTCGATAACACTTGGGTGATACTCATTGAATCTTTACCACACCGCGCAATAAAATTACATTTTATTTCCTGTAGCCAAATTATTTTTTGTCACGTCATGTCATGGTTGCTGACTTTGAGAGACCTGTTTTTGTTGTTGTGTTTAGAGACATATATTAATAAAGAACTTGTTAGTGTTATTGTTTTTTGACTGTATGTATTAGTTTCTGAGATAAAAAAATATGAAGGTCATGGTGTTGAAAAACAGCACAACATATAGACTACCTGCAATATGCTATGCGACGGAAACATGTGACGAAGGAGAATAGTCCAAACTCAGAGTGACCCATGCCTCCCTCGAGAGACGCACGGTCGGCCTCACGCTTCATAACTCTGACATACGTCAATTGTCCCTGGTCGAAGATGCAGTAATTTATGCAGACAAGATGAAACATCGTTGAAGGGACCACTGCGAAGAACAGATGATCGATGCAGCACAGTGACAGCGATAACGTACCCGAACGACAAGAAATGACCACAGCATCTCTCTTGCATCTCGCAACAACATTCATGAAGCCACAGATGGGCGAGTCATCCACTGGTCCACCGTGGCCCAAGACATAGACCGTTGGAAGAGAAGTTGGGACCCGCAACGGTGTAACCGACGCTGAAGAACGGGTCGTTCAGTAATCCAGTAAGTAGTAATCTTCAAATCCAAGTGAAAAACTAGAAATCCTTTCCAAAAGTCTAAAACAAATTTCAAAATCGCCATTGATTTTATCTAAGCATACAGGATGGAAGTCGGAACTCTGTACAATGATATGAGCAGTATGTTCAGCTGTTTCTATGGCATTAACCCAGTAAATTATTTACGATAAACTGACTGCCCTGGAGCTGGCCCCGTAGCGCGTCGTTGGAAGTAGATGTAAATCTGTTCTGACACTTTTGTGAGTCATTGGTACAATAAAGGTTAATGTAGCAATATTTATCATACTCTCAATCCACAGGCTACCTCTCAGAGAAGAAGAAAGTAACTCTAGGAACTCAGCCGACAATATTGAAAACGTTCAAGTCCCTGGCCACAACAAATGTTTTTGCGTGCTCAGACAGACCAACAGTTATATACAGCAGCAACCACAAGCTGGTTTTCTCCAATGTCAACCTGAAGGAGGTCAACCACATGTGTCCTCTAAACTCAGATGGATACCCAGACAGGTAATGGTATTATCATCAGATCCTCAACCACTTTTTGGGTTTTTTGTTGAAAAATTTAAGCTTATTTCTGACTAGACCAAGGCTCTTTCAACCATAGTTATTGACAACCTCGGTTACATACTTTGGTTTCTTATAGGCAGCCTGTCCCAAGTGAGTGACAATGCCATGTATAAAGGGTATGTGGACAAAAATTTGATGTTTTTGAAACTGGTTTCCAAGATCTCAACCAGGTAGACATGCTTAGAGGTAGTCCCAAAGCAGACACTGCTACCGTGGATGAAGTGTTAAAGAGACTTAATTAATTGTACCAGATGGAAGCTTGTTTAAGAGGTTGTGGGTGGATTTCTCTTCCTCACTGCCTTTCCTTCTGCAACAGTAAGTCGGGTATCCATTTGGCTTTTTAGAAGGGTCTTGGCAGCTCTGACTCGCTGGCCCTGATGCTAGCAGTCAGCTATGGGTCACTGACCACTGCTGCTCATGCGCTGCTCAGCATCTTGATACCAGGTATCCATTTAAATTTAATGAAAGTTCCAGTCAGTGTTTGGTCTTAGACGATTAGCAAAGCATTTACCCTGACAATCATCACATGCGCTGGGTAACATTTTTATTTTTGATATGTGATTATACACAACAGACACATTCAAGTGGATCCCGAGACGCTCTACTGGAAATCTGGGGTCCGTTGCTGAGGATCCTGGGCCTCTTACAGGGGATTCTGGGCATCTTATTGGGAGTTCTTCTTCATTTGTTCTCAATCTCCTGCTACCAAGCCCTGAAAAGGGCTTTGCAACTAGCAGGATGTTGTCTGGAGATGGAATGTGTTGTGTCGCAGTTTACAGCTTGACTGCAATATTTGCACCTTTTGGTCTGACACATCCGATTTCAGCAGACATTTTTTGGTGCAACGTTAGCCTTCCCTCTTTGAAAAGTTCTCCTTAGCCATTCTACTCTGTGGCAGCGCATTATCCAGGATCACCATGTGGAGGTGTAGACGTGTTTTGACAGCTGTAGTTCGCTGGCCCCAACGCTAGCAGTTAGCTATGGGTCGTTGAACGCTGCAGCTCATGCACTGCTCAGCATCTTGATTTCATTGGGGTCTCAGGACCCCTTACTGGGGATCCCAGATACGTTTACTGAGAATCCAAGGCTTCCTTAAGGGGTCCCAGGTCCTCTTACTGGGGATCCTAGATACGTTTACTGAGAATCAAAGGCTTCCTTAAGGGGACTCAGGGCCTCTTACTGGGGATCCCAGATACGTTTACTGAGAATCCAAGGCTTCCTTAAGGGGTCTCAGGGCCTCTTACTGGGGATCCCAGATACGTTTACTGAGAATCCAAGGCTTCCTTAAGCGGTCTCAGGGCCTCTTACTGGGGATCCCAGATACGTTTACTGAGAATCCAAGGCTTCCTTAAGGGGACTCAGGGCCTCTTACTGGGGATCCCAGATACGTTTACTGAGAATCAAAGGCTTCCTTAAGGGGTCCCAGGTCCTCTTACTGGGGATCCTAGATACATTTACTGAGAATCAAAGGCTTCCTTAAGGGGACTCAGGGCCTCTTACTGGGGATCCCAGATACGTTTACTGAGAATCCAAGGCTTCCTTAAGGGGTCTCAGGGCCTCTTACTGGGGATCCCAGATACGTTTACTGAGAATCCAAGGCTTCCTTAAGCGGTCTCAGGGCCTCTTACTGGGGATCCCAGATACGTTTACTGAGAATCCAAGGCTTCCTTAAGGGGACTCAGGGCCTCTTACTGGGGATCCCAGATACGTTTACTGAGAATCTAAGGCTTCCTTATGGGGTCTCAGGGCCTCTTATTGGTGATCCCAGATACGTTTACTGAGAATCCAAGGCTTCCTTAAGGGGTCTCAGGGCCTCTTACTGGGGATCCCAGATACGTTTACTGAGAATCAAAGGCTTCCTTAGGGGTCTCAGGCCCTCTTACTGGGGATGAAGAATACGACTACTGTAACCCACTATGCATATCATAAACGACAACTAAATATTGAATTGACAAATATGTGATATTTTGTACAAAAAACTTCACTGGTCAGGGATATTTTTCATTTTTTTTTTTCAGAAGCAAATATGGTGGCTTATCGTAGTGACCATCAGTTAATTTTCAAAAAAGTGCTGATAAATATGTGCAAGTCAGGCACTTATTTCATGATAAAATGGATTTGTTTTATGGCCATTCATTTTGCAACTTAGTTTTGTTAATGTTCATAACTTAACTTAACGTCTTTATCCTGGTTTAGAAGACTGCAGAGTCTGTACATAACCAGTTTCTTGGAGGGTGCTTAACCGATGTGAGACTCCTTCTTAATAGACTCAAACGGTACAGCAAAGTAAACCCACAGCCTGTTAGGCGCAATCTATGCTGCTCTTAACAAACCACCTAACCATGGCCTTGTTATGCCATGTCGCATAGTTAGTCGCCTCTTATGACATGCTGTCATTGGAGCAGTGATTTTATTCTTGTCTTTTTCATACACAAAGAACCACTCAGAACCAAGTATAAACTTAATCCTTTCATAAATCAAGACTACCCATGTTTTACGCGAGCTCAAAATTGAGTGCAGAAAATGTTGACACTATAACCCGACTGGCATGTTGTACGAGGCGACAAAGAAGAGTTCCGCATGAGACAACTACCTCATTCAGTAGGAACTGTAAGCCATCACATGGTAGGAAAGCAGTAACTAAACCAAGTCATATAACAGAAGCCTACTGTGTATGGATACATACACATGGTCTCACATTATCTTTATCTCGCTCTCACTCTATCTCACGACACGTGTGTGTGTTTTTCCATCTCATCCATAACCATTTAGTGACACCTGTTTTTACATCTACCACAAACTTTAAAAAAAAATTGTTTTATCTGCATGTATTTTATATTGATTTTGTTTTGCAAAATCATGTATTTTATATTGATTTTGTTTTACAATATCATGTATTTTATATTGATTTTCTTTTACAATACCATGCATTTGATATAAATGTTGTTTTACAATACCATGTATTTTATTACATATTTTTACTGACTTGTTTTGTTGCACCGATGCTTTTCCAGTCACTGTGTTTTGTAATCCATGCTCTTTTGTCTCTATACATGAAGCAGGAGATGAGTTGTGCAAATATATGCAGTACTGCAATGGGGAAATAATTGTTTTATCTCTGCTCCTCAGTTTGGCTCTAGCCAATGATACCACACTGATGATTGGAACGATAGATGAGATTCAAAAGCTCCACATTCGCACAATCCCTCTAAGAGAATCTCCCAGGTTTGTAGGCAAATAGTTATTGCATTTTATCTCTAGAATAGAGAGAGTCAAGACTAATGTAAGGGTAAGGTGAAACATACTGACCTAGTCCATACATCCTCATCTGAAAACAGGCTGTGTTACAGCTGCCTAGACAACTAGGTGAGGTATTGACACTATGAACCTCATAGTAGTGAGCCTGCTGAGAAGCTTTGCATTACACTACAGTCAGGAAGGTTCAGATCCACCTTCAGTATGCCATGGTATATAATAGTAAAAAAGTAAAGTAAAGTGGAAATTCAGCAGAATTAACCGCTGGTTGGAAATTGAGTTTTGGAAGACATCATTGTACTAAACCGCAGCCTGTGAGAAGTGGGGTGGCCAGTGGCCTTCCTTGGTGTTTTTACTTTCCCTAACTGATGCATCAGGTACCCATTTACAGCTGGGTTGACCGGAGAAGCGGTCCCCAATTAAAATCACAACCCTGATTTTTTTTTAAGTCTCCGGATGCGATTCGAACTGATTTCTGTTACCACAGAAAATAGCAAATTGTTTGCTTCTCTATGAACTGAGCTAACGCACCCCATATAATAGTAGCCACTTTTAATTAAATTTACACCCTACTTAATTTTTGAAGTGTGTTTTAGTTGGCAGTGACTATAACCTACTACCAATGATCATACGAGGAAAGAACTCAGCAAGAGAGATGCTTTGAACAACATTCTCAAAATAGAGTTGATTTTCAGTATTAACCTACATAATTTATTCTGAAAATTTGCGCAAATTAATTAACTTTATATCTCGCTATGGTAGTTGACTTTCAAAATTTGTAACTTTTCTGTTTGTTTGTCAATAAATATGATTTTCTTGTGTGTAGAGACACAATTGAATAAAGGTGTTATTGTTTTTGTTGTGTGTTTGTTAGTTTCTGAGATACAAAAAGATGAAGTTGAAATTTATGAAAATCTTGGAAAAAATTTGGATTTGACTACTAGTCCTATTCGCTCCGATAGAAAACCATGGAAACCACAACGTATCAATACTGTGTTTAGAATATCAACACAACTGTTAGTTTCCAATTCAAATGTAGTTCTTTCATCTGAACAAACAAACAAACAAAAACAGATCTACTTGATAAATATCTTTCCCAACAACCTACTACACCTTTCGCAAAAAGTCGGCTTGCTCCAATCGGCATATTAGAAGAAAAATTGTTCAAAATCCATTTGTAATCTAATATACGATACTTTTACCGGCAAAATATCGTGTGTAGATGGTGACGTATTCAGCATAAAAATAAAATGGCTATGGGTGGTGTCTCCGTGCAAAAAAAAATATTTTTAAAAATTCCGATTTTGTAGGACGAGTTCATCTCACCAAACTAGACCAGGGTGTGCTAAAGGTTAAATGGTTATTGTTTGTGAAGTCACATGTTGGTATTCACAGAGCTAGTGCAGAAGTCTTCATATTTGAGCCAAATTATTATGGATGATACCATTGTGAAGTTGAAATCAGAATTAGGATCGCAGGAGAAACAAAAATGTCTAACATCAGTATGAGCTGCTGTCAAGCATAATCACCACACATATCTAGCCCGTAAACAATGTACAGTTTTGAAACAACCATAGGAGCTTTTGAAATGGGGAGCTATTTCAGAATGCAAAGAGTGAGCTAGATAGAAAATAAATAATAAAATGAGCAGGTGTTTAACGATATAGAGGCACATAGACAACTGCTGAAGACGGATGTGTCGGACCAAAAGGTGCAAATGTTGCAGTAAAGCTGTAAACTAGCGACACAGCACAGCTGTTCTCTGGACAATATCCTGCTACTTGCAAAGCCCTGTTTGGGGCTTGGTAGAGATAGATTAAGAACGGACACAGAAGAAGAAGAAGAAAACTTATGAAAAGTTTACTAAAAGGTAGATTATCTTGGCTTGGTCACAATATCAGACATGG
This sequence comes from Ariolimax columbianus, assembly GCA_036924085.1. Lineage (NCBI taxonomy): Eukaryota > Metazoa > Mollusca > Gastropoda > Stylommatophora > Arionidae > Ariolimax > Ariolimax columbianus. The sequence goes on from JAVGWX010000017.1 coordinate 24,413,223, forward strand.
TCTACTTTTGAAAATACTGGAAGGTAGACCTATGCTGAGTTAAAGATATCTGCCGAGGACAATGACACGATCAGACGACTCCAACACCAGTCTTTGGACTGTCTGATGACATTGGTATTATTAATAAGAAATTTGCATTTAACACATACACGTATTGGGACCAGATTTGTTTAGGATTACTCTGTGTTTATAAGAGCTGGGTTTCGAGATTATGACATATTGTCTGATAGTGAACCTGGTCATTTCTTGTTACTTCATGACATATTGTCTGATAGTGAACCTGGTCATTTCTTGTTACTTATGACATATTGTCTGATTGTGAACCTGGTCATTTCTTGTTACTTCATGACATATTGTCTGATAGTGAACCTGGTCATTTCTTGTTACTTCATGACATATTGTCTGATAGTGAACCTGGTCATTTCTTGTTACTTCATGACATATTGTCTGATTGTGAACCTGGTCATTTCTTGTTACTTCATGACATATTGTCTGATAGTGAACCTGGTCATTTCTTGTTACTTCATGACATATTGTCTGATAGTGAACCTGGTAATTTCTTGTTACTTCAACCGCTAATAAAATACATTAATCCTCTCTTAACAGGCGGATTGCATATCAGGAGGCCACACAGACATTTGGAGTTATCAGTCTACGAGTTGACACTGGCGAGCGCAACATTCAGTGCTTTGAACCCCAGCCTGCCCCATCTAGCTTGACTGCTTTAAACACATCCAACGCCACATCCAAACTCTTATCAGGAGGAGGAAGTGTCAGCGCAGGTGGAGAACAGTCTTTGAATGATGAACAAGAAGTTTACTCATTGCTCATTCTGAGACAGAGTACTTTTGAAGGTAGCCAACCGTTGTATATCTTAGTTGCATATATGACCATGTGTGTAATTTCTGTTTTCTTTCCAATGTATGATATTTAACTAAACAGGCAAAGACATCAACATTAAAATGAACAAAGTCAAGATAGCCTTTGCCAGTTTAGCACATTACAGTCCTTCCGAATTTGGCAGTTTTGTGTCTTAGTCCAAGGCAATTTCTACAACCCTGTATGTCAAATAGTTAATTTTTTTTCATAATCAAATCATAATCTTCATGTGTGCCCCAACGACCTGATGGGTTACGGGATGAACTGAAACTGAAAATCAAATTAACTAACATTCAACAAATAGAGCTAAAATTACGATCAAAAGATTTAAAGGAACATGATGCAATTATCCATGACAAGAAATATTAATGATAAAATATATATTAGGGGAAAGCATTATATGTTATTATATCATTAATGTGGGCTCGGCAGGGGAGTATATCACATAATTTATTGTTTTTGAACTCATGTATTTGTATTTTATGCACATTATTCTGTCGATAGCGTTACCACAGTCACTTTTATGTGTGACTCAGAAGAGTCTGAATCAGATTTGTATTGAGTATCCACATGTAATTCAGATTCATGATCATTCGCCTGATCAAATAAGCCATTTCTGCGCTTTTGAACTCCTAATTCCACCTTGCAAAATGCCACAAGCTTGAAAACTAATCAGATTTGTATACAGATTCATATATATTGACATGATGGAAATAACTCTTCATTAAATGAAAGCTGTTGTACGCTGGAAATTCCTCCATACTTAAGATTATTGCAAAACCTGTAGCTAAGCAACAAAGTTAATAATAATAACCGTCCATTGCAAGCAATGATGACAACAGCAGTCAGATATGTTGTGTTGCACCTCACCGGTGAGTCGGAAGGTGGCTGTATAGTTCAATTCTGGCACAGAAACCCCTTCCACATATTTGCATTTAACGTTCGAATTGGGCACGCGAGTGTCAGTTGTTTTGTCTTTTCGCAAAGTGCGTTTTCTCCGTGCCTCGGAGGCCCGGCATTCCTCAACAATTTTAGACGCCGCTGATGGTGGTTTTACGCCATGCCTTACTGTCCTATGCAAGGCATTCCCATGACTTTTGCATTGATGTTGAAGCATGTCTGAGATATTTTGAGAGTGTTTGAAGAGCTTCTTTTGGCATCCTCCCAGATGCAGGCCGTCTTTCAGCTCACCATACATTAGTTGTTTGGGGATGCAGTTGCCTGACATGCGCTCGAAGTGGCCAGCCCACCTAATCTGAGTCTTCTGCAACAGTGTGTGGATGCTCAGCATTTTTGCCTTCATGAAGATCTCGGTGTCTGGTACCCTATCCTGCCACTGTATTTTAAACAATCCATGCATTCAGCTTGTAGGGAAGTGGTTTATTTTCCTAGCATGCCTGCTACAGAGTGAAACATGCGTGCTAGATGTAGATTTTGGTTGAACTGTCCTGTAACTGTAGTTTTTCGCACCATCAATCCCCGCCAAATGGGACCGTAAAGAGTTAAACAATATTTGGAAGTCTTTCTGTGTGTCTGTCCAGTGCTAAGTACTGGATAGTAATAGAAAAAGAGATGTCCAAATTGTCATCTTTCTACACTTCTTGTTCAAGGAAGATTCATATAATATGGCTGAACACTGTCACCAGTCAAGAACTGCTTGCCAAGAGCAACCAAGAAGATATGCACACTATAATAACCGATTGGAATTGGATTTGGTTATGTAAGAAGTAACACAGTTAACAAAACAACTATGCTTTGGACACCAGAGGGATAATGAAAGAGAGTCCAGCCTAAGACAGCTTAATTAACCATAGAAGCTCAAATGAAGAGCATGAACTAGAGCTGGGGCATCATACAAAACATGACTACAGACTGGTTATGTGGAGGATGTTTCTGTTGTTAAAGACACGATCAGGTGTGATGGTCACTGATTAATTTGGCATTCATTGACTGAGGACCTTAGAAGATGAGTATTTAAAGTATTAAAGTTCAAACAGTTGTTAATAATATATAATGTGTTGGTAGTGTAGCTCCCAAGTTTGTGTTGCTAGTGTAGCTACAAAGTTTGTGTTGATATCATAGCTCCCAAGTTTGTGTTGGAAGCGTAGCTCCCAAGTTTATCTTGGCAGTGTAGCTCACAAGTTTGTGTTGGTAGTGTAGCTCACGAGGTTGTGTTGGTAGTGTAGCTCACAAGGTTGTGTTGGTAGTGTAGCTCACGAGGTTGTGTTGGTAGTGTAGCTCACGAGGTTGTGTTGGTAGTGTAGCTCACAAGGTTGTGTTGGTAGTATAGTTCTAAAGTTTATGTTGCTAGTATAGCTCCCAATTCACAGTTTTAAGTGGAGGGATCATACCAAGCAAGACACAGATATGTTGAGCTGTAGGCAGGCTGGGAACAGTCACAAACTAAGAAAGACAAACCTGTCTGCGTTAATTTAGTTGCAATGACCCCTGACCTAATGAACCAGTGCAATGTATTTTCACTTGTCAAGGAAAGTAGCAGAAGACTGACATGACTTAGCTGCCCTTCTGCTGCCGTGAGATGTAGAGGTTTTCTACCTTAGGATGTAATGGGGTATACAGGCCTTCTTTTCTTTTTTTTGTTTGTTTGGCTTACAATTCTTACAGGATAGGGTCCCATGCCCAACCTTCCTAGGTGACATCTTACGACTTGCATAGGAGGTTACAGTGTTACTGTTCTTTGCTATCCTTTCAGGCCCTAGTAATTGATGGACATGAAGCAGAAGAACACCAAGTAGATTGGTTTGATTGATTGATATGCCATTTGCTACACTACTGAAGCATAGAACCTCCACAACAGCTGGCCCTGTATTCAGGAAACCTGCATCCACAAGCATTTGCATTGACTATTTCAATAGCAATAAGTTTGCGTGATGAAGCTATAATCCTCATGCACGACCCTCTTTAATCGCCTTGTATGACATGTTTTGAAGATTACAGTGGCGCTATTCTTTTCGATCCTGGTACCATTCATTATATTACCATATATGCTTATACTCTGAGAACCCACAGTAACCTTAAATCCTCCGGCCTCTAGCATTACGAGTAAGGATGCTCAACCTTTGTGATTGAAATTATAATTTGTGTACAGTCAGTAAAAACCAAAATAGGTTGACTCAGTTACTACACTGGGACAGAAACATACGCTACAACCACACAGGGACAAAGAAAATATGCAAATACGCACTGAATCATAACAATAATAGACATCAAATATAATAAGGCTTGGTAGGCAGCCATTAACAAGAATGTGGCCAGGAATTAGTGTGAATGATGTCATGCCAGCTATCACCGAGTAGGCCGACCAAGAAATTATAAAAATGATTACACAAAAACACACATGTGAAATAAATGAATAAGCACATAACTGTTCCAGTTCTGGTAAGGAATGCTAAACCTGTATGATTGAAACTACTGCTTTGCTTACACACTTCTGTAAATGACTTTACCTTTGAATCTTTCAGTTCTTGTAAGAAATGCTGAACATATATTATTGAACCTATTGCTTTGTGTACACACTTCTGTAAATGACTTTACCTTTGAAACTTTCAGTTCTTGTAAGAAATGCTGAACATATATGATTGAGCCTATTGCTTTGTGTACACACTTCTGTACATGACTTTACCTTTGAAACTTTCAGTTCTTGTAAGAAATGCTGAACATATATGATTGAACCTATTGCTTTGTGTACACACTTCTGTACATGACTTTACCTTTGAAACTTTCAGTTCTTGTAAGAAATGCTGAACATATATGATTGAACCTATTGCTTTTTGTACACACTTCTGTACATGACTTGTACCTTTGAAACTTTCAGTTCTTGTAAGAAATGCTGAACATATATGATTGAACCTATTGCTTTGTGTACACACTTCTGTACATGACTTTACCTTTGAAACTTTCAGTTCTTGTAAGAAATGCTGAACATATATGATTGAACCTATTGCTTTGTGTACACACTTCTGTACATGACTTTACCTTTGAAACTTTCAGTTCTTGTAAGAAATGCTGAACATATATGATTGAACCTATTGCTTTGTGTACACACTTCTGTACATGACTTGTACCTTTGAAACTTTCAGTTCTTGTAAGAAATGCTGAACATATATGGTTGAACCTATTGCTTTGTGTACACACTTCTGTACATGACTTGTACCTTTGAAACTTTCAGTTCTTGTAAGAAATGCTGAACATATATGATTGAGCCTATTGCTTTGTGTACACACTTCTGTACATGACTTGTACCTTTGAAACTGTTTCAGTTCTTCATTCTCACACCCTGTTACCCAATGAGTGTGCCACCAGTCTTATATCCACAACTTTGGGAGAAGACCAGACTCCATACTACATTGTTGGCACTGCCTTGATTAGCCCAGAAGAAGCAGAACCAAAATCTGGAAGAATCATCGTCTTTCATTATAATGAAGGTAGGTCTGCAGATGGTGCAAATTAGTGGTTGACTTACCTGGGATTCCAACGGCAGCAACAACAGAGAGAATCCGCAATGACAGAAAATCTAGTATTATGACAGAGAGGATCCGCAACAATGACAGAGAGGGTTAGCAAAAATGACAAAGGTGATCCAATTTAATGACAAAGGGTCCACAACAATGACAGAGAAGGTTAGCAAAAATGACAAAGGTGATCCAATTTAATGACAAAGGGTCCGCAACAATGACAGATGGTTAGCAAAAATGACAAAGGTGATCCAATTTAATGACAGATAGGGTCCGCAACAATGACAGAGAGGGTTAGCAAAAATGACAAAGGTGATCCAATTTAATGACCGATGATTCAATGTAATGACAGAGAGGGTCCGCAACAATGACAAAGGTGATCCAATTTAATGACAGATGATCTGCAACAATGACAGAGAGGGTTAGCAAAAATGACAAAGGTGATCCAATTTAATGACAGATAGGGTCCGCAACAATGACAGAGAGGGTTAGCAAAAATGACAAAGGTGATCCAATTTAATGACAGATAGGGTCCGCAACGACAGAGAGAGTTAGCAAAAATGACAAAGGTGATCCAATTTAATGAAAGATGATTCAATGTAATGACAGAGAGGGTCCGCAACAATGACAGAGGGTTAGCAAATATTCACCAGGCTGCACTAAAAAATTGATAATTTTCCCTGCAGCTGCACTAATTTTCATTACGTCATATGTTACTATTTTTGTTGACTTTGAGAGCATGTAAACTATTTATTAGTCAGCCTATAGATATGATTTTGTTGTGTGTAGAGACATTAATTAATAATGTTATTGTTTTTGTTGTGTGTAGAGACATTAATTAATAATGTTATTGTTTTTGTTGTGTGTAGAGACATTAATTAATAATGTTATTGTTTTTGTTGTGTGTAGAGACATTAATTAATAATGTTATTGTTTTTGTTGTGTGTAGAGACATTAATTAATAATGTTATTGTTTTTGTTGTGTGTAGAGACATTAATTAATAATGTTATTGTTTTTGTTGTGTGTAGAGACATTAATTAATAATGTTATTGTTTTTGTTGTGTGTAGAGACATTAATTAATAATGTTATTGTTTTTGTTGTGTGTGCATTAGTTTCTGAAATAGAAAATGATGGTGAAAATTTATATAAACAAAGCACAAACATTTAGACTCACCGATTAGGAAACGTCACTCCTCATATAATCCATCAAAAGCACAACAAAGTATCGATGCTGTGTTTATAACTCTTAGTTTACACTAAAAACGTATTTATTACATCTATATGAATAAAATAAACAAATCTACCTCATAAAGATCTTTTAGAACAACCTTTCTAAAAAATACCGGCTGGCTCCAATCTGCATAATAAGAATATAAATCCTTCAAAATCCATTTGTAATCTAACATACAATACTTTAATTGGCAAAAAACCTGTGTAGATGGACGTGACGTAGTCAGCATTAAATATTGTCTATCTTTATGGTCTCCGTGCTTGGTCATTCGTGAATAAAAAGTGAAGGCAGAGTACGGCGTACGTGGTACACCTCAGGCGCGGTGAAGGTAAAAGAGTTATGCTCTCAAATAACCAGTGTTTTCTCCTCATTATAATTGACGGCCAGTCTCAGGATTCTCTTTTATCCATGCAGTTAAGGGGACGGCATGGGCTAGTGGTTAAGTGACACGGCTCACAACCAGAAGGTGCTGGGTTCGATCCCCATCACAGCACCGGCCGTTACCCCAGGGAAGCAAAACCTTAGAAAATGCAGGAGGAAGCAGACCCTTACATAAAATGCATGCTGAAGTCAGATGCACTGGATCGATAGGCGCAAAATCAAAACCACAGTGTAACGCACACCGTCTTGGGGAATAGAGATATAAGGCAAACGGCAACCAAAAAAAATCCATGCTGTTTATGCCTCGAATAACCACACACAGAATGGAGGGGGAGGAGTATTCCTGAGCCTAACAAATGGTAGAAAAATAACACTGTCAGTGGCAACTGGAAAATTCTCAAGCAATTTCAGAGCGGAGGCAGAGGCACTGAAGGCTGCAGTAAAAGCAATGCTGACAGGCGAAACCAATGAAAGCCAGATAGTCCTGTTTACAGATGCCCTTTCCGTGGTTATAGCACTAAAAAGCCAGAAAAATACTGAACTTAATGATTTAAGAGCAGTACTCTGTCAACTATGCCAGCAGTCCGCACCAAAAAGAGTAGTGATACAGTGGGTTCCATCCCACTGTAACATCCAAGGGAATGAGGAGGCAGACAGACTAGCAAAAGAAGGTGCAAGACTACCACATCCAGATTCTAGTGTGACCTACGAAGAGTCCAAAAGGTTTATTAGGGCCAGTTACATGGCCAAATGGGAAACAGAACATACTGGCTACACAAAAAAGGATGCCTATTACCAGCTGAACAGAAGAGAGCAGACCGTGGTCTTCAGACTCCGCACAGGCCACAACAGACTGAGGTACCACCTATTCAATAAACTGAAGATAGGTGGCACTGAGGAATGCACCTGTGGAACAGGGAAAATGACCGCTGAACATCTGCTGCAAAATTGCTCGACATACAAGGACCAGAGAAAGCACATGTGGCCATCACCAGTGGCAACACTAGACAAGCTCTATGGCAGTGTCGACAGCCTTAGGATGACAGCTGCTTTCTTTGAACAAATTCAAGTTGACGTCTGACAGCGTACGAAGAAGAAGAAGAAGAATAACCACATCTACTTCTATCATAATGTTGTAACATTTTTCCCAGACCTTTCCTGTAGCCACAGATCATCCCTCAAATGGGATTTAAGAGGACAGCTTGACATCGCTCACAAGCTGAAGGTGCTGGGTTTGCTCCAAAATCACAGCACCGGATGTTACCCCAGGGAAGCATACCCTTAGAAAAAACAGGAGGAACTAGACCCTTACATACAATGCATACCAAATTCAGATGCACTGGGACGACAGGTGTAAAATAAAAACATTTTGCAAAATGTCGCCTTGTGGGGAATAGAGAAATAAGGCGAACGCTAAACAAAAAAATGGGTTTTAGAAGGCTATGATAACACTCTTGTCAGGATTCTGACAGATTTGAAGAACATGTTCTCCTTTGTACTACCCTATGGGCACATTATTGTCACCATTATTATATTCTTCTGTGTTTGTCCTGAAATGGATGTTGTGTCAGAGTTTACAGCGGGGTTACGATATCTGTGCCTTTCAGTCTGACACGTCTGGTTTGATTGGTTACTGCATTGACCTTCCCACTGCTAACCCAATTCTGTTTACAGGGTTGCAGCTTGGAAACAGAATAAAGCCTAGTCAGATCTGGTTCGCCTACCTTGATGCTGCTGTCAGCTCCTGTGCTGTATATTTGGTTCCCCCACCATTGTTATATGATGAAGTCATGCCATTAAGGATACAAATGATGTTGTTTTTGTTCTCAGGAAAACTAGCCATGATCGCTGAAAAAGAAATCAAAGGGTCAGCATACAGCATGGTGTCCTTCAATGGAAAACTTCTGGCCAGTGTCAATAGCACAGTTAGGTTTCTTTGTGTTTTTATGTTGTTAGTTCTCATCTTTTCTAATTTCACTTTAGCTTGAGAAATGCATAATCAAAAGATGATCAGGTCATCTTTTACCAAAATGGAGAAGACCTACATCACCTGAACTCTCCATTTCACTTGTAACGAATATGACACGAAGATCAACACAGGCAAGACAGAGACTATGTTCATCACGCAAACAAGTGCAGAGAAGTTTCTACATCAGTATCAAGCAAGTATGGCAGAGTGAACAGAGAGATTGCACATAGAATTCAGAAGGCAAGCAGTGTCCACTATTAAATTACACCGATTTTGAAACACTGTAGAGTGCCTCTTTCAACTAAGATGAGACTGATAAATACACTATTTATTCCTACATTGTGTTACCAATGTCAGTCTTGGTCCTTACTAGAAACACATAAGAGTAAGATCCAGAGCTGTGAGAAGTGCAGCCGGAAAAACAATCCTTGACCGAATCTACAACACCACACAGAGGCAGATAGTGGGGGACGAACCCAGTTAGTAACTACATTAAAGCACAAGTGGTTTGATCATTTAGTCAGAATGCATTATGACCAGCCTGAAGCAAGAGCATATCAAATGCATGTTTCCGGTCCACGAACAAGGGGCAGACCTTGACGTCGATGTATCGAGGATGTCTCTGACACTCTCAGGAAGTTACACCTAATGACCCTACTATAGACAGATGTGTCGGACCGAAAGGTGCAAATATCGCAGTCAAGCTGTAAACTAGTGACACATTTCGTTCTCCGGACTACATCCTGCTACTTGCAAGGTCCAGTTCACTGCTTGGTAGCAGGAGATTGAAAACGAACGCAGAAGTAGAAGAAGAAGACACCTAACGACAGCACAAGCCTCCCACTTGGCGATAACAAGAAATCTACGAATCCTGCCACACTGCGACGCCGTATGGCAAGAGCAGTAGGACAGAAGAAAAAGAATGCATAATTCAGTTTGTGTATCTGTGTATGCCTATTGTTTTTTTTGCGTTCGCCTTATTTATCTATTCCCCAAGGTGGTGTGCGTTGTACTGTGGTTTTTATTTTGCGCCTGTCGGCCAAATGCATCCGACTTCAGCATGCATTTTATGTAAGGGTCTGCTTCCTCCTGCATTATCTAAGGTTTTGCTTCCCCGGGGTAACGGCCGGTGCTGTGATGGGGATCGAACCCAGCACCTTTGGCTGTAAGCTGTATCACTTAACCACTAGCCCGCGCCGTCCCCTGCCTGTTGTTTGAATGGAAAGCAAACTACAGGTGCGTTGTAACCTACCAGTCCTGTCATAAGAAGCAATTAAGGTCTGGCTACCCCATCCTCTAGAAACTATAAAACACAAGAAAAAATACCTCAGTGTAGAAGAGAAATGCCTAAGAAAGTATCTGTTTGTCATGTAAACTTGAACTGAAGAATATCAGAGATGATGGCATTGATAGAAGGCTAATAAGCATGAGGCATTTTTGTAAAGACAACTTATTACATACATCTATAAAAAGCAATCATATTTTATTTCGGTGGAAATGTTAAGAGAAGATAAATGTTGAAGACCACTACAATGCTGAATCAAGCTGCTGAGAAAAAGACTGGGTAACAAAGCGAGAGAAACGCATAGTAGTTCAAAATCGGGGCATGGAAGATGAGCAATGAAAGAATTTATAAGCAATTCCCGGGACAGGAAGTTCTTGAGGTCCATGGTAACCTGTGTCAGTCATTATGGCACATGATGATAGTTGATGTCAAACCATCATCATCCTATTTTGCTTCAATAGGAGCACCAGACCACATCTGCAGTTAGCTTTCATATAGGAACCCTGCACCAAAGCATGTATATGCTTTTGTAGATATGGTTTCTGTAGCATGTTTTAAAAAAATACAACTTGTAAATGCCAGCCTCTTTCAGAACTCTCCTTTGTCACCTTTTATGTTTAGTGGTTCCTTCCTCCAAAATATGGGTTCTTTCTTACCAAAATATCGGTTCTTTCTTCCCAAATATTGGTTCCATCCTACCAAATATGGGTTATTTTTTTTCTTCCCAAATGAGTTATTTCTTCCCAAATATGTGTTCTTTGAAATATGGGTTCCATCCTCCCAAATATGGGTTCCTCCCAAATATGAGCTCTTTCTTACCAAATATGGGTTCCTTCCTCCCAAATATGGGTTCTTTCTTACCAAAAATGGATACTTTCTTCCCAAATATTGTTTTTTTTCCTCCCAAGAATGGGTTCATTGATTTAAAATAAGATAGTCCTACTTCAGACTCTGCTATAGGGGATGAAGTGTTAGCAACTAAATTGTTCTAGACCTCAACCTCATCTATATTTGAGGTGGGTGGCCAGTTCCCTTCCTCTCTAGCTTTTCTTTCCTAACATTAGCCATGTTCACATTTACAGCAGGGTTAACTGGTGTCTGTTGATATTGAGATTCTTTTTCATCTTCTTTCGCACTTGTCCTGAAAAGGATGTTATGTTGTCATTTACAGCGAAGTTGCGACGACTGCACCTTTTGGCCTAACATGTCTGATTTCAGCTTGCTAATTTGGGTACCAGGTTTGCCCTTCCACTATGATCCCTTTCCCTTAACCAGAATACACTAGTGACTAGTGCAGCCTGTTCCAGGGCCGCCACATTGGGTCTTGGTTAGCTCTGGTTCACTGACCCTGATGCGAGCGGTTAGCTATGAGCGACTATCAGCACATGCACTACTACAGCTACGGCTCCTTATTGAGATTCAAACCTCATGTGTTTGCCGTGAGAAGTAAGTGGTAAATTGCTCTATATGATCAAAATGAATGACCTAGCATAATAGTCTGTCACTTCATCCCATATGGCTGAGTAAGTGGTCAGGTTATTGCTGAGTGCACAGGAGCATACAGGACAACAACTTTCAGTGTAAGAGTAGAGTGACCTTAGCTCTGGAATGGCTATCTGAGAGCTGTATAGCAAGGGCAGTCATTGTAATCCTTTCTTTGGCAGGTGTTGAAGGGTTGGCTAAGACATTCTTCTTCTTCTGCGTTCGTTCTGAATCTCCCACTACCAAACCCTGAATAGGGCTTTGCAAGTAGCAAGATGTCCAGAGAACGGAATGCGTTGTGTCACTAGTTTACAGCTTGGCTGTGATATTTGCACCTTTCGGTCCGACACATCTATCTTCAACAGTGGCTAAGGCATGATTGGATAGCAGATATAGGAGCTTCAAATCTGCAGGGACTAATGGGGATCTACTGTCCTGGTCACGGGGTTCCGGACAACAAAAGAGCTGACCTGGCTATAAAATGGATATTGATTGGGATGACATTTAGAAGTCTATCAATGGCCTTCTGTTTGATTATGACACTGCAATCGATGAATTGTCAACATGTGCTGAAGCTACAACACAGTGAATGAGTGACAGCTGCCAGTGACTCATAGCTAGCTGCTTGCATCAGTAATCAGCAAATCAGAGTTGGCCAAGATCCTATTCCGCCTCCAAGCAACAGTCCTTGAAACAGGCTGCACTCGTGTAGTCTGGCTAAGAGGATAGGGATCGCAGTGGGAAAGCAAACCCGGTACCCCAAAAAAAAAAACTGCAGCTGAAATTGGGTGTGTCGGGACTAAAGACGCAGATGTCGCATCCTCGCTGTAAATTACAACACAAGATCCTTTTCAAGATGAAAGAAGAAGAATCAAAATCAGCAATACACAGACTGCAGAACTTTGAAATCAAATGGAGGTTGCGCTGAGTGGGGCCCATGACAGGATGGAGCAGGAGTGTGTACAACCAACCAGCTGCAGGAACCATCAGTATCCACTTCCTTTGCCATTTCTGAGAGAGACTGAGCACCTATGGATATACCCGGTGTGCAGTGAAGTAGATTCTTAAGAACAGAATAGAACTGTGGAACTACTCTGTTGTATCGAATGCCCACATTAAGTAGGTTTACTCTTTTGTGCGCCCTGAAAAGGACGTTAAATGGCTGGTTGCAGTAGCTTTCCTCACATCCTAAGCGTGCCGATGGCGGTTGTGCTATGCTTGGCTTCATCTGCATGTCACTCACTACTATGGGATCACGTCGGTCCTTCATCACATTAGCCAGGCTGCCAAGAAAACAGCCCGTTTCCAGGGATGGGTATTAGAAGCCGAGGTGAAGGTCTTGGCCAGTGTGTTTGCCTGACCCTAACATTTCTGATCAGTATGTTTTGCCTGACAGACGTTGGTCTTCCTCCCAGTGGAACTACCTTAAAAACATTACAATTTTAAGTTTCACTTGTACATAATCTCAGCTAAATCGAATCTCGTTTGTGCTTCAAGGTTCGCCTTTTTGAATGGACCGCTGACAAGGAACTGAGATTAGAGTGCAGCCATTTTAACAACATCTTGGCGCTGTACCTGAAGTGTAAGGGTGACTTTGTCCTTGTCGCTGACCTGATGAAGTCCATTGCATTGCTGGGATATAAACCGTTGCAAGATGCCTTTGAAGAAATTGCTCGGGATGGAAATGTCAAGTGGATGACAGCCATTGAGATTTTAGATGATGACAACTTTCTAGGGGCTGACAACTTCCACAACCTGTTTGTGTGCCAGAAAGACAGGTAGTTATTATAGTATTTCATTACAGTTGTCTCATTTTATATAGTCCTTGTGGTATGCCTCATAGTGTCGACAGGAAGAGCTAAGTGTAATCAGGGTCAGGTGAAACATTCTGATCAAGACCCCACCTAGTGTCCTCATTCGTGCTCCTGGAAACAGGCAATGTCACAACAGTCTGGCCAAAGAGGATTCCGTGGCGAAGTGGTTAAGCCATCGGACTCGTGATAGGTGGTGTGGGCTCGACTCCGGACTCCGCCGTCTTTTTCACGGGTGCTTGATGCAGAGTCCCCGGCATCTCGTAGTCGTCCCCAAGTCGATTTGTCTTTGACTTGCCACTTGCTCTTGTTTGGTCAAGGTACAGGCTGTGCTTTTCAGTTCAACACATCAGCTTTCAAGAAACCTTTTTATATCAGTTACTTCTCCCTAGCGTTTGACTGTCCCCAGCCTACCTGCAAGGCAGCAGGTGGTTTGGGTTCATAGTTTTTATTCTTCTAGATGAACTGCCTATCTGAGCGAGAGAGTCTCAATCTGAGTTGCCTTTGGCTTCCTCTACTAGCCTTTGTTACACCACTATCTTATCTGTAACAGCAAGTAGTTTGAAATCAGTTTTACTTCTCCTAGATGAGCTGCCTTCCATGCTGATAAGTCTTATCTACCAGAAGCATACCTGGTTGTTTGGTTCTAAACATGACTGCTGGAGAATACCAAGTCAGAGAATGTATGAGACAAAGACCTTGAAAGCATTTAATTCAGAATTGTAGAGCTTATCCTCAACTATTTCTGGCTATAGCAGTTTTTGGAACCCATGCAGACAGTCAGTTTGTTCCAGAACTATCTTGTCCAAATCTGCATTTTATCACACAAGGTTGATCCTTTCTATTTTTCTCCAATAGGAGGAAAGGGTCAACGTTGTAATTGATCTCCAAAGTATTTATATGCTTCTACTGGTGTCGGTGGCGAAGTGAGTAGTGACACGGCTCACAGCCCAGATAAGTCGAGTTCAGATTCTCAAAACAGCAAGTTCATACTTATAGGAAAAAAACTCATTGAAAAAATGTTAGCTGAAGTCAGATGCACTCAGCCAATAGGTGCAAAGCACAGTACAATGTACATCACCTTAGAAAAAAGAGATAGGGGAGGAGACTTCTGCAGTGGTGGTTTCTGTAGCACTTAGTTTGATATGTTGAGAATGCACAAACTTTCTTGGATTGTCATGCACAGTAAGGTGCTGGGGTTTCCAAGAGAATTTGATCATTTATTATATGTTCTTCATTCATTGTTACTCGGACCAAAAAGGGGAGAAAAGAGTAGTAACACTGTAACCTGACAGTCAGGTCATTATATTCAACTAAGAACCTGGGGCCATTCATTCATTCATTCACATTTTCATATCAGTGTGAAGCATAGGTCATGTCCGGTCTGGCACAACATACTGATCAGACATGTAAGTCAAGGTCAGGCAAAATAACTTTGTCAAAACCCACCAACCTCGACTTCCCTGCAGGCTTCCCTGGAAATGGACTGTTTTTATGGCAGCTTGGCTAACAAGGTGGGGATTGGCGTGATCCCCGTAGTAGTGAGCGACACGCAGATGAAGCCAAACATAGCATAATCATATGGAGGACCCTGGTCCACCTTCATCAAAACGCTCGGGTTGGGCATAGAGCCGGCTTAAAAGAAAGACCTCTACATCCCATGGTGGAAGAGGAGCGACCAAGTGCAGCGAGTCACCTCCTAGGAGATGCATGCACAGAACCGTTCCACCTGGTGCGCTTGCATCACTCGCAGATTGTAGAGCGAAACATCATTGCTGAAGCTCAGAGAAAAGGGGCCACACGAAACAACAGAATGTATAATGACTCCACAACTAGCTCCTCACATGTGTGCCCCAGGTGTGGCAGAGTCTGCCATGCCAGAATTAGGCTTTACAGTCATATGAAATCACATTTTGCAGCACAGGTGCAGTCATTATCTTCACATGCAATGGACAATTACTATTGTGAGTATCTGAGTGGCAGAGCAGTAAGACTGCTTGTTTCTGATGTCAAAGGGACCAGGTTTGTATACCAGTTAAGACATATTCAATTCTACCCATCTGTAAATGAGTACAGTTGCAGAAAGTAAAAAGATGGTAAGGGTAAAAGGCAGTGATCTGGTCACCACGCATCACAAAAAAACCTGAGACCCCATACAATAAAGCCTTGCTATGTCACTACCCTTACTTTGTATATGTTTCAGTGCAGCCACCACAGATGAAGAAAGATTACAGATGCAGGAAGTTGGTCTGTACCACCTTGGAGAAATGGTCAATGTATTTAGACATGGTAAGAGCAGTTTCACTTCATTAACCTCTACCAGTCTGCACTCAAATTGACTTAACCTTTACTGACTGCACTCAAATTGACTTAACCTTTACCAGCCTGCACTCAAATTGATTTAACCTTTACCAGCCTGCACTCAAATTGACTTATTTTTTACCAGGATGCACTCAAATTGACTTAAACTCTACCAGGCTGCACTCAAATTGACTTAACCTTTACCAGGCCTCAACTCTTTGTCTTCGTACGCTGTCAGACGTCAACCTGTATTTTTCTAAAAAAGCAGCGGTCATCCTGAGGCTATCGACACTGCCATAGAGCTTGTCTAGTGTTGTCACTGGTGATGGCCACATCTGCTTTCTCTGATCCTCGTATGTCGGGCAGTTTTGCAGCAAATGTTCAGCTGTCATTTTCTCGGTACCACACGAGCATTCGTCAGTGCCACCTATCTTCAATTTATTGAATAGGTGGTACCTTAGTCTATTGTAGGCCTCAACTCAAATTGACTTAACCTTTGCCAGACTGCACTCAAATTGACTTGACCGTTACCAGGCTGCACTCAAATTGACTTAACCTTTACCAGGCTGCACTCAAATTGACTTAGCCTTTACCAGCCTGCACTCAAATTGACTTAACCTTTACCAGGCTGCACTCAAATTAACTTAGCCTTTACCAGCCTGCACTCAAATTGACTTAACCTTTACCAGGATGCACTCAAATTGACTTAACCTTTACCAAGAAGCAGTCAAGTTGACCTAACCTTTACCAGCTTGCACTCAAATTGACTTAATTTCCCCTGCAGCTGAACTAATTTTCAGCATGTCATTTTACAGTCTGTTGACTTTTTTTTTTTTTTTTTGCGTGCGTCTTATTTCTTTAATCCCCAAGGCGGTGTGCTTTGCACTGTGGTTTTGATTTTGCGCCTGTTGGCCCAGTGCATCTGACTTCAGCATTCATTTTATGTAAGGGTCTGCTTCCTCGTGCATTTTCTAAGGGTTTGCTTCCCCGGGGTAATGGCCTGTGCTGTAATGGGGATCGAACCTAGCACCTTCGGATTGACTGCAATTGATTGTTGACCTCTATCTCTTGCCCTGATTGTGCAATCTACTAGACTTTTCTCTGTCCATCTTTTGATGTTATCTTCCTACTTATAATGTTGTTTACCTCTGTCACATTTACCCTCCACCTATCCTTCCAGTATTACTTTCAGCAAGATGTTCTATCTTTTGATGTAACCAAAATATCTTAACTGTGTGATTCAAATTTCATTCATCAATTCTCTTTGCACCCCTAATTTATCCTAGATTCCTTATTTGCTTGTTTTCTTTCCATGAAATGCGTCCCATTCTTTTATATATCCACATCTCAAAGACATCAATTCTCATCACTTTAAGCCTGTATCAATAATTCTGCGTCAAGCATGGTGTCTTGAATGATCAATTTCCTCTACAATCTTCTCTTCTGAACATTGAAGCACTGTAAGTGCTCCCATTCCTAGTGTCTGTCATCTGAGGTCTTTTCTTGTTGTCTTCCAATTCCTCCTTCTCAAGTGAATTTTGTCTACCTTTTAATTGCAGTTTCTGGTGATCTTTTAATGCTGTTTTCTTGTATCATACTCATGTCTTTGTCGTTCATTCTCAATCTCCTGCTACCAAGCACTGAACAGTAGCAGGATGTAGTCAAGAGAACGGCTTGCTTTGTGCAGCTAGTTTACAGCTTGACTGCGATATTTACACCTTTCAATCCGACACATCCGTCTTCTGCAAATATAAACTCATAAAATTTGTTTGTTATCATTGGTTCATCTTGTTTTTCTGCCGGAGTGAAATTTCTTTTGCAGCAAGTAATTTTTCAGTTTGCTATTTATTGATTCATATCCATAAAACAATATTGATTCAGCATAACCTGCTGTTTTACTTCCATTGCTATGAACATGTTTGTTAGTATATTTTCTAGTTTGTGGAAACATACTTTAACTGCATGATTCTATTGTTTTTGTTTCTTATGTTGATCTTTTTTCTTTTCCTTTAACGTTGCTTATTAGAATATACTTTTCAGATAGAAATGATTTACAGTGGAAAATATATGTTTGAATATGACTGACGGACACCGTCTATTCTAGGGTTGAATCGTGCATGCCAGAAAAATACTAATGAGGATCAATTATAGCAATTGATTGAATACTATTCTTTCTTCTGAAGGGTCATTGGTCATGCACCATGCAGGAGAAAATACAACTCCAATACAAGGCTCTGTTCTCTTTGGAACTGTCAATGGTGCTGTGGGTAAGTATGTGCTGCAGAGCATATTATAAGCTAATGATTTGTTTAGGGACCTGTTGAGCACATATCACACTTTTTTTTGTGAGTTACTATTTTGTCAGGATACCTGGATAACTTATATGGTCCGCTAGCACTAAAAAGCCAGAAAAATACAGAATTGAATGACTTAAGATCAGTACTCTGTCAACTATGTCAGCAGTCCACACCCAAAAGAGTCGTGGTACAGTGGGTTACATCCCACTGAACATTCAAGGCAACGATGAGGCAGACAGACTGGCAAAAGAAGGTGGAAGGTTACCACAACCAGATTCTAGTGTGACCTATGAAGATTCTAAAAGGTTTATTAGGGCCAGATACATAGCCAAATGGGAAATAGAGCATACTGGCTAACCACAAAAAATTATGCTTATTATCAGTTGAACAGAAGAGAGCAGGTGGTGGTCTTCAGACTCCGCACACGCACAGGCCACAACAGACTGAAGTACCATCTATTCAACAAACTGAAGATACGTGCTACTGAAGAATGCACCCATGGTACAGGGAAAATAACCACTGAACATCTGCTGCAAAATAGTCCGACATACGAGGACCAGAGAAAGCACATGTGGCCATCACCAGTGCCAACACTAGACAAGCTCTATGGCAGTGTCGACAGCCTCAGGATGGCCGCTGCTATCTTTGAACAAATTAAAGTTGACGTCTGACAGCGAAAGAAGGAGAAGATATGGTCCGCTAGGCTTGATACATGTTTATGTTGTTCTGTTATATATATGTTATCATATAAGGATCAATTTGACTATAACAAGTTTTTGAAAATCTAATCACCTACAAGAACAAGAGTGCATAGCTACAAATTAACTAAAGAAAGGTCCAGATTAGAAATTAGGAATTATATTTTAGTCAGAGAGTGGTGAATGCTTGGAATGCATTGCCACAGGAAGTAGTGGAGGCAGGGACAATTAATGCATTTAAGAATAGATTGGATGCGCATAGCTTTTAGAGCAATGAAATGTAAATGAAACTGGTTGTATACAGACTTTACAGTCTTCTAAACCAGTATAAAGATATGTTCCAGAGTTGCACTATGTTAATGTGTATAGTCTGTTGTTTTAACCCTTGTATTGTTGGTGTTGAACATCTGTTCATATGTATAATCTGTTCTCATATTTATATTATTTTGTTCTGTTGCATGTATGTTCTCTTAATTTGTTGATTTTGTTTTAATATGTTTTAATGCTTGTATTGTTGTTCCTCAGTTGCATGGTTTTATTATTTTAATATGTATAGTATGTTGTTCAAATACTTTTATTGTTATTATTCCGTGCTTCTGATATTTTGTTGTGGGCATGGTGTTCCCATGCTCCTATTGGAGCACAACATGTAAGAATCATGTATCTGGTAGAACACTATGTTCTGTTGTCTTGTTATTTTAGATATCCATTAGAGCATTTGCTATCGAGCTCACCAGCCATGGATTGAATCCACATTCCCTCAAACAGTGCATCAATGTCCCATAATCCACAAAGTTCATCTACCGGATCAAGGACCACAGCAACTTGTTTCTTGCTTAAACTGAAAACCTTCATAAACAGATATCCCAGCATGCCCCAGGCCTCCTTCATTGGTCTGTAGCTATCCAGATTGTCAGACAGGATGTGCTCATTCTCTATATGGGACATGATTTTTCTGGTCACTATTTTTCTAGTTCTTTTGCTATAGACGTTCTGTGTGGTGATGATTCTATAGCTAGTTAGCATCGTGGGATCCTTTCCAGGCTTAAGAAGTAGACGGGATAGCTCTGTAGCCAATCCTCAATCATAACAACAAAAAGGCAAAGGTCGTCGTCCATCGTAGACAATGATGGCATAATTTATTTTTCTAGCGCTATTTTTAGTAAGGATTAACTGCGCTACTTTTTATCCTCACTCTCTCGTCTCGAGCCGCACAAACCCAGTGGCAAGTCAAGGACAAGACGACTAGGGGGCGACTACGAGATGCAGGGGACTCCACATCAAGCACCTGTGAAAAACACGGTGGAGTCGGGAGTCGAACACACACCACCTGATTACGAGGCCGGCGGCTTAACCACTTCGCCACGGAATCCTCAACCACCGCTGCAATTAATGTTCTCGTTGAAATGCTCCAGCACCTTTTTAATGCATGTTTTATCCAGCTGCTTCTTGTGGCAAAACTACTCCATCAGGACCTAGGGCAGTGCTCTAACTCTTACTAAGAGCATGTTTCACTTTGATCTCAGTTATGAGGTTGATATGGCTTGGCTTGGCTTCGTTCGTTCTCAATTTCCCGCTACCAAATTCTGAAAGGGCTTAAGTAGCAGAATGTAGTCCAGAGAACGGAATGCGTTGTGTCGTAGTTTACAGCTTGACGGCGATATTTGCACCTTTCGATCCAACACATCTGACTTCAGCAAGCATTTTTTGAGTACCGGGTTAGCATTCCCTCTTTGATTCCTTCTCCTTAGCCAGTTTGCCCTGCTGCAACCTGTTATCCAGGATCACCGTGTGGCGATGTAGAAGGGTCTTGGCAGCTCTGGTTCGTTGGCCCTGACGCTAGAAGTAGCTATGGGTCGCTGACCGCTGCAGCTAATGCGCTGCTCAGCATCGTGATCCCTGAGGTTGATATAAGACTCATCCCTGATGGCTGTACCAAGAATAATGTTCCGAATATCCTTTTTGGTGCCTCTATCACATTTGTCTGTCTGACAAACATACCGCCTAAGAAACCTGTGTACTCTTCATCAGTTTTTATGATAGTCCCTGAAAAGTATGTCAAATCTGTGACTTTCTTGTCCAATACAACCTTTTCTTTGTGATTTTGTTGTTGTCCAATACAACCTTTTCTTTGTGATTTTGTTGTTGTCCAATACAACCATTTTTGTTGTTGTTGTCCAATACCTTTTCTTTGTGATTTTGTTGTTGTCCAATACAACCATTTCTTTGTGATATTATTTTTGGACATTACAAGTGGTTTGTGATTTTCTTGCAGGCATGGTGGCCCAGCTCCCACAGGATTTTTTCAACTTTTTACTGGATGTACAGAACAGACTGAGCAAGGTCATCAAGAGTGTGGGCAAGGTGGAACACAGCTTGTATCCTTCCAAAATAGGGCACAGCTGCATAATTGCATTAGTGGAATGTTTTACAGTAGGAGTTTTTAATCAGGGACATCTTTATATAAAGTATAAACAAGCTATTGATGTCATTTAATGTCATACAGGTACCTGAAGTATGATTAGCTTAGTGGTAGAGCAGCTTTTCATGTAATTTGGTGTGGGACTAACCTCGACAGCAGTGTAACTGGAACAAACCTCGACAGTAGTGTAACTATTGTGGGACTAAGCTGGTCAGTAGTGTAACTGGTGTTGGACGAACCTTGACAGTAGTGTAACTAGGGTGGACAAACCTGAACAGTAGTGTAACTGGTGTGGGACAAACCTGAACAATAGTGTAACTGGTATGGGACAAACCTTGACAGTAGTGTAACTGGTGTGGGACAAACCTTGACAGTGTAACTGGTGTGGGACAAACCTTGACAGTGTAACTGGTGTGGGACAAACCTTGACAGTGTAACTGGTGTGGGACAACCCTGGACAGTAGTGTAACTGGTGTGGGACAAACCTTGACAGTGTAACTGGTGTGGGACAAACCTTGACAGTAGTGTAACTGGTGTGGGACAACCCTGGACAGTAGTGTAACTGGTGTGGGACAAACCTTGACAGTATAACTGGTGTGGGACAAACCTTGACAGTGTAACTGGTGTGGGACAAACCTTGACAGTAGTGTAACTGGTGTGGGACAAACCTTGACAGTAGTGTAACTGGTGTGGGACAAACCTGGACAGTAGTGTAACTGGTGTGGGACAAACCTGGACAGTAGTGTAACTGGTGTGGGACAAACCTGAACAATAGTGTAACTGGTATGGAACAAATCTTTATCTTACTTGACCTAATGGGACTGGTCTATGGCAATACAACTGAGAGCTTTCAATGATATGGCATTTAAAACAAGCCATACATACAACACACAAAACCTAATTAAGACGCCAAGTCTAAATTCAAACTAAATCTGAAGAACAGATTTGAAATCCTTAGGAACCTCACAAATGAAACAATTGCTTATCTGTGAAAAAGCAGCAAAAGTTAATTTGCAGATTAGTGTGAACAATGCAAAGGAAATGAGATAAAGAAACAACAAAGAGACCCCATAACGATAAATGGCCGTATAATTGAGGAAGTTTTACCAATCTGGCAAGTGACATTGATAAAGACAGAGGAACAAACCAAGATGTTTACGCCAGGATAAATTAGTTCAGATTTGCTTTTAGCTCTCTTCGGTGTTTTTTGGAACTCAGCAGCATTCTCCGTGGAGAATAAGATAAGGTCAGGTCAGGTCATCCCGTAACCGGTGAGGTCGTTGGGGCACACATGAAGATATCCTCACAGCTCCATGCCATCCCTCTCTATCAAATGCCGCTGCCCGTGAATCTTCTGGTCGGAGACTGGTCCATTCTTTTATGTTGTCCTCCCATCTCTTTTTTGGGCCGGCCTCTTCGTCGTCTGCCATGCACCTTCCCGTGGAGGATTGTGTTTGCAAGACTACTTGATCTCGATATGTGACCGTACCAAGTGAGTTTCCTTCTTTTGACAGTTGCCAAGAGATCTTCGAAAGGCCCTATTGCTGTTGTAATTCTATCTCGTATTTCCTCTTTTGTAACTCGATCTATGTACGTGACGTTTAAAAGTTTTCAGAAACATCTCATCTCCAAGGCCTGTATCCTTCGTTGAAGGTCGGCTGTAACTGTCCATGTCTCACACGCATAGAGGAATATTGACAGGACCAGTGTACGCATTAATCTGATTTTCGTGCTTAGTGCTAACCGTTTATCTTGGCAGATTTTGTTAAGCCGTACAAGCGCCGCTATTGTCTGTGCTATTCTGGCCAACACTTCACATTTTGATCCTTCATCACTGACAATCGACCCAAGATATTTAAAACGGTCAACCAATTCGAGTTCCTGCCCGTTAGCTTTTATCTTGTTGTTGAAGCCTGCAGCGTTGTTGGTCATTAATTTAGTCTTTCCAGCGTTTATCTCCATACCATAGTCAAGAGCTGTTTCATCGAGCCTTCTGACCCATTCCTGGAGTTTGCTTCTGAACCCGCCAACTCATCGGTATCATCTGCAAAACGAAGGTTGGTAATCGTTCGGCCCCATTTCTTGACAGTACCAACGTGACCTCCAAGTGCCTCACTCATAATTCCTTCAAGGAATGTATTGAAAAGAGTTGGAGAGAGTGTACACCCCTGTCTCACACCAACTGATGTGCGAAAACAGTCTCCTCGCCTCCCATTCACAAGAACTGCGCTAGACGCCTTGTTATACAGGTGTTCAAGGACCGTTATAATATTTCCGTTGATATTATACATCCTCATGGTTGCCCAAAGCGCTTTATGTCATACCCTATCAAATGCCTTCTTAAAATCCACGAAAACATGATACAGTGTTTGCTGCTGTTCTAGATATTTCTCGCTTAGCAGCCTTAAATTTAATATCTGTTCTGTAGTGCTTCTTCCCTGTCTGAACCCTGCTTGCTCCTCGGCAATAATGTTCTCTGCTTGGGGTTTCAATTGGTCTAGGATTAGTCTAAGCATGACCTTGCTAGGGTGGCTAATGAGGCTTATTGTTCTGTAATTTTGGTACAGCTTTAGGTTTCCAGACTTATGTAACGGTAAACTATTGATTTCGTCCATAAGTCCGGCCAGTTTCCTGTCGCCCATATTTTGTTACAGATGTGTGGCAGGCCTTCCACCACTACCTCTCCACCTGCTTGTAAGAGCTCTGCTGGTATATTGTCCACGCTGGCCGCCTTCCCTCTTCTCAATGTCTTTACCGCTACAATTACCTCTTCCTTCGTTATCTATATTCGTTGGTGTTGGGGGGACTGTTTTCTCAGGTTCGTTTCGCCCTTCATAGTTATATAGCTCGGAACAGTACTCTGTCCATCTTGCCAGTACGTCATTTTCCTCAATAAAGCACTTGCCGCTTTTATCATGGATCATAAGGTTCCTGCTTTGTCTTGGTGTTACCAGTTCTTTGACCACCTTGTATGCTCCGTTAGCATCATTTCTGTTTAGTCTCTCTTCGATGTTTGCGCATTGCTCACATATCCACGCTTCTTTCGCCTCTCTCATCGTTTGTTGCATGGCTTTCTTGACCTATGTATAACTGCCGACCTTCTCCGGTGGGGGATTGTGTTTTTTCAGTGACCTTCTTTTATCACAAAGGTCTAGAATATCTTTGGTCACCCATGGCTTCTTTTTTGTTTGGTGGCATCAAAGGATCTCTGTTGCAGTATCTATGAGAGCGGCGTTAAGAGACTCTGTAACTGTACATGTATCCAGTCCCTCTCTGAGAGCCAACAGTGGCGTAAATCTCCCTCCCACCCTTGCTTGGAACACTTCGGTGATTTTTGGGTCGATTAGTTTGTCCAGGTCAAACTTTAGCCTGGTCGCATCCTTCTTTGCGACTCCCCTCAATCGCAGATGCATGGTCATCATAACCAGATCGTGGTCGCTTTCTATATCAGATCCGGGGAAACTTCTCATTTTGTCGGTGTTGATGCTCGATTGGAACCTCCTCTGGACCAGTATATAGTCAATCTGGCTGTGCACTTCCTTGCTTGGGTTATGCCATGTCCAACGTCTCGACGGCTTGTTTAACCCAAACGTATTTGCCACCAACAGCTGGTTGCATCTTGCAAATTCTAGGAGTCTGAGGCCCCGGTCATTGGTTTCTTTATTTCCGTATGGGCCACATATTCCGCTCTAGTCATGGACTGCATCTTCTCCAATTTGTGCATTCCAATCCCCCTGGACTACCAATATGTCTTTTTTTGGCGTTTCGTGTATCAGACTTTGAAGTTGATCATAGAATGCCTCTATTTCACAATCTTCGTAGTCTGCAGTGGGTGCGTAGCACTGTATTATGGTAATATTAAACGGTGCTGCCTTTAGCCGTAAAATGATAAAACGGCTAGATATTGGGCGGCAACCGAATATGCATCTGGCTGTGTCTTTATGCACCAGTATCCCCACTCCGTGTAAATGTTTGTCCTCCCTGCCACTGTAAGTGAACTTGTGGCCCTCCTCTGTGGTAAACTCTCCAAAGCTTTTCCATCGAGCCTGATAAGATAAGATAAGGCTGTTTAACAAAAAATGTAAATATCTGTCCTGCTATATGGCATGTGACTAAGGGTATCACATCCAAACTGCAGACGTTTGTTAACAAGTGTCTCATTGCATACTGTGTATTAGATGGCCAGAGAAAATGGCAAACACAGATCTGTGGAAAAGAACACGGCAACAACCAATACAATGGGAAATCAGGGAGAGAAAGTGGGGATGGATAGGACACACTCTCAGACAGAAGCTGGACAACATAACCAGACATGCACTTGGTTGGAATCCACAGAGAAAGACGAATGGGAAGCCCAAGGAACACGTGGTGGCGAACAGTTGGGGAAGTCAGTTCAATCGGTGTCTCGTGGTCGAAACTTAAGATGACGGCACAGAATAGAAACAGATGGAGAGCATCTGTTGTGGCCTTATATTTTAAAGGGGACCAGACGAGTAAATGATGATGATGGAAAGGGTTAATAAAACCTGATGTAAGTCATTTGCAGAGCCAATTAGTAACAATGGTTTTTAATGTGAGTTTGCCAACCACATACACAACCCTCGTTAGTCACCTCTTATGACATGCTAAGATGGAAATAATGTTCCAATAATGTTTGACCTGCGAGAACCACTCTGGTGCCTAGATCATTAACTTGTAAAATTTTACAATGAATAATTGGGCCAGTGTGCCAAAAAAAGAACACATCCGCCAATGGTGTCAAATGCTCTAGGTACATTCTTGTTCGTATTACCCAGGGTGTGTTAGCCTCGTGTTGTAAAATGAAAGCTGATGGAAATTCTGTTATAACATGTCAATAAAACTATGCATTGTCAACACATTCTGATGGGGAAGTAATTGTAATCTGTCCTTTACTTCTTGTACTATCTGACTTGTCTGCTCTTGCTGCATAGGATAACCATTGCTATTGGCCTCCATATAGGAAGTCTGTGTCAAAGCACATTGTTGTTCACTAGCGGTTGTGGTTTCTTCAACACTTTTTATATGATGAGGTTGCTAGCCCAATGCACACTCCTCTATAGTTGCCTTTTACAAAATGCTTTCTGGCTAGACTGGTTCTATTTTTTCCACCCCATGTAGTTTTTGTGTGGTGTTATTTAACTCTTTACTGTTGTTTCATTACAATGTTGGTTGGGATAACTACTTTCCTTGACCAGTTCTTCAGCTGGAGATCATACTTCACAGAGCAGAAGCGTGATGCATCCATGGGTTTTATTGATGGGGACCTGATCGAGAGTTTCCTAGATCTGAGCCGAGACAAGATGCAAGAGGTTGTTCAGGGTTTGCAGGTGAGACAGAATTCAGGACAAACAACTTTAATGTCTGCTTGTTTCCGGTGATTAGAAGAGGAACAAATATAGTTCTACTGCAAGCTGCCAGTAAAACTGCCTCAGGGCCTCCCAAATGAATTACAGGAGACCAGACATGCAAATGGAAAATGGCTTTTAAAAATGATTTTATTGTATCAAACAGGAGACTTTTTCTTTGTGGTTCATTCTCAAACTCCTGCTACCAAGTCCTGAAAAGAGCTTTGCAAGTAGCAGGATGTCCTGAGAACAGAATTCGTTGTCGTAGTTTACAGCTTGACTGCGATATTTACAACTTTCGGCCCAACATGTATTCTTCTTCTTCTTCGTTTGTTCTGTCTCCCACGTCCAAATCCTGAAAGGGCTTAAGTAGCAGAATGTAGTCCAGAGAACGGAATGTGTTGTGTTGTAATTTACAGCTTGACTGCGATATTTGCACCTTTTGGTCCAACACATCCGACTTCAGCAAGCATTTTTTGAGTACCGGGTTAGCATTCCCTCTTCGATCCCTTCTCCTTAGCCAGTCTGCCCTGTAGCCTGTTATTCAGGATCACCACGTGGAGGTGTAGATGGGTCATGGCAGCTCTGGTTTGGTGGCCCTAATGCTAGCAGTCAGCTATGGGTTGCTGACCACTGCAGCGCATGCGCTGCTCAGCATCTTGATCCCCTAAAAGTTTGATACTTACATAACTATCTATTGCAAAATATTACTTTTTTTGCTGCTCCTTTTCTATCCTGAATTATAGAGGTCTTTCCTTTATCTTGTGTCTTATAGCTTCTATGGGATAGGGTAGATGGTACGTGTTCAAACCTGTTTTTTCACTTCTTTCAACATAACTGACAGGTTACAGTTGAACTATTCTTTAATTGTCTATTGGGATCCATGAAAATATGGGCATTCTTTGGTCAGGCAAAATATAATGATCAGGCAGGGTCAGGCAAAATAAACTGACAAAAGACTCCCAGCACACTTTCACGCAGTTCTACCTGGAAATAGGCTGTTTCATGGCAGTCTGACTAATGAGGCGAGGGAATCAACATAATCCCCATAGTAGTGAGTGACATGCAGATCAAGCATAATACCTCCTTGAGGGCACAAGTTTACCTTCATCAGCACACCCTGGGTGTGAGGAAAGCTGCTGCAACCCGTCACATAAGACCCTTCAACAGTTTAGATAGTTATTCACATTTGTATGTTTTATTTTTTTTTCTTCATAATCCCCTGATGAAGACCCATTGGTTGTAAATAAATTGTTACTTTTGTATCCACGTAAAGCATACACATTTTCTTTATATCGTATACATTTATTTATGTAACATAGATTATTGAAGACGAATTTATATAACCAAGTTTTAGCTCTAAATCTCTTAATTTCAGATTGATGATGGAGACATGAAAAGGGATGCAGCTGTCGATGACTTAGTGAAGATAATTGAAGAATTAACAAGGATCCACTGAAAGAAAATGAAAGTTAATATAGTACCTTCTATCCGTCTTTATTTTGTACATTTCATTCATGTTATTGAGAAATACCCAGGTTCAAGAGAAAGTTATTTTTTTTCCTCACTCTCAGACTAATATCACAAACATATTTCATTGTGCTATATTTACTTTCATGTTGTTGAGCAGTGGAGTTCATTTAATGCTGTTTCTATTTTGACAGAATGTATGTTCATTAATTGAGTTGTGCTGCACAGTTTTATAATGTGGGTCTTCTTTGTTTGTTAAATATTAAATATTTTATAGTGTCACAGTTACTTGAGTTGTTTCTTCTCAAACATGACTGCAATGGCTGCTGTCTACTGTTTTTGATTTTAGAATGTCTACTTGAACTTTACAGAAGAATGCTGTGGATTCCATGGACTGCAAGGAAGACAGTACTCAAAGAGGTCTTTCTGCATATCCCATGGACTGCAATGAAGACAGTACTCGAAGAGGTCTTTCTGCATATCCCATGGACTTCAAGGAAGACAGTACTCGAAGAGGTCTTTCTGCATATCCCATGGACTGCAAGGAAGACAGTACTTGAAGAGGTCTTTCTGCATATCCCATGGACTTCAAGGAAGACAGTACTCAAAGAGTCACAAAGACAACTCATTACGAAGATCAGAACAATGCAGTCATCCTCTTTCGGGCATGTTATAAGAAGAGGCAGTTTGAAGAAACAGGAAAAGGAGACAAAGGAAGGCAGAGCGAGAAGATATTAGACAACTGAGAGAATGGCACGGGCAACAATCAACAACACATTTGGTAAACGACACATGTGATAGAATTCCATGGAGGTGCATGATTGTCAATGCCATCCAGCAAGGCACTTGATGGTGATGACTTGAAGTTTACGGGAGCCAAGGCTGTACAGCTGAGTGCTACATGATATTTTTTCAGTCACAAGTAGTACCGGGAATAAACCCAGACTGCAGAGTCTTCTAAACCAGTATAAAGAGGTTAAGTTAAAACATTGGGTTCCTGTGTAAGTCTGGGGAGTAAAGGTGTCCAGCGTGATGGTGACCACATCAACTCTACTATGCTGTTGGTCAAGTAAATATGGGCCTAAAACCTTATTATCAGTGTGTAAACGAGCAAAGGCAAATCTAACACAAATTGTTATAGAAACTACTGAGATCTGTAATGAGGGAACGAGAGAGTGATGCATACGGAGGATGGTGTCACAGAGGCTATTACAATCACCAGGCTATTACAATCACGGAGGATGGTGTCACAGGCTATTACAATCACCAAGACAGTGCGCCAGAGATGTGTGCAGCCTCCACCGTCTTTTATTAACATTTATATGGACACAATTGTGTCAGATGCCTATCAGACTGCGACCCATGATTCAGATTACAATTCTATATATGAACTGTTATTCGCAGATGACCAAATGCATCACATATACAGACGAATAGTAACTCCAGAATCACTTGGCCGCGTTGAATGCAACCTGAGATAAGTATGGTATGCGTATCAGCACACCTAAGACAACTGTAAAGGTGGGCAGAACACAGTGGTTGCTTAACTTGAGCATTCAGAACGTGGCTCTCCAGCAGGCTCAGGAAATCAGGTACCTGGACAGCATTTTCTCAGAAGACAGCAGGTCCGACAGAGCGATTGAGACCATATGCCAGAAAACAGCAGTAGTGACTTAGTCTGGCAACTGATGCACACCATCTTCATGCCAACACTGTGCTACCAGAGCAAAATGTTGGTAATGTCCAAGGAGCAAGATAGTAAAATCTCCATGTGCAAAATGAAATGTCTCTGAATGGTTGCCAGTGTCTCCAAGAGAGACATATTGATGAACGAGGATATTTGCAATAGTGTCAGTGCCAACCTGTGTCCAGCAAAAAGTGAGCTAGTTCGATCATCTCATGAGAATATCCCCCGATCAGCTTACGATGCTGACAGTCCAGCTTCCAAGCAAGACTGAGGGGAAGGTGGATAGACGACGTAAAGACGATTTTCAAATGACATGGGTTGACGACGTCAGACGTGACGCATCTGACCCAGGAGAGGCGACTAAGGCTCTCCACAACACCCATTGATATACAACTAACTAACTAACTAGCTAGCTAACTAACTAACTACCACCACTGAAACAGAACACACAGTAATCTGGTGCATGTTTCTGAAATGACTAACTGCAGTTGGTGATCTATGCTTCATGAGACTAAATAACAAGGATTTGAACAAATAGGCCACTTTGTTCTGGTCTTGTTCTTCGTCCACTCCACTCCACTGAAGTATAGGCCTTCCTTTGGAAAGTCTGCACCACAGCACTTTGTGTGCTTTTGCAGTGGTGGTTTCTGTAGCAATTTGTTTTACATGATGAATGTGCTAGTACCATGTACAACTCTCTTTGGCCGCTTTTTATGATTTGCATGAAAGTGCAGCAGCCTTATTTTGTGTCCATAGTAAGAAAACCCAGGATCTACTTGGTTACTTTGACACCACTTTAAGGAAACGGACTCTTAACATCATCACATAACAGGCAATATAGGGATGGAGGAAGGTGCTTACATACCTATGAGATGGCCATTACACCTCAAGAGAAAGACTGGATAAATGGAAATGAATTAATTCCGACCCACACACCCGATTAAACCAAGGGAATAACTAACTTTTTGATGAACCACAACTAAAATGTCTTTTATGATGCTCAATTTGGCTTGGCTTCGTTCGTTCTCAATCTCCCGCTACCGAATCCTGAAAAGGTTTAAGTAGCAGAATGTAGTCCAGAGAACGGAATGCGTTGTGTTGTAGTTTACAGCTTGACTGCAATATTTGCACCTTTTGGTCCAACACATCCGACTTCAGCAAGCATTTTTTGAGTACCAGGTTAGTATTCCCTCTTCGATCCCTTCTCCTTAGCCAGTCTGCCCTGCTGCAGCCTGTTATCCAGGATCACCGCGGGGAGGTGAAGAAAGGTCTTCAGCTCTGGTTCACTGGCCTGACGCTAGCAGTCAGCTATGGGTTGCTGACCACTGCAGCTCATGCACTGCTCAGCATCTTGATCTCATGCTCATTTTAATAACTAGTTAAGTGTGTCTAAGACAGAGCGGTCTATGACATTGTCTAAGACAGAGCAGCCTTTGGCAGTGTGGCCATGAGAGTGTCTAAGACAGAGTGGTCTATGAAAGTGTGTCTAAGACTCCAGCGGCCTATGACAGAATATCAATGACATAGGTGTCTATGGTAACTTAACATCTTTATACTGGTTTAGAAAAGTTTGTATACAACCAGTTTCTTTTACATTCACTTGATCTAAAAATGCCTATGCACATCCAATCTATTCTTGAATGCATTAATTGACCCTGCCTCCATTATTTTCTGCGACAATGCATTCCAAGCATTCACAACTCTCTGACTAACAAAAATTTCTTGGTATCTAATCTGGACCTTTCTTTAATTAATTTATAGCTATATTCTGGTAGGCGGCTGTATTCCAAAAAACTTCTAATAATCTTCAAATAAAAAAAGTATAATTTATCCTTTCTGTTATCTTATAAACCTGTATTAAATCACCTCAAATTTTGAAAGTATGTCTATGACAGTGTGTCTAAGACAGAGCGGTGTATAACAGTGCAGTATTTATGACAGTGGTAAAGCACTCTCTTCTCATGGCAAAGTTATTGGGTTCAATCCCCATTATTGGCACACTACAGTGGACCCCCACTATAAATTGATACCTGGCTTACTGGAAGGGAAGGAAAGGCAGCTAGGAAATGAAAACAGCTGAAGGCTAGTACTATGAAGTCTAACACTTCCTCCCTGACAGCAGTGTTTTCTATGGAACTCCCTTTACCTTCTTTATAACAGGATATGCAGTGCTTCCATTTCGTCAGAGAATCTTCGCCATGCAGCAATCCTAGTATCTGAATTAAAACTTTAGACTGTCTAATAATAACTATGGATCCTTCTACACGGTTTTTAAAAATTAAATCTTGCAAGGTTTTTTTTTTTCTTCAGCCCAGTTAGGTTTACAAAGGAGACTGTTTCAGGTCTTTGTTGGTCCCCTGCAGCTTTCTAAGCATGGTTGCTCCATACTGCCTCTCTTTGTTCTGTAGAAGTATTGCAAGGTAGTAATAGCTGAAATCTAAATGGTTTTCCTTGACATGCTTGCATCTTATAAAAATTATGATGTAGATTACAGTAGTATTTTTTATGAAAGAAAAGTGTTAAAACTTGACAATAAGAATTTTATCATATAAACCAGTAGTTCTCAACCTCTGATACTAGATCTCTTGGGGTTTTGTATGTGTGTTGTTAATTTCATCTTGTGAGGAAAGGCCTCTCTATGAACTGTTGCTGGCTTCAAGGGTTAGACATCTGAAAAACGCTGGGAACTCCTAAACTAGATAAATAATCATTACTAATGGGCATCCCAAAGCAAAACCCCAGTATTTTTCATAGTCTTACTCCTCCCTATGTAGGATTTGGTATAGGTGATGTCTGGTTATATTGTTAAGTTGCTTCTTGAATGTATGTTCTATACTCAGCCTGTAAAATAAAGGTGGTCCCAAAGCAGACATTGCTGCAGGAAATTAAGGATTAGTGACTTCATTATACTCAGCTTCTGTGAGGTGGGCTGACCAAGGCACTTCCTCACTGGCATATTAGCATGTATTAAAATCAAAACAGCGGAAAAATAACAATTTAAGTTTATGAATGAATAGAGAGTAATTATATATTTATTTATTTGTGAGCCACATTTTCTGTATGTACATTTAAACTGGGAATTTATGACCATGTTAATATGTTTGTGCTGATACTGTGTGAGGCCATTGTTATTATTACTAGTTTATCAAAGAGTTGGTTTTGTCATTTATTTATTTATGGCGTTAGTAAAGGTATTGTTGTTGAGACAGGTTGGGTTTTAATGTTTATTAGTTGTCTCACGCTTTGGTTTGTTATTGATGAACAGATGTGTAGTATAATAGACATTGAAATCAGAAGCAAGTGTAGCATCTTCTTCTTCCTCTCCCCTTTTGGAACTTATGTAGCATAAGGTCATCACCACACATTGGCCAGTGACAGTAAGCTTTTGACGATGCATTCTTGTTGGGGTGTAGATTAATACACTAATATTGCAGTATAGTACGTGGATCATTCTGTAAAAAATTTCCCTTGGTCTCAGAGTAGTGAGATCAAATACCCACGTGCAGTGTCGCGCTCGTTAAAAAATCCCTAGGCAGTTGGAAATCAAAAAGAGTATGCTTAACGGCCGCTATTGGGCAAAATTCAAGTTAAATCTACTCAAATTATTCTAGAGATTCTCACCCTACACAGAATAGGTTGCAAAAACGGGATTGTGTGGCTATGACATCAGGTCTTGGTTATGAGGTTAATGGAGTGGCATAGATGGCGCCTGACAGGCTATGGTTCTACCTTGCTCTAATTTACGTTTCCAACAGTCCCAAAAATAGGCGATCTTATTTTCCAGGGGCTACCAACCTAATGGTTGGTAACAGACACTTAGATTGACCTGGAAAGTCACCAGCAAATGTTTGTCTGCCAAAAAATATGAAACAAAGGAGGTCACACCTCCTCGCAGTGTAAGTGGACTGAAGATAGATAGATATTACTCCTGTATGTAGCAGAAACTTTGAGAATGACAAACGCAATACACAGGAAATTCCAGTCGTTAATCAATAAATGTCTATGGAAGATAATGGGCATAGGCTAGCAAGACGTGGTGAGGAACGAAGATCTATAGGAAAGGAGCCAAATAAAACCAGTGAAGCAATAGATCAAACATAGGAAATGGGGTTGGATAAGACATAAAGCAACATAAAACATGACCAGACAGGCCCTGACATAGAGAGGAAGGTCAAGAAAGACTTGGAGAAGACACTGAAAATTAACTTTGACCCATGGAGAGAGATTGAAAAGGCAGCTCAAGATTGAACTTGTTGGAGGAGAGTTGTCAATGCCCTATGCCCCGAAATGCTGTTGCTTTAATTGATTAAAGTGAAACAAAATTTGTACAGCAGTTTCACTCTCTCGTCCCCTGCTACCTTAATCAAGTGGCAAGATGCAGATTTTTCCTCAGGGTTTACTTCAAGCAAGGGGACGGCATGGGATAGTGGTTAATTGACATGGCACACAACTCAAAGGTGCTGGGTTTGATCCCCATCACAGCACCGGCCGTTACCCTGAGGAAGCAAACCCTTAGAAAATGCAGGAGAAAATAGACTCTTACATAAAATACATGCCGAAGTTGGATGCACTTGGCCGACAGGCGCAAATTAAAAGCATAGTGCAACGCACACCGCCTTGGCGACATAAGGCGAACAAAAAAACACACAAAAATCAAGCAAATGCTTGGAACCGACAAAGCATCAGTGTCACCATCAAGATAAAAGTGTATTGTGCTGTGGTATTATCCACTCTGCTGTGGGACATGGACAGTGTATAGCAGAAATGCCATTCAGCTCAATTGTTTTCACTTGTGCTGTTTGCGTAGGTTGCTCTGGATCAGATGACAGGACAAAGTGTCTAACTCTGAAATTCTCAGCAATATTAACTTGTTTAGCATCCATACATTTCTGAAATTGGCTCAGCTGTGATGGATGGGACATCCACAAGCTCATCAGGAGGGCAGAAGAAACACTACAGAGACTCATTGAAAGTGTCTCTAAAATGCTTCAATATTGATGTCACCTGAGAATTGCTTGCACAAGACCGTACCTCCTGGTAAGCTAGTATCACCGAAGGTGCTCAGATCACAGAGAGTACAGCCATCACAGTGGCTCAACGAGAAAACAATACTCATGATTCCACAGCAGATCCTTACAGGTGTGCCATTCCTGGATTGGTCTTTACAACCATCAGAGAACACATTTTGCAGCAATAATCTGATGCTGTCGCCATCTTCGCCTGCGATGGGCAACTATTATGCCCCGAAAGGAGTGATGAGCATTGATTGATGCACAGACCAACTTACTTGACTTATTACTTGTGGTTACCCTTGGAACTTTGAGCTTGTTGCAGTGGTTGCTCTCCAATGGTTTCTATTTTGGACAATCTTTAAAGATCCTTGATTCTTCATACTCGAGTGTCACCCGACTAGCAAAGCCTGTTATCACCTCACCAAGCATGACATAAAAGGTGACTGAAGAAGATCGTATATGTAGCTAGCAAACTGATTTTGTATAACAGACTACATAAGCTACCACTGCAAAAGCACCATGTTGTTCAACTAGAGTGGCTTAGCTGATTTGCTCTTTTACAGCCAATGCCATGTTTTTACTAAGTGTCATATATCTAAATTTTATGTTTGTGTGGTTTGCCTGCCATTCTGCAACTTGTGGAGTTTTGAGTCATGAGCCCTGCTCAACTCTGACATCCCATTATGCCTCACCTTGTAGTGAGATCTCCTTTTATTTTAGGTTCACAGAAGGGAAGGCAGTGGAATGCTGTGCATTTTCCGCCATACAAATTTGTGTGGTTAATTTCCTATGTTCTGGGCTCTACAAATGTTCAGGGCTAAGTTCTGGGCTTTACAAATTTGTGGGGCTAAGTTCTGGGCTCTCCAAATGTTCAGGTTCAAATTCATATGTTTTGGGCTCTTCAACTGTTCAGGGTAATTTCCTTGTTCTGGTTCTGGGAACTTCAAATGTTCATGGGTAAGTTCCTATGTTCATGGTTCTTCAAATATTCAGAGTTATGATGGCGACAACATCTGATAGTTTTGTCTTGATGTAACTTGCGCTGTACCGTATTTGGATTATAGTGAGGAAGAAACTGCGTTGGTCATCAACCTCACTCTCTTGTCTACTTTGGACCAGTGGGAAGACATAAGTCAAGATGACTGGAGGTAACTCCTTTGAGACCAGGGGTTACTTGAAAAATTGTAGGATTTGATCGACCACCATGTCCATTTTATCGCTTTGAGAGACGAGTGCCTGATCTCTCGACCCCCCCCCAGATGATATACCATGTGAAGTGATGCTTTTGGATCTAAGTTATTAATCAAACTATGGAACTCACGCAAGCACCTCATAATTTCCTTAGCTTCTCACTAGAACACACACAATACTTTAATACAGACAAGGGGACCAGCTGCAGGAGTAAAAGTAAGACAAGACTCTTCTTTGCCAGGTCTGCTTTGGTCTTTTCTTTTCCCCTGCCTGAATGAGGACATTCCTTGTGCTATAATGGTGCATGTAAAGTTGTTTCAAGGAAGACAACAGAAAATGGTGCTACTTCACATAAAGAAAACAACTTCAGCAAAAGTGATTGTTTTATTAACTTCTCGTCATAATCATAAAATCAAATATATACACATCAATTATACAAATTAAAAGTTCTAAAAATCAGTTATTAAAAACTCTCTACCAAGGGTTAGTAAACTGGTAACAAGGATTGTTCCCTAAAAGAACAAAGTAAATGTGATGGCTTTCCTTGTCGAGGCCTTTGGTGAATGCCAGGCAACATTGACAATGGGAAGGAAATGGAAATCTTTAAAAAAAATAAAATAGTGTATGTGCAAAAACCAAAAATATTTCAGCCCCAAAATATTTAAGCTTCTATAAAGCATGCAGTTTTTCGACAAATGTTTGTGTATATGTCTAGAATAGTCCTAAGATTTATGTTTATTAACTGTTGACAAATTATACCTTATTATGTGAAATCTACCGCTCGTCTTCAGGAGAAGCATTTTGATTACTGAATATCACAAAATTGAATGCCCAAAGGTTGACTTTCACTATAACAATGTTTGCTTAGGCGTCTGTGGCCCGTTGTGTCGGTCAGCCACATCCATGATCTACTGCTTCCAGGACGGAGGTGGAGGTTGATATCTGTTGGAGCTATACTGTGCAGGGACGACTTCTGTGCATCCAGCTGGTCGGGGGATGACTTTTGATGCTGAGGAACAACTTGTACTGTATCTTGTGGGTTGAAGTTTCTCGGTCAAGCCGAACAAAGAAAATCGGCAGCAATCAAGTGACAAATTTGAAATATTTACTAAAAACACTTTTGGGAGTTTACATATATTTGGTTATTTTCAACTGTACATTTCTACAATGACATATAAGGTGAGATCACATAATTACTTGTATTCAAACTATACAGTATTACAAAAATG
Source organism: Ariolimax columbianus (assembly GCA_036924085.1). Taxonomy (NCBI): domain Eukaryota; kingdom Metazoa; phylum Mollusca; class Gastropoda; order Stylommatophora; family Arionidae; genus Ariolimax; species Ariolimax columbianus. The sequence goes on from JAVGWX010000017.1 coordinate 24,450,411, forward strand.
TAACCCATCGTGTCATACCTGAATTTCAGTAAAACTAAAACTATATCACAACACAAACTTACAGTAGCATTTGTCTAGATTCTCAGTCTCTTATTATTCATGGGCTGGACTAACCTACATAGGAAAACAAGAATGAGGAGGCCATAGAACATCTGGAGAAAAGCAATGGAAGATGAGGCCAGGATAGCTGGAGTAAATTGGTAGGAGTTGAAGTAGACGATAAAAAAAAATAGAAATCGGTGGAGAGCATCTAGTTCAGTTCTATACTACCAGAACAACTCAAGTTTTATTGTTGAGCACTTATTCCAACATACAATTTGGCCAGATCTGCAATATTTACTGTGGGAAGTATTGTTTGTCCCTTGAGGAAAACATATTTTCCATTAAAAATTGTTTTTAAAAAGACACCCAAGTTATTAAAAACATGTACAGCACTGATTTACATAATTGAGCAGGGTATCCCTGTATTAGAAACTACCACACATCTTTGAGCAGGATATCCCTGTATTAGAAACCGTCACATATCAAAGAGCAGGATATCCCTGTATTAGAAACCGCCACATATCAATGAGCAGAATATCCCTATATTAGAAACCGCCACATATCAAAGAGCAGAATATCCCTGTATTAGAAATCGCCAGATATCAATGAGCAGAATATCCCTATATTAGAAACCGCCACATATCAAAGAGCAGGATATCCCTGTATTAGAAACCGCCATATATCAAAGAGCAGGATATCTCTGTATTAGAAACCGAAAAAAATGAATATTGATTAAAGTACTACCATAATAGTAAGCAATACATTTTGTTCTCTCACGCAAGGTTATAGAAATAGAAATCTTTCTTCCAGTTTTCACGCTTGACACAATATTCTCCTTAGTCACTTCTTGCTCTTTCATACTGAACTGCCTTTTGATTTTCCCCAATTGGCTTCTTCTACCTCGGCCCATTTTGATTGTGTCATCTGTATCTGTGTTTTTGTTAACCTACTGGGATCAACATGTTGAGCAGTGCATGAGCTGCAGTGGTCAGTGACCTAAACCGACTGCTAGTGTGAGGGCCAGCAAACCAGAGCTGCCAAGACCCTTCTACATCTTCACACGGTGATCCTAGATAACAGGCGGCAACAGATCAGACTGGCTAAGGAGCAAGATTGAATAGGGAAGGCTAACCCGGTACTCAAAAATGTCAGCTGGAGTCGGATGTATCGGACTGTTAGGAACAAATATGACAATCAAGCTGTAAACTATGACAACGCATTCTGTTCTCTGGACAACATCCTGCTACTTACAAAGCACTTTTCAGGGCTTTGTAGCAGGAGATTGAGAACGAATGAAGAAGTTAACCTATTTGGACTGAGTTGAGTTGACATGACTTTAGTAGTAGGTTACAATGGCTATTCTTAAATCCTGAGACATACTTGAGAAGGTGGACTGGGCCCTCATGGCTGTCAATGATAGATTTCTCAGTAAGCTCACCACTATTGGGGTTGCAGTGCTGATCCCCCACCTTGTTGGTCAGACCAGACTACTGTGACACAGCCTGTTTCTAGGAGCACGATCGATAACATTAGACGGGGGCCTAGGGGACGGCGTGGTTAAGTGGCACGGCTCACAATCCAAAGGTGCTAGGTTCGATCCACAGCACCGGCTGTTACCCCGGGGACGCAAACCCTTAGAAAATGCAGGAGGAAGCAGACCCTTACATAAAATGCATGCTGAAGTCGGATGCACTGGGCCGACAGGCGTAAAATAAAAACCACAGTGCAACGCACACCGCCTTTGGGATTAGAGAAATAAGGCGAACGCAAAAAAAAAAAAAAAAAAAAAAAAAAAAAGAAGGGGGTCATGATTGATATATTTCACATAACCGTGATTGCGCTTCGCTCCTGTGTCATCTGTACTACAAGTATATCTGTACCAGTGTCATCTGTATCTGTGCCACGAGTATCACTGTGTTATCTGTACCACTGTGTCGTCTGTACCACATGTATCAATCTCTGTGTCATCTGTATCACTGCGTCATCTGTACCACGTGTGTCATCTGTACGAGTATGACCACGCCACACGCCATTTATACCATAAGCATCCCATTAATTAATTTATTTATTTTTGGCCAAAAATGCAGCACCATGAATGAGCTGACAGAAGCGCCCAACTTCTAGCTGCCTGTTTGCATCGGATCAGCGAACAAGACCCTATTCCATCTGAAGAGGCGGTCCTGAAAACAGACTGCACCAATGTAGTCTGGCTTAGAGAATAGGTATCGCAGTGAGCAAGTAAATCCGGCACCCAAAAAAAGTCAGCTGAAACCAGATTTTGTCAGGCCAAAGATGCAGATGTCACAGCCTTGCTGTAAACCACAATGTCCTTTTCTGGACAAACGCAGAAGAAGATAAATTTAAGCAGGGTTAGCTGGAGATATCATGAAACAGTGCTGCAGAAACCACCAATGGCATAGGATTCCTGCAAGAAAGTCACGTGCAGTGGTAGACACTAGATCCCTCAGAACTTGTAAGACAAAGGAAAATGTTGAACTCAAGAGTTCAGCAAACTAAACGATCAGGGCAGAACCATTTCATAGTGAATGGACAAATAAGTAGGACAGGGCATACCAGCTCTCCAACTTGGGCCAAATTAAATTTGTGTTTGACACATAAAATATATACGCTCAAAACTGAATCTATCTTTGTAAATCCAGAACAAAATGAAGAAACAGAAATTAAAATTACAATTTCTGATATAAAGCAAATATCTTGTTACATTTTTGGCTAATGACTGACAAATGACTCATGCCATTATTAAGGGAAGCAACAAACTCCATCCACTTCACCCAGCCAGTGACAATCCTTCATATGGTGCCATAGCTCTGGTTTTCACTTTGGCTACTCTCATTCTTCGTCTTAGGTTGACACCTCTTTTGCCTTCCCTCAGGGTTTCATGGCATGGTGGTTCTGGTAATGGTAACAGGAGCTTATTAGGACATGGCCTATCAAATTCCAGCACTGACTTTATGTTGGTTGTACTTATTGTCCTAGTTTATGAAGGTGTTCAATCAGAAAATTGTATGAACCTTCTTAGGTTTTGTGGACAAGTGACAACTTGGATATAGGTTTTTGTTTCTACCAAGAAAATTATGTAAAAATATGCTTCAGTATTATAACTGATACAAAAGGAGTTACAGATAATAATGAAGACACATACAAGTATTTATGTATGGGATGGCGTGGGCTAGTGGATAAGTGACACAACTCACGGCCCGAAGGTGCTGGGTTCGATCCCCATCACAGCACCGGCCGTTACCCCGGAGAAGCAAGCCCTTAGAAAATGCAGGAGGAAGCAGGCCTTTACATAAAATGCATGCTGAAGTCGGATGCACTGGGCCGACAGGCGCAAAATAAAAATCATGGTGCAACGCACCGCCTTGTGGATTAGAGAAATAAGGCAAAGGCAAAACAAACCACAAAAAAACATGCAAAAAAAAGTATTTACGTGAACAAAACAAGTCTTGGTGAAACATGTTTAGATATAACGCAAAACACTTTACAAACTGACATCTTATAATATTGGGACACATTCAGAAATAAATAAAATAATATAACTAGAAATGCATTGGATTGGAACCCACAGGGGACGAGAACAGTGGTGAAGTAAAGAAAACCCAAATCACCTGTTGAAGAATGGAGGAAGAGATGGACAGGGCAACTAGTGTATCATCAGCAGAGAATCAGAAAATAGGAATAGGTGAACTCTGTGAGGTCCTATATTCTTAAGGGGAGGAAGAAATATTCACCAAAGTTTACTAAGTCATCACACATGTTTGTTGGGGGCATGTGCAGCAAAGTGGTTAGTGCATATGTTCAAATTCAGCAAGGTAGTGCCCCTATGCGAAATAAACCCATTAAAAAAATGTGCTGAAGTTGGATACACTGGGCTATAAGGCATAAACAAAATATGACGCACTCTGCTTTCTAATTCTGGTATCAGAGCATCTTACTGGTAGAGTGGTTAAAGCGCTTGATTCTCACAGCAAAGGTACCAGACTCAATTCCTTTGGTCTTGACACTCAAGTCTACCCAGCTGTAAAATGGGCACAGACATACTGTTAGGGGATGCAATGCAGCAAGAAAGTGAACTGATCATCCCATCTCAATAACAAATGCTGAGACCTAGTACAATAAAGTCTCCAGCACTTCATCCCTGACAGTCTGCTATGGTACTCCCCTCTGAGTGGGTCCCTGTTCAGCTATGTGTATGCCAGAGACAAGAATAGGATCACTGCCACACTGAACATGTAAGAGACAACAAACTAAAAACTTTCTCAAGTAAAACTCATAGCATTGCACAGCTTACAATTCACACAGACTAAAAATCTGCTGTTTATAGCATAACCTTTTTGGTTTATAAGAAAACTGCAAATAATATAATATTCCATAAACTGTATAGGGATTTGAATTAGATTAAACTGATCAGGATATGCATTTTCCCAGCGCCAACATATGGCTGTGAAACATGAACATTAAACAAATCAATTGCAAAAAATGATCACAGCTTTTGATATGAAGTGTTACAGAAGGATGTTGAAAATATGGACAGAAAAAAAGACAGACAAATTTTACAGCATGACAGATAACATCGCAAGAAATAAAAGAGATATTTCGGCCATGTAAAGAAACATGACGGTCTGGAGAGAGTGATAATGGAGAGCATGGTTCCTGGAAGTAGGAAAAGAGGTAGACATCATCGAAGATGTCATCGGGACATTACATAAACTTTGGGGATGTTTTTGTATGACTCGAGATGCATACTGATCTGCGGTGATGGACACTATGTTCTGGAATGAATATATATGATGATATTGGAATTAAAGAATGATTTTCAAAATTAAAGAATGGATTCGATTTTCTGGCAATCAGAAGAATAATAATATGGGACTACATTAACTTTTAAAATAATATTGGACGAACGATTACTTAGTTACTCCTCTTCTGCCCTGGGGTGTAAAGGTTTGCCAGAGAGTTTGTCTTCCTACTGGCCTGGTGTCAGTCAAGTCTTCGGCCTCCCTGAGATTGTCTTATGTTGTCATCCTGACTCTCTTGGCCTCCCAAGACTGTCATGGTAGATGATTTTCTTTGCTTTTGCATTTAGCTAATATTAACAGCAGCAATTTGTCATAACTGTAAAAAAACACATGCATATTGTTTCTTATATCTTCTTCGTATGCTGTCAGACGTAAACTTGAATTTGTTCAAAGAAATCAGTGGTCATCCTAAGGCTGTGACAGTGCCATAGAGCTTGTCTAGTGTTGGCACTGGTGATGACCACATGTGCTGTCTTGGGTCCATGTATGTAGGGCAATTTTGCAGCAGATGTTCAGGGGTCATTTTATCCATACCACAGGCGCACTCATCAGTAGCACATATCTTCAGTTTATTGAATAGATGGTACCTCAGTCTGTTGTGGCCTGTAGGGAGTCTGAAGACCACCCCCTGCTTTTTCCTGTTCAACTGGTAATAAGCATCATTTCTTGTGTGGCCAGTTTGCTCTGTTTCCCATTTGCCTGTGTATCTGGCCCTAATAAACCTATTGGACTCTTCTTAGGTCACATTTGAATCTGGTTGTGGTAACCTTCTACCTTCTTTTGCCAATCTGTCTGTCTCCTCATTGCCTTGAATGTTACAGTGGGATGGGACCCACATTACTATGACTCTTCTTGGTTTGGACTGCTGACATAGTTGACAGAGTACTGATCTTAGGCCATGTCTTTCTTACATCTAACTAGCAATAACCTGTCAATAATGATATAAATTTATAATGTCAATTTAAAAAAATATTGTTAATTGAAAAAGTTTTACATCAAACAATCTTGTTTTACCACCATCATATCATTTTGAAGTTCTCATCTTCTGCACTCGAGTTTTTCTGATCCTGCTAAGTCCTATAGCCAGGATGAAGTCCACAGTCCTTTCCAGGTCTGAGCGGTGACCCCATAGTTTTTGCCTCAGTTCTGCTCCATCTAGCCAGGTCTGAGCAGTGACCCCATAGTTTTTGCCTCAGTTCTGCTCCATCTGGCCAGATCTGAGCGGTGACCCCATAGTTTTTGCCTCAGTTCTGCTCCATCAGGCCAGGTCTGGCATCTTAGTTCTTCGTAGGCTGGGCATTCTTGAAGTATGTGTTCAGGGGTTGGGCTCCTGTCCCACATGGACACTCATTTGTTTGGGAGATTTTGAGCCGATATAGGTGGCCCAATAGTCTGCTGTGCCCCATTCTCATGCTGAATATTGCAGTTTGCTGGTGTCTTTGTAGCTGGTGGAGTGTGTCTAAACTGTTACTCTGTTCCATTTCTTTTTCCCATTTCATTTTATACTTATTATATACTTATCCTTATATGGCACTTTATGGGTTTATTGTTCCATTTTTCCACCTGCTTTGGATTGTGCATTGGCTCTCTCGTTTCCTGTAATTCCATAATGAAAGCAGAGCCACTGGATTGTAATCTTTGAGGTTCTACAATAATGACTAAATTTGGTTTGAATAAACAATCAAAAACTTATAATTTAAGATTTCAAGAATGATATTTTCACAAATTATTATGGTCTAATGGAAGCAACGCAATTGCATGCATATAAACGCATCTCGCTTGTTCGTTGTGATAATGTATCTCTTACCTCAAACATTTGCAGCACATTTTACAGACATATAATTTTGATCTTCCATAATAAGTCAAATTTTGTCTTCAACAAACAATTAAAAAAACTTTACATGACAATATTCTAAGAACGCTGTGTTTGCTAATTATTATGATCAAATGATGTATTGGAAGCAGATCAATGCATGCCCGCACAGGTGCTAGCTTTCAATTGGAGCTAACAATGAAATATTTAACTCTTTGCGGATTACTTATATTATTTCCATTGTATAATATATTTGGCACTAAATCTGACTTCTGGTTTTTTGACTGACAAACATATTTATGTTGTTTTAGTAGCACCAACATTTAGTTTAATTTTTGGCTTATCGATTGACAAATGGCGAAAATTATGTATGTTGGGTTAACAAAAACATATATCATCATATTTTTTCTGTTCAACACACACATTTCATTTTCATATAAGACAACAGCTGAGACCTCATACAATGAAATTTCTAATACTTCATCCCAAATGGCAGTGTAACTTTCCTTTAAAAAAATGGGTTAACAGTAACATATCAGCTTGTTATACCTGATTGAACACACCAAATTGATATAATAAACAGTAACAGTTTGTGTTATACCTGGTAAACATTAACGCATCAGTTTCTAATATCTAAGTAACAGATACCAGGTAGTTATTCCTGGTTTACCACCCTTTCTTATAACTAACAGTAACACAACCTAATCAACAACAACACATATATTATCTTGTTATGATTGATTAACATTATCACATATTATTGGTATATTAGGTTTTACAACATACATTTATTTTATTATAAACATCATCTTGTAATACCTGGTTTCACACACAGACATTTTTATATTACAAACATCAGCATGTCATACCTGGCTTGACATATAAAAGTAATGGTAACAGTTTGTGTTGTACCAATTTCTAATATTTAATTAACAGAAACACATACAAACTAGTTACATACTACCATTCCTTATAATTAACAAACCTGTTTAACAGCAATACATATACTAACTTGTTACACATATGGTTAACATTAACTAATCATCTTGTTATACCTGGTGTAACACATCAATACCTGGTATGACTCACAGATACTTGGTGTAACACACCAATACTTGGTGTAACTGACCAATACTTGGTAGAATTCACCAATGCCTGGTATAACACACCAATACCTGGTGTAACTCACCAATACTTGGTGTAACTCACCAATACTTGGTATAACTCACCAATACTTGGTATAACTCACCAATATTTGGTATAACACACCAATACCTGGTGTAACTCACCAATGCATGGTGTTACACACCAATTAGATATAATGAACATTCAATTATTATTCCTGGTTTTCCCCATCATCATTTCCTGATGTTGTTTCTAAAACCAGCAACAAACTTCCTTCACTTCCACACAGCCTGTGGAAGGTTTGGTACTCAATCTGGACATGCCGCAGGTTACCAAAATGTATACCTGCCATACTGTTTGTGAAGGAAGATGGTGAGTAAAGGAATTGATCACCCCACCCGATAAAGCTGAGACTTAGTACAATAACAATTCTAACACTTTGACTTCCATCCTGTCTTTAAAAAACAACTAAGATGTTTAATATATACTCATTGACCATCAAGAATTTAGGCAGTCAATGTTGACCTTTACAACTGAAATGAGTATATTGCTCCAAGATGGTCTGTTACACCTCTGATATATTTTTTAAAAAAAGGGCATATTCTCAGATAAAGTAAGTAGTAAGTATTGGTTATGTTGTACAATTAATTTTTGTAATGCTCTAAAAAATACAGTATAGTATTTATGATTAAAACCTTTATAAATACATGCATAGAAAATCAAATGGTTTTAAATAGAACACCATTCTTGGGTACTGAAGTGACATCAAATGAACCCATGTTTAAAATAATAGTCCCATTACAGATAAATGCTGAAACATTTTAGCATCTTAAAGATGCTCCATTTTAGCATTTTAAAGATGTTTCCTGTTTAGAAAGCAATGCTATTTTCAATGTATTGGCAACAACATAAGATACAAGAGAAGAGATGCCAAACTCACTCACACACTGAGTGATGCCCCTACGACCTCTTGTGGTTATGGAAAAGGCACGACACACAACATTAGATGTCATTCCCCCTCCGCTGCCTTGCAGGGTACCTGTTTATGGGAAAGGCTTTGGGAGTAAACCCTGAGGACAAATCAGCATCCTATGCAAGACTGTCCACACGGCTGAACAAAGAGAATGGAAAAACATCACATCATAAGATCCAAGGATGGATGAGAGAATACTGAAAGGAGGAAGGAGATTACAGATGACATGAAAAAAAATATAATTATTTACGTATATATAATAATAACAAGACAAGTATGCCTCAGATATGTCACAAAAACAGAAACAAAATGAAACATATTACAGCCATAAGCCTTTTGTCAGGAACACATAACAATACAAATAAAACACTTAAATTGTCTCTGATGAAGATTTTGTGGCTGCAACACATGTTTAGTTTTGGTTCACTGCACAGTATCCGAGCAATACTTGTTTTTATGTTATTATCAACTTTTGAGTGTCAGTACAGTCACAGCTTTTATTTAATTTGTATTTACAACTAGACAGCTGCTCCCATCTAAACCACTCTTCAGATATGAAGTATACATTTAGGCAAAGTTGTAATAAAATATCAAATAAAATATTGATATTTGAAGCAAAAAGCAAACAAATTGCAAACAAAAGCTCAGATGCATGTACACATGTACAGTAAATCAACATATGACTTGACTGAGTATCTCCTCTGCTACAATGGAGAGTGCAGGTGGTCTTTCCTTTCTTGAGACATTGTTTCTACAGGATTTGGAAGCTAGCCCATTGCCCAACCCCTCTTATGAGATGTCTGGTAGGCTGCTGTGTTAGTATTCTCTGCTCCCCTCTGAGGCCTCAGTAATGCATTGGCAAAATGTTGTAAATGAAACTGGTTGTATACAGACTCTGCAGAGTCTTCTAAACCAGTATAAAGATGTTAAGTTAAATTAAAAGTAATATATGACTGAAACAATTTTATTTGACATAACAGATTTTCAAATACTTTAAAACTGAAAAGCCAATCAGTGTGGCCTCTCGGGACTATAGAATATGACCACTGTAGTCTTCCAAGCAAGTCCTTAACTGTGATTAACACTTTCCAGTAGGCATCAGTATTGTTGAAACATCAGTTACCGTCCGATTCAGTGGCATATTTCGCCATTGTTTCATCAATTAACTTTGCAGGCAACATTTACATATTTAAGTGGACCTAAAGATGGAACACTATCTAGCGCATGCGCAGATTTAGTTTAATGTAAAGTTATTTCCCCAGGTCGATATTTATGACTGTAGTGAATTTTTAAATGTGCCGTTACATTTTTCACAAATGGATATTGAGTTTTGATGCCGAGAAATGACTTATTTGATCACACATCTGGATTACACTTGAATATTCAATAAAAATCAATCAGATTCAGACTGGAACACAGAAGAAAATGATTCTAATGATAATATTGAGGAAATAATGCAGACACACATGCATCACCAGTGGTGAGTTACAGTATCTTCTGCTCCACATTAATGACAGTTAAATGCTTCACACCAATTTATTTATTTATTTATTATGAATAATTAATGCCATTATGTGTCTTAAGATCTTTAGATGAATTTTAGCTCAACTTGTTTGAATTTTATTTGGAAAAAACAACTATTTCACATACAGAGTTGCGGTCTTGCCATTGATTATAAGACACAATTTGGTAAAATTAGTACTGACTGGAATAGATTAACTGTGACTAAAAAGAAAGTTGTGAATGGGACTAGCAAACATCATGTAAAACAAATGTTATAGAAATACCACAGCAAGTACACCTGAAGTGGTTTTTGTGCTGACTTCCTGTCAAGAAAATAACATGCAGTGACAGACATCTACTTCTCAAGATGAATTGAAAAGCCAATGGTATACCAAATACATTCATTCAACAACCTACTACTACATTGAGTCTTCTTCTTTCACTTTCTCAATCATCAGGATTCACCACTCAATCATCAGGATTCACCACTCAATCATCAGGATTCACCACTCAATCATCAGGATTCACCACTCAATCATCACTACAGCTTGGCCCTTTATAGTGAGCCTGCATCTGAACACTTGCTGTGGTGGTTTCAATAGCAATGGATTTACCTGATGAGAATTCTAATCCCATGCACACCCTTCCTTAGTCATCTATACAACATCCTTGAAAAGGTTACAGTGGTTCTATTCTAGCTACCCCTGATATCACTTGGGTGACTGTTATGAGTAAAAGTTAATTTATCCACCAACGTTTTAAGAAGATAATGACATGGCTAAAGCAATGACATAGTTCAGAACAAGCAACTAGATAATACTATAAACACAACCATCATTTACATGTACACCTATCACAACTGAAGGCAAGCATGGCATGGGTAAAGGCCTGGTAGTAATGACAGATGATTTAACACAACTGTTGTATTTGGCGCCAAGATTCACTATCACTAAAACTACCATTACGTTTTTCTCATTGCTAGCGTAAAGATTTATGGGGCTGAGGAATAAAGCCCGCCTGCCCCATGGTTAACTATGCTATAAAAATAGTTATTTATTATTTATTTGGTTTATTTTTGGTTTATAAAAGTACAAGAATATGTACAACTGGCAAATGGAAGTTGGGCACTGCTACAGCAATTACATTCAACAATGTGTATGTGCATTACAAGTCTCAGTGACAGAGCCGTTAGGGTAAAGGAACCATTTAGCTATCTGGTCTTCACATGCTCTAGTCTACGCAGGTGGAAATGGATACCTGACTTACAATTAACGGTTAACATAAATTAGGAAAAAGCTGAGATATAGCGCAGTGAAGTTAATAACACTTTATCCCTAATGGCAGTAGCAGCTTTCGGACTAGCTCTATTCACATGTCAAGCAGGATTAGCAAAATAAAAACTATACCAATGTTTCCTAGTTCTTCCCTCATTTATACCAACAGAAAATGGAAGGAATCATGTTATTGCTGAATGTACAATATGTGTCACACAGAACAATCCGTCACAACAACAATCTGTCACAACATCAATCTGTCCCAACAACAGATTAACAGTCTGTCATAAAAACAATCTTGTCACAACAACAATCTGTACACCAATATGTCACAACAACAATAACAATCGAGCAAGGAACAAAATATTGCTAGCACTTATGTTATTGTATCCACCCAGGCACTCTTGCCTTCACCAGCACACGATCTGCAGTGTGTCTCCACCCACCCACATACTTTTACCATCAACATCCTGTCTCCCCCACACATGTTGTCTCAGTGTGTCTCTTCCCACACACCCTATCTACAGTCTGTCTTCACTCCCACACTGTCTTCACCCACACACTTTGTCTTAGTGTGTCTCCAACCACACACCCTATCTACAGTATGTCTTCACCCACACAATTTATCTTAGTGTGTCTCCAACCACACACCCTATCTACAGTATGTCTTCACTCCCACACTGTCTTCACCCACACACTTTGTCTTAGTGTGTCTCCAACTACACACCCTATCTACAGTATGTCTTCAATTCCACACTGTCTTCACCCACACACTTTATCTTAGTGTGTCTCCAACCACACACCCTATCTACAGTATGTCTTCACTCCAACACTGTCTTCACCCACACACTTTGTCTTAGTGTGTCTCCAACCACACACCCTATCTACAGTGTGTCTCCACCAACACTTTGTCTTCACCACTCACAACCTGTCTACTGTGTGTCTACCAACCCCACAGTCTCTTCACAATGTGACCCCATGCCTCAGATGGAGAAAAAAGGGAGACATGAAGAACCCAGATAAGAGGCGTGCATACTGAGCATACCTGTCTCTTAGTCCAAATTAGGAAAAGGTCTAGGTTTTGTCTATCAGGCTAAAATTAAAACTGAAGGCAAACAACCTTTGTTCTTTAGCCCCGAAAATTTACTGACAGCACCAATGAGAAAATTCCATAATGCAAGATAATTTTAAAAGATGGATAAGAATAGATGTAATCTCGATGAGAAACATACACAGCATAAACAGAATTCTGTGACAACACATAAATGAACTTGTTATTCTCGTCTGCACATCTGAGCAAACAGAGAAGTTGTATGTACTGTAGCACACAGCGACAGCCAGCACCAAGTCTAAGTTAGCGATAACATTCATTTCAAATGTGCTGAAGCCCATTCTGATCCAGTCCAACAATTTTATTTAGCACAGCTAAATTTGTAAACTCATTTCGGTGTAAACAAAAAAGAATAAAAATGAATTACAGCACAGAATGTTTTTCAATTCAGTAGTCAATGTGAGTAATTTCTATAAAAAGAGGAGTGTGGTAGGGGTGTGTTTTGTTACCTGGCCTCTTTAACCTGTACACCAAAAATATCTTCAGACAAGTGGGAGAAATGTCTGGACTAAATGTGAATGGAAGAATAATAAATAATCTTCATTGTGCTGATGGCACAGCACTATTGACTGAAAGTGAAGAGAAATTTGAAGACCTTGTACAGCAAGTCAATAAGTGCAATTCAGAGTGTGGTCTAGACATTAATATTGATAAAGCACAAACTTTGGCCATTTGCAGCACAAAGGAGAAGTACAAATTGTACATCAGAGTGCCAGATACATGACCAAATGGGAAACCGAACATACTGGTTACACCAAAAACGATGCCTATTACCAGTTGAACCGAAGAGAGCAGGTCGTTGTCTTCAGACTTCGCACTGGCCACAACAGACTGAGGTACCACCTATTCAACAAATTGAAGATAGGTGGTACCGACGAATGCCCGTGCGGTACTGGTAAAATGACCACTGAACATCTGCTGCAGAACTGCCCGACATACGAGGATCAGAGAGAGCAGATGTGGCCATTACCAGTGGAACTGCAAGACAAGCTCTATGGCAGTAGCGAGAGCCTCAGGATGACCGCCGCTTTTTTCGAAAAAATAATGGTTACTGTCTGACTGTGTACGCAGAAGAAGAAGAAGAAGAAGTACATCAGAGTAAATGGAGAGGTACTGGAGCAGGTGACAAGTGTCTCATATCTTGGGCATGTAATAACTAATGATGGAAAATGGGAAACTGAAATCAAGGGGAGAATAGGTATGGCCAAGGAGACATTCAGCAAAAGTGAGAGGATATTCACATCTAAAGAGCTAGACTACAACTTAAAAATAAGAATGTTCAGTGTTATATATACTCAACATGGGACGGCGTGGCCTAGTGGTTAAGTGACACAACTCACAACTAGAAGGTGCTGGGTTTGATCCCCATCACAGCACTGGCCGTTACCCCGGGGAAGCAAACCCTTAGAAAATGCAGGAGGAAGCAGACCCTTACATAAAATGCATGCTGAAGTCAGATGCACTAGACCGACAGGCGCAAAATAAAAAGTCCAACGCACACCGCCTTTGGGATTAAAGAAATAAGGCGAACGCCAAAAAAATATATATATACTCAACACTATTGTATGGTGTGGAAACTTAGACAGACAATGAACATGCAGTTAGAAGATAGAATAGAGTTCCTGGTGATTTGGATGTACAGGAATATACATTTTCTGGAAACAAAAGCTAACAAATGAAAAGGTCTTGGAGAAACAAGGGGTGAAAAGGGAACTGTTGAAAGACAAAGAGATGACAATCCTTATTTTTTGACCACATTAAAAGACATGAGACTCTTGTAAAGACCATACTAGAGAGAAAAGTTGAAGGAAGTTGAGCATGACGTAGGCAGCGTTACAAGTGGAGAGGCAGTGTATTTGTAATAGTGAACTACTTGGAATCCTGGTATTCAGACAGACCTACTGTCAGGTAGCCAAAGCTACCATTTGTGGGTTCATTTTTTTTAGTGATTTTACTTCCTGTGGTTTACTAGGTCTGGGGGAAGATAGGTGGCATTTTGGGCAAGAATTTTTTTTGTATAATTTTTGCCTGGAAGTGGCTCTTTTAGATTTTCAAGTGTTCTTTTACATGCACTTCATCTACATGAGACCTCAAAGTTTATCATCCGTCTCTGATAGCACTAGTCACTTGATCTCACCTTCTTTAAGACCAGGGGTTGCTTGAAACTTGTGGATTTTGAATGGTCGTTTCATGATTTAATTTGTTTCTTGACAGAACAGGATAGCACCTTACCTCTCTGCTATAGTGGTCTTTGCAATGGTGGACAGATTTAGATATTTAAAGTAGAGTAAATGGTACAGGTCGATCTCGTAGTAACAATCACCATCGGGAATGAAGATAAATCTTAATTAACAAAGCTGCAGCCTATGTAAGGTGTGGTGGTCAGTTCCCTTCTTTACTATTTTAACCTTTCCCAACTTTCCCTTTGCCCGTGTGAATATTTCTTAACTACACCAAAATTGGCACTGTCAGCAAACAAGGTGAAAGGCCCCAATCTCATGAAGTTCAACCGTGCACACTGCACCATGGGAATATGACATGGGGTAACCGAAATGCTATTTCAAATATCCGATGACTTTGCCAGGATAACAGTATTGATACTTTGTTGTGATTCCAATGGATTATATGAGGAGTGACGTTCCCTACTTGGCAAGTCTAAATGCTTTGCTTTGTTTTTATAAATTTTCACCTTCATCTTCTTCTATCTCAGAAACTATAACACACACACACAACAAAAACAAGTTCTTTAGTAATTTATGTCTCTACACACAACACAATCATGTCTATAGGCTAACTAATAAAAAGGTTACATGCTCTCAGTATCAACAACCAAAGTAAAATACGATGTGCTGAAAATGAGTGCAGCTGTAGGAGAAAATAAATCTACCAACTAAGAGATTTAAAGATGCATAATGAAATTATTTATCACATTAAGTATTTCTAGTAAAAAAATATATGTTAGTATAATGCATACAGTTTAATTAATATTGGGGCAAAAATTACAGCTTAAATTGTATAATTTGTCCCACATCAGATCAAATTGCTGTTTTATTCCATCAATATCATTCTCACTTTCACTTTTGCCTACTTCACCATCAGAATCTAAATCAGGCAATATCCATATCTAATTCAGATGCATGATCATGAGACTAGTCAAATACTAAGTCATCAATCAATTCAGGGCACATAAATTATATTGCCTGGAAAGCCACTAATTACAAAATTTTAAAAAATTGCAAATATCTACAAATTTTAAAAACTCTTCCGTATCTCAATGCTGTGGATACACTTGATGTCCATCTGTTGAGGTATTAAAAAAAAATTAATTAAAAATGAAACTTCTTTGCTATGTGACAATGTGTGAGCAATTTGTACTGTAAGTAGGATAATGAAGGCCGGTGATTGGCTTCTTCTTCTTATTCGTACGGTGTCAGACGTCAACCTGTATTTTTTCGAAAAAAGCAGCGGTCATCCTGAGGCTGTTGACACTGCCATTGAGCTTGTCTAGTGTTGCCACTGGTGATGGCCACATGTGCTTTCTCTGATCCTCGTATGTCGGGCAGTTTTGCAGCAAATGTTCAGCGGTCATTTTCCCGGTTCCACACGAGCATTCGTCAGTGCCACCTATCTTTAATTTATTGAATAGGCAGGTGATTGGAAAGTAAAGGGTTAATCGCTAAAAATATCACTAGGCCTTCAAATATTTAGTCAAATGATTGGTAAAATTTCACAAATCCCCCAAGCAAAAGCAAGCTTAAAGTTTTTCCATAATATCGTGTGGCATATTAAAAGATAAAAATATGTTCACTGCAATAATACTCGAACATTTTCATGCCAAAACTACATTCATGCAGGCTCATCCTATTTCTTTTTGTTCTATACACATGCACTGATCTTGTCCCTTTTACAGTGTTGATGCCCAACACAGTGTTTTTGTTGATGCCCAAAAGATAAAATTGTGTGAATCAGTCCTTTCACTATCACAACATTTTAATAAAATGTATGATCACAGAACACTAGGGCTATGAAAACTATATTTGCACATTCACTTACAAATACACATTTTGCTTGTGTGCACTTTAGAACTCAACACTACCGAGCAAAAAATAGAAACTCTACTTTACCATGCATGTCATAAAAGATGGCTAAGAAGACTTGAGCATGGGGCTAGCAACCTCATTATGTAAATAAACCTACGACAGAAACCCCTGCTGCAAGGGTACATGAAGTACTGTGGAGCAAGGAGTCAACTGTGGTGGTCATCCCCTGTTCCCTACAGATTGTAAAAGTGGCATGAAGACTAAAACATCTATGTACATAAATTTAAAACAATTTTAAAATGTCTTTGTCATCCTTGTGTCAACAGCGTCAATGCCATTTGAGTAATGCCATTTGAGTAAAGTGAGTGTCCACTATGGAGTGAAAAATAGACATAAAGAATGTTACATCTACCGCAAAATCTCGAATTTAATATGCACAATTTTTATTCATTCTGGAAAACTAAAACTCGGGTGCATATTATACGCCAGTCCTTAAAATATGTCATTTCAGATACCAAAAATAACCTACATTGGAAAGTTTGTCACATTTTGACGGCAAAAATGGCGTGAAAGTAAATATACTATACATTTTCTCACTAGATGAGCTTCTTTCTTGTGAGAGTGGTGATGAGGGAGTCTTATATACCTACATTTTAGATGCTGCATACCTATTTCTGTTTGTTATTACATACTTTAAGTTTATAAACAAATGTTTCATAAAATCAAATCTTGAAAAATCATGATACATATTATACACAAATTTTCATTTTATCAAGCTAAATCAAGCACGCATATTACACATGAGTGCGTACTATATGCAAGATTTTCCGATATGTACATCAATTTCAAACAGTTTAAAAATGCCTTTGTTGCACACGTATCCACTATTTCAATGCCAATTAACTTGAGTGAAGTCCCCTGTGTGAACTCGCTGACGCGGTCGATCACCAAATATGTACCTGTCCCGTTCTTGTATGCTTTCTGATAAAGCTTGCATATTTCGTGGAATATCATCAAACTCCGCGGACTCCTGAAAGGTAAACAAAATGTTTCTTTCTGAAACAAAGTCATAAATGACAGATGAGAAAAACATGTAAAAATGGCCGCCACTGGCAGTTCCATTTTTTTAGATAGTCTTTTTGTGAACTTCCGTGGATTTTCGTAATGATTACGACTGTTTTTCAATCATGTGCTTGATGGCAAAACTAACAATGAATGAAATGGATGAGGCCATGAGAACTTTAAAGAAAAAGAAATTGCCTGGAAAAGATGGGGTAACAAATGAAATGCTGATGGGGTTGGGCCAAACAGCAAAGAGGAAGTTACTATCAGTCCTGAACCAAAGCTGGAAAAGGGGAATTGTACCGCAGGCATGGAAAGATGCTGTACTTATACCAGTACCAAAGAAAGAAAAAGATAGAACAGATCCAAATGGATACAGGCCCATCAGTCTACTGAGCTGTGTAGGTAAACTGATGGAGCGTATGATAAACACAAGACTGATGTGGCACCTGGAAGAAAAACACATATTAATTCCACAGCAAGCAGGATTTAGACAACACAGATCCACTAAGGACCAGATCACTCTCATAGCATAGGAAATAGAGAATGCTTACCAAGAGAAAAAGCATACAGTAGCGGTTTGGGTGGATCTAGAGAAGGCATTTGACAAGGTGTGGAAAGAGGGACTTAAAGTCAAGCTACGAAGAAGTGAAGTATCTGGAAAAATGTACAGATGGATCAGCCAAAACCTCGAAAACAGAACAGCCAGAGTTCAAGTACAAGGGCAGATGAGCAAAAAGGTGACACTGGAACAAGGAGTACCCCAAGGGGGAGTACTGTCCCCCACACTTTTCCTGGTGTATATAAACAACATCATAGAGAATATATCAAGAAGAGCCCACAGCTCCATGTTTGCAGACGATCTGACTATGTGGACCTCTGAAAATATATATCCACTTCCGCTTTAGATGAGACACTACTGCAAAGTTTTGTGTCATCCGCACATTTTGCAATCATGGATCCCATATCAATGTCCAAATCATTTATATATATATCAAGAACAAAATTGGTCCTAAAACCGAGCCCTGTGGCACACCACTTTTCACTTCACACCACTCAGAGTACTCCTTATTTATGCCCACCCTCTGCCTTCTTCCCGTTAACCAATTTTCAATCCATTTGGCAACTTCCCCACCTATTCCATGTGATTTTAACTTTCGAAATAATCTTTGATGAGGTACTATCAAAGGCCTTTGCAAAATCTAGATAAATATCATCCACTGGCTCCCCTATATCTATCATTTTAGTAACCTCCTCCATGAATTCTAATAGATTTGTTAAGCATGATCTCCCTCTAGTAAACCCATGCTGACTATTTCTAATTAGGTTTCATTTTTCTAAATGCATTACAATGTTTTCTTTGATTATTGACTCTAACAATTTACAGACTATGCTTGTTAAACTCACTGGTCTTTAATTCACTGGATCTAATTTTTTGCCTTTTTTTAATAAGGGGATCACTCCTGCATCTTTCCAATCCCGTGGAACAATCCCTTTTGTAAGTGATTGAGAACATAATATAGCCAATGGTTTTGCTAATTGGTCTCTAATTTTGGATGAATACCATCTTGACCTGGACATTTATCCACTTTCAACACCTCCAATTTTTTAAAAACCATTTCCTCTGTAATACAGATTGATCTTAATCCCGCTGTATCCATGTCTCTTTGAAAAATATCTATAGGCTCTGGGATCTTGGAGCAGTCCTCTTTTGTGTACACTGTGCCAAAGTACTGATTGAGTAGATTAGCTGCCTCCCTATTCTCACTTATTATTTTCCCTGTACTGTCTATGAGAGGGCCTACTTTGTCTTTCGTTCTTTGTTTATTTCTAACATAAGAAAAGAAGCTTTTACTGCCAGTCTTGATCCTCTGAGCAAGTTTTTTTTTAAAGTCTATTTTTGCTGTTTTATTCGCTTTCTGAGATATGTTCTGCTTGTCCAAATATTTTAAATATGTTTCTTTTGATTTACCTGCCTCTATATATTTTTTCCATGCTTTATTTTTTGCTCTTCTACATTTCACTACAAATCTAATTGTCCACTTTTTACGCTTGGGTTTTACCTCCCTGCATGGAACACATTCCTCTTTTAGCTTTTCTAGAACTGTTTTAAAACTCTCCCACTCCTGTTCAACATCTGTTCCTATGACAATATCTTTCCAGATTATGTGGTTCGCTGCCTCTTTCATCCTCTTAACATCTGCCTTAGAGTAGTCGTATGTCTGCGTGTTTATGTTTACTTCTTTTCCTGCAATAAGATCCCAACGGATGATTTGATGGTCACTTGAGCCAAACAGTTCCCCAACGGTAACATTTTCAATCATATTTTCCTCTGTAGTAAAAACTAGGTCGAATGTGTTTTTGCCCAGGCTAAATTGCACCTCAAATGACTTGATGTTGGGGATGAAATCCACGTTTAATGGAGATGTCTTTATTGTTGTCAGTCCTCATGAACCAAATATCCAGTCAGTTCAGATTGTCAGCTCCAGGATTGCAATACTAAAACTACAAGTCTGAGGTTAGACAAAGACACTCCATATTATACAGTGTTATGAACCCTATAGCAGGTAAACCAATGAGTTTTGAGATATTCTAAAAACAGCTACAACAACCAAAATATTAAAAAAATTGTCATTGAAGACTTTAATGCAAGTTGGACCAAAACAGCCAAATAAACAACACCTTGAGACTTTTTTATAAAGACACAAGAAATGAAAGAGGAGTGCGGTTTGCCCGTGCTAAAATACAAAAACTGCACATCATGAACACCTATTTCAAGACTCCTACTGGAAAAAGGTGGACCTGGCAATTCCCAACTGGGAAACTCAGGCTGAGATTGACTACGTGCTGAGTAAAGATATCAAATTTGTTACTAACGAAGAAGTACAGCACTGGCTAAATATTGACAGTGGCCACAGAACAAAATATGAATACTCTCCCTCACAAAAGGCAATTTCAGGTTCTTAAAATACTTGGTTGCTATCCAAATAAATTCAATAGCAGGTTATGCAGTGCACAGGTTCTCCTACCT
This sequence comes from Ariolimax columbianus, assembly GCA_036924085.1. Taxonomy (NCBI): domain Eukaryota; kingdom Metazoa; phylum Mollusca; class Gastropoda; order Stylommatophora; family Arionidae; genus Ariolimax; species Ariolimax columbianus. The sequence goes on from JAVGWX010000017.1 coordinate 24,471,205, forward strand.
GTCACCTGGGAAGTTGCCGAAAAGGGACTAGAGGCTGATATAAGAAAAATAGGGGCTAGAGGCTGAAACAAGAGAAACAGGGGCTAGAGGCTGAAACAAGAGAAACAGGGGCTAGCGGCTGATACAAGAGAAACAGGGGCTAGAGGCTGATACAAGAGAAACAGGGACTAGAGGCTGATACAAGAGCAATAGGGGCTAGAAGCTGATACAAGAGAAACAGGGGCTAGAGGCTGAAACAAGAGAAACAGGGGCTAGAGGCTGAAACAAGAGAAACAGGGGCTAGCGGCTGATACAAGAGAAACAGGGGCTAGAGGCTGATACAAGAGAAACAGGGACTAGAGGCTGATACAAGAGCAATAGGGGCTAGAAGCTGATACAAGAGAAACAGGGGCTAGAGGCTGAAACAAGAGAAAAAGGGGCTAGAGGCTGAAACAAGAGAAACAGGGGCTAGCGGCTGATACAAGAGAAACAGGGGCTAGAGGCTGATACAAGAGCAATAGGGGCTAGAAGCTGATACAAGAGAAACAGGGGCTAGAGGCTGATACAAGAGAAACAGGGACTAGAGGCTGATACAAGAGAAACAGGGGCTAGAGGCTGATACAAGAGAAACAGGGAATAGGTAGAAAGGACTGGAGAAAATAGCATAGATCCAATCTGCAGGGAGAGGGTTGGTTGATGGACTATGCACCTCAAGGTGATAAGGGTGAAAAAGAAGAGGAGAAGAAGTGGTTAGTTCCCACCCTCACTACCAAAGGTGTTGCACAGTAAATGAGCTGACAGCAGCCAGCGACTCATAGCTGGCTGTTTACATCAGGGTCAGCAAACCAGAGCTAACCAAGACCCTATTCTGCCTCCAAGCAATGGCCTGGGAAACAGGTTGCACTAGTGTAGTCTGACTAAGAGAATAGTTATTGTCCTGGGCAAGTGAACAGTACTTGTTGCACTGTCTCTTATAGATGGGTGCAGTTGTGGCAATTAACCCTATCAGACTGCCTTCCCCATTTTTCGATAATTTCCTTAACTGCCGCTAAACCACTGGACCTATTTTTCGGTAATTTGGATAGTACGTCATAAAATGCAGCAGAATCTAAAAATAACCAACCAATCGTGGTCAATCCTCGTGATTAGTCATTGCAAATGGCTGCCCCCATGTTTGAATTGATTTTGTGGGGTTTAACGTGAACAAATTCGGAAAATTGACAATGAAACGAACGGCTGATGAACCAAGCACTTCAACAGGAAAGCAAAGTAAGTCTAGGCTTATGACAGTCCAACAGGTGATCAATAATTTGGTTGATTCAGACTCTGTTCAAGTGAAACAGACAGTGAGAGCTCGAGTGATGAGAAGAAGGCTTTTCTTGAACTGAGGATCTATATGGAATACTCATGTATAAAGCCCAGCTATCTGGATTATTGGACAAATGAGGGCTCTTTGTTGTGTTTACTCCCGGATTTCGAAATGTTTTATGACTCGAGACAGATTCTTTGCCTTTTGCTGGGTGGATTGGCACACAAAGGTGGAATATTGACGCCAGATGAAAGGTAAACCTATTTTCTACAATGTCTCCAAGTTACATCTTATTCTAACTACTTGTTTGCATGTAACTAACATTTTTCTATATCCTGTTGGTTTTTTCTCTTTAATGCTCTGGAACCCAGGAATGGGGGACAGTTGGGTTCAGGGCCTTAGGTCTGGTAGGGTTAAGTACTTGTGCAAGGTCTAAATTGTTGTTGAGTTTGATGTATATTGTTGAGTTGGAAGTGTTTACACAGAAACACTTTTCAATGTCTTTGATGAGAAATATCCTCCCAAAAAACAACAGTAAGTCCACAATCTGTCCTGTGTGACCATTTTGAGGCAGTAGGATGGCTTGTGTTAAATGATGATCCTGGGAGCTATGTTGGCATGAGTCTTGTGCTCCTGGCAGGTTCGACCAAGCCAAGCAGGTCACCAAGGGAGACATCAGATAACAAAATGTATAACTATCCCCTGGATTTTATGGTTGGGTTGACTATCAATCCAAACTGGAAAACAAAATTATGTTACAGAAACAAAGAGGGGTGGGGAAGGGGGTGTTTCGAATGACACAATGAGTGGGTGTACTGTATTGTGCGCTCTGAAAAGAACGTTAAGTGACGGGTTGCAGCAGCTTTCCTCACGTGGTGATGACGGTGGACTGGGGTACTCCAGGCGGTTGTGTTATGCTTGGCTTCATCTGTGAGCTGCTAACTACTACAGGGATCACATCGATCCCTCATTGTTAGCCAGGCAACCATGAAAACAGCCCATTTCCAGGGAGAGCTACAAGGAAGCCGAGGTGATGGTCTTGGCCAGTATGTTTTGCCTGACCCTGACTAACATGTCTGATCAGTATGTTGTGCCTGACCAGGCCAGACATTAGCCTTCCTCCCCCGAAACAAAGAGAGAAAAGTGACCTTATGTTTAAAGTTCAAGCAGATAGATAAATGATGAAGATGACGAAGTCCACCAACCTCAAAACTGTCATCAAGGTGAGATTTAACTTTGAGATTTCGAGCATGTACTGGCATAGATATTGGCACAGATGTGGACATTAATGTAGCTTCAAAATCATGTCCAGTCCCTGTCTCATCTGTGGTGTCAAGGTTAGACGGTTGCCTTCGTCCAAACTGCTGCACATTTGAGTTGTTCATGGCCTCCGATACATTTTGGTTCTCTAAATGGTAAAAAATGTAAAACAAATTAGACAATCAATTTGATTGAAAAAATGTATGAAAAACACATTTTAAAAATGTTTTTAACTCTTTACAGCTTGTACCGCACTGGTCACCAAAAATCTAAAAATGGCAGCCCGTCTCGACCAAAATGGACCCATTATTACATTCGTTTGTATTTCGTGATTTAGTTTGCCGAATTTAATTTAATTTATGACTCTACATGATGGTTGTGTCAATGCATGCACAATTGATGGTTTTAATTGTACAATTATTTCCGGAAGGTCGATTACAAATGGTGATACGAGATTTGAAAATCTACCCATTTATTGTAACAAAAGTTGGACTTCAAGACCTTGATTTGTAACAAAAGTTGGACTTCAAGACCGTTGAAATGATTTATTATTTGATCAGTGCAATGATCATGTATCTATATTACTTGTGAATAATCAACACACGCTCGATTCAGACTGTGACCAAGCCACATAGTACAAAAGGTAGGTGTATAAGAATTGACAGATTTTTTGATGAAAATGCGATGGTGTAAGACTTAGAAAGTACCTAAAAAAAAACCATGTTCTATTCATTATATTAATATCAGCTTTGTAGTCCAAGGCTAGGCTTTCTGTTAAAACTGTTAATATTAGTTAATAAAATATCATCTCAGCATTTATTTATATTTTTGACAACTATAAGTACATACAGGAAATACATGAAGCTCCAATATCAACCTATATGTACATTTACGCTGCGTTCTCATCACATCTCATCATGTTCACTCCGATATCTCAATGTCTCATGATGATGTCTCATCTACTCTTTCTTTTCTAGAAAGAGATTTTCATCATGCTCAAAGGTTCGAATAGTACCAAGATTCGCATTCTGTATTATGCTGGTTCTATTTTGCAGGTCAGTCTTCCATTCTGACACATAGAGCTTCGGTATAATTAGGTGGACTCTTGAATATTCAGGAATCCTGGGTGTATTGTAGCGAAATAGTTTCTTGCCAAAATTAACAGTGATTGGTACCCTTTGTTGCTTGTCACAGACTCATGCCATTTTCAAACATCCGTTTCTATGAATACTTCATGTCATACATAGTTTAATTATGTGTCTCTCGATGTTTAGCTCATTTTTCTGTTAAAATATCTAATTGGTGGGCATTTAAGAATTTCTGTATGAACTTATTCAAGTCCAATGTCCCTACTATTGAACTTCAAGTCCAGATAACTTTTATTATAGCAGTGAATTCTCTCATAACCTGGACAGTAGATCCATTCATGTCCCTGAAGATTGGATGTCCTATCCAGATACTAGTGTGACATACGAAGAGTCAAAAAGGCTTATTAGAGCTAGATACATGACCAAATGGGAAACAGAACATACTGGCTACACAAAAAACAATGCCTATTACCAGTTGAACAGAAGAGAGCAGGTCGTAGTCTTCAGACTTCGCACTGGCCACAATAGACTGAGGTACCACCTATTCAACAAATTGAAGATAGGTGGCACTGACAAATGCTCGTGTGGTACAGGGAAAATGACCGCTGAGCATTTGCTGCAAAACTGCCCGACATACGAGGATCAGAGAGAGCAGATGTGGCCATCACCAGTGGCAACACTAGACAAGCTCTATGGCACTGTCGACAGCCTCAGGATGACCGCTGCTTTTTTCGAAAAAATAAAGGTCGACGTCTGACAGCGTAAGAAGAAGAAGGATGTCCTATATTTGCTACAAATAATTCATCTTCTTCGGTATTCCTCCTGAAAAAGACAATGTGATGTATTTTACAATGAGGCTGAGATATCTGTGTCTTTCGGTCCAACACATCCAGTTTCAGCTGGGTTTTTTGGGTACTGAGTTTACCTTCCCACAACAATCCCTATTCTCTTAGACTACACTAGTGCAGCCTGTTTCCAGACTGAACAGGGTCTTGGACAGCTTCGGTTAGCTGATCCTGATGGAAGCAGCCAGCTTTCAGTATGAGTCGCTGGCTGCTGTCAGCTTAATCACTGTGCTGCGTCTTCTGCCCTGAACTGATATGAGACAAAAGAAAACAGATTAAGTGGCGATTCTCTCACTCACATTATTTTTATTTTATGCATTATACTAACATATATTTTTGATGTGAATACTTCATGGTATGGATAATTTAATTCTGTCTTTAGATTTACAAATCATAATTTTAGCTAAATTAATTCAATTTGAATAATGACAAAAATATTTGACAATTTTATGGTTGATACCTTGATATTTAATACACAAATCTAGTAAATTTGATTTTTAAGAGTTCACATAATAATTGGAAGTGTAAATTATTCTTCAAAACCTATGTCAAATTGCATATTGAGCATAGGAGGAAGATGTGGGCTAGTGGTTAAGTGAAACGGCTCCCAACCTGAAGGGGCTGGGTTCGCTCCCCAAACACAGCACTGGCCGTTATCCTGGGGCATGTTGAAATGAAGTTGAAGTCAGATGCACTGGACCGAGAGGCGCAATATAAAAACATCAGTCAGTGTCCACTATAAATGTTACTCATCCTGATTAAATTTAAAAAATAAGATTTCTTTTAGCGGTGTCTACTCTTGTTTTCACTTACCAGATCTGCGTGTAAATGTAGCACCCTCTGCCTCCTCATCTGCCTCATCAATATCGAGCTCATCCATAGAAAAAACTGTAGATCAAACATATATATCTAGATCAACTAAGCTGGGAATGTGAACTTTTACTGTCTTCTTCTTTGTTTGTTTTCAATCTCCCACTAACAAGCCCTGAACAGGGGTTTGGAAGTAGCAGAATGTAGTCCGGAGAACGGGAATGTGTTGTGTCGCTAGTTTCGAGCTTGACTGTGATATTTGCACCTTTCAGTCTGACACATCCATCTTCAGCAGGACTGTAGACTGTAATTAGCTGCTTTTACACCTAGGCCTCTCTCAGCACATATTGTCTTTGCTCTCCAGACAATTGTTAACAATCTTCTATAAAACCACATCTCTGTGGCCTACAATTTGTCCAAGATTAACTTCTACATGACGAAGAATTTTCTCTTCACTTCCATTGATGACGATTTGTTGCATAGAATGTCGTTCAAATCTTGGAAAGCTATTTATGCTTGGCAGTTTTATTCATTTTTCCAAGTGTAGGCATAAAATAAACAATTTGAGTCTGTATGTGTTAGAAATAAGAACTGTTGTGTAAAATGGATCTTTTGGCTTGGCTCATTCTCAATCTTCCGCTACCAAACCTTGAGAGGGCTTAAGTAGCAGAATGTAGTCCAGAGAATGGAATGCATAGTGTCGTAGTTTACAGCTTGACTGCGATATTTGCACCTTTCAGTCCAACACATGACTTCAGCAAGTATTTTTTGAGTAGCGGGTTAGCATTCCCTCTTCAATCCCTTCTCCTTAGCCAGTCTGCCCTGCTGCAGCCTGTTTTCCAGGATCACCACGTGGAGGTGTTGAAGAGTCTTGGTAGCTCTGGTTCGCAGGCCCTGATGCTTGCAGTCAGCTATGGGTCGCTGACCACTGCAGCTCATGCGTTGCTCAGCATCTTGATCCGTGATGTCTTTTAACACCATTTCTCTTTATGATGTCTTTTTAGTGGATTATGAAAATAAAACAATTAACAAAAAAATATTTTCAATGTACTTTGACAAAACAACTTAACGATCTCAACTTTGCTCTTCTGTTTCACTACCACAATTAGATGCAAAATAAAATAAGAGAGGTCACAGAAATTAGGACAGAGAAAACAGAAAGAAAACAAAGATTATGAGAATAAATGGAACAATGACATTCCGAACTGTTAGAGTGCTTGCTTCTCATGACAAAGGTGTCAGATTCACTTCTAGGTAGTGTCACGTTTTAGTCTACAGAGCTCTAAATGGGTACCTAACTTACTTAAGGAAGGCAAGAGAGATAAAGGGAACTAAAATGAAATATACAATTCTAAAACCAATGAAAAGGTTACTTGCACTACCCTTTAACTAATCTAAACTTGGTGCATGTCTAATCCATATATAATATCTAAATCGCACATAGCTCTGCGGAATGAAGCAAATGGCAATCATCAGATCTCAGCTAATTAAGAAGTTATATACAGGATCTACTTATGAGTATAATAGTGGAACTGATAGAATGATTGCTTTGTTTCTGCTGAAATAAGTGTACAACATATGAGGGAATACAGAAAGCATTTATGGCTTTCTCGAGTACCACACAACCAAATTGTCTACATCATAATACAAAAACGATTTTGATCATGGAAAAAATAAATAAATAGCAATCAGCTCTCCTGGTGCTGACATATGCAGTGATTATGATAAGTTGATGTTAAGTCAAGCTGAAAATAGTAAAACGGTTAAACAATGTCCGAAATAGATTCAACCTGGACAACTAAAAAAAACAAGCAATGGCACAGAAATACAAAGGCTTGATAGAAATAGAACTTACCATGACAGGTCTAGAAATAAAAACATTGGTAAATACGAGGTGTGTTCAAATGAAACCAGACCTAACTGCACCTAGTGAACATATGTACGATGTGCATGATGATGTCACTTCTGATGTAAACAGCACATACAACTGTAAAGTTTGCAAAATTTCATTATCCTTTGACTCATAGTTTCTTCAGCAGACCGTTGAATACATGGCGGGTGTGATACGGAATCCGTCCAGAGTTGATCAGTGAGCAGTGATTCAGTTTCTAACAGCTGAAGGATGTAGACCAGTTGACATTAATCACAGAATGCGTCGCTGGTTGCGCATATGAAAAGTATCGAGTCTTGATATGTCCTGTTTAAGTAGGGTCCAAGTTTCTAAACTACACAGGAGGACAGGAGTCACACACGTCTGATAAATGCAAATTTTGGATCTCAGAGAGAGTCTGCCATTATTCCTGACACATGACATGTCATAATCCCTTTAGCTGTGAGATGGTAGCTCTTGAGAGACAAAAGCACATATCTTCCTTAGTTTTTGTGGTAATGTGTAGAGTATGGTTGGGGCTTCTGGTCGAACGCAGTGACTGGCCACTGACACATCAGCTTAGGATATTCTGTGAAATTTCATCTTCTTCCTGGACTCGAATGAATTCGAGAGGTGTTTTAATGATGGAACATCACATGAGCACCACACTACAATTGGTTTATGTGAAATAAGATACACCTGTTTGACAATGTGCTGTATTCTAGTTGTGGTCGAACTCTAGGCCTATCGTCCCCTATTCCCGACAACGCGTGAGTGAAAAATGCTGGGCAGTGCAGCAAAAATGCACACATACTCTTGAGGCCTCTTGCTGACACTTAGACCGGAGGTGTGTAGTTACCCCTGAAGGTGACAAGACGTCTTGCCTACCTCGGAATCCTTGTCAGTGAGAGATCCAAACAAACGTATGGGAAGAAAAAGGGCAGGAGAGGTGGTAAAAGAAAAAGTAGGAAGCCAAGAACAGGGAAAGCTTTTTTATATTTGCCCTGCCCTGCTCAAGCCCAGCCAGCTAAGCAGGAAATTCGTCATCTGGCTACCATGACAGCAAATATGCTGAGCGGTGTGGACTGCACAGAACACGGTGAGGCACTTGAGCAGCCGTGGTCATCCACTGCACCTGAGTCCATATCCAGTCGTCCTGACTTGTCTTGCCACCAGTTAAAGTTTGACTCAGGCGAGAGAGAGGTCGACTAACTGCGCAACACTTCCTCCCTTAAATCAAATTCATTGTGCAAGTCATTCTCTTTTCATTTATCCAGTACTAACACAGTCGAGCCCCGTGACGACAGGCGGATAGCATAAGTCCACTGGCAAGCTAAACTACAGTCAAAAAGCTGCGTCAGTTGCGGGACTCCTAGCTGGGCAATAAAACGGATGAGATACATGGATTTTCTGACAATCATGATCACCGTCTCACAAAGCAAACTTTTCCATGCTTTCACTGCCTGTGAGCATGCAGATCCCAAATCGGACTCGTCAGCCATCTCCGCATCCCTCCACAACCCGGATTTCCAGAATACTCGACTGGAGGAACTGGCTAGGTGAAAAAAGAAAGGTCCTCATCACTTGGGATGGATGAACAACAACAACAACATGGCGGAGGGAAGTGGGAGCATCTAGTTTCACAGATCACTTAGCCATGGGCACAGGATTATGAGATGTTTGACTGATTTATTGTGGTGGTAACAGAATTTGCAATTTTGTTCATGCAGTAGGTCTATTCTATTCAGATGCTCGTTGGTGGCAGAAGATACAGCACAGTGAATGAGCCACCAGCAGCTAACGTCTCATAGCTGGCTGCTTGCATCATGGTGTGGGACCCCTAGCTGACCAAGGCCCTTTTCCACTACGATGATGCGGCCGTGAAAACAGGCTGCACTAGTGTAGTCTGGATATATGGATTGCAGAGAATATGGATTGCAGTGGGAAGGCAAAGGTGGTACCCATAAAGGCTAGCTGAAATTGGATGTGTTGGGCCGAAAGGTGCAGATATCGCAACCTGGCTGTAAACTATGACACAACATCCTTTTAAGGACAAACGCAGAAGATGAAGATTGTTGAGAGGAGTATAGTCTGTTTTGACAAGGCTATTTGTTGGCACATAAAATCTGTGACTGGGTACAGCGTGGGCTAGTGGTTAAGTGACACGGCTCACAAGCCGAAGGTCCTCGGTTCGCTCCCCATCACACCACTGGTCGATACCCTGGGGAAGCAAACCCTTACCTAAAATGCATGTAGAAGTCGGATGCACTGGGCCAACAGGCGCAATTTAAAAACATAGTGCAACGCACAGTGCCTTGAGGAACAGAGAAATAAGGCGAGCTAAAAATAAAATCAAGGAAATGACTCTGGATCATCAGCCGGTCTGTACCAGCTAGCCCATTTTTAATTGATAACAACTAAGAAATATGGCATAGAAATCAACACCAAAAATACTATGCTAATGATAAATAAGAAGAAATGAATCAAAGGCATCACTATTAATGGACAAAAGCTTGACACAATTACACAATTTAACTATTTTGAAATACAATTGGAGAAGAGGGAACGAAATTAGAACTAAGAAGCTGCCGAAGACGGATGTGTCGGACCGAAAGGTGCAAATATTGCAGTCAAGCTGTAAACTAGCGACACAGCGCATTCCGTTCTCCGGACTATATCCTGCTACTTGCAAAGCCCTTTTCAGGGCTTGGTAGCGGGAGTTTGGGAATGAATACAGAAGAAGAAGAAGAAGAAGAACTAAGAAGAAGAAGAAGAAGAAGAAGAAGAACTAAGAAAAGGATTGCACGACTAGCAACACTTCTCACCTCAATGAGTCCACTGTCGAAAGGTAAGAACAGTTTGCGCAAAACTAAAATCGATTTAACGCAATTGTTGATCCTCTCTGTGAAACATGAACATTGAATGTTGAGTTACAATTTAAGAATTAAAAGCAATGGATATGAGATGCTTCAAACAGATCCTTGGAATAACCTGAAGTGGTCGTGTCACAAATGTCAGTGGAGGCAGTACAGTCCAACAGAATATTGGACTAACCATGACTTCTTGGCAGTTGTAAAAGCATACAAACTCCAATGGCAAAGTCATGTGATACAATTGAATGGACTGGATAACATGATACTGAGGGGGACAGTTTCTGGAAAAAGAAAGAGAGGAAACCCTAAGATGCATTGCATTGCGGTTTTTATTTTGTGCCTGTCGGCCCAGTGCATCCGACTTCAGCATGCATTTTATGTAACAGCCTGCTTCCTCCTGCATTTTCTAAGGGTTTGCTTCCCTGGGGTAACAGCCAGTGCTGTGATGGGGATCGAACCCAGCACCTTCTGGTTGGGAGCCGTGTCACTTAAGCACTAGCTTCACGCCGTCCCGAGTTGACCCTATAATCTCTTAGGCTACTGAAAAGATGAAGACGAAGAAACCTCAATATGCAATTATTGACACTGGGACAGAAGATGAGTTTTAAAACCAACCATCTGGACTTGAATCCCGCATTCTCAAATTCTGGTTTCCATTTCCATAGTTGTTTGTTTTCTCTCTGTCATACTCAGTAGCACTTTTGGAATGGCTCAAGGGGGCTAAATTGATGAAAAGCAAAACAGATTACACAAAATATAGGTTATATTTGAAATAACTATTTCCTAGATTTACCCCAGTAAGGAAGCTGCGTAGCACAGTGGTTAGCGAGCTGGCCTCGCATCTGAGTGGTTCTGGGTTAATTCCCCAGTTGATTCTGAAATGTTTTTTCAGACCGCAATGGCTCCCGGGCCAACCCAGCCTTAAACTGGTAACAGTTCAGTCCAGGAAGTAAAAGCGATGAGGAAGAGGAGATGGCTACCCTCATATAGCTGAGCCTTTGAAATGTGAAACCGCTAACACCTTACACCCCTACGACAGCGAAGCTATAAGTTACTTTTTTTAAAATCCCAGTATATTCCGAGGTACTGTCTTGAATAGAACAGAATAGGCTCTCTGATATCTTATTATGCATATTGAAAAGGTAACTAATGAGAGTTGTGCACGGGGCCGGCAACCTAATAATATGTAAAACAAAGGACTACAAAAATCATAACTTTAAGAGCACATACACTTTTGTGTGCTGCCTCCCAGCAAGAAGGCCAGCTGCTTTGGTGGCCATATGCTCCTATTGAAGCAAAAAATGTAGGATACTTATTATTTACTAGCTTCCATTCTTAGTCACCTCTGTCCTACTCAGGGGTGTAGAAGTTTGTCAAAAAAGTGCCAGACTATTCTATTCCCTGCCTTTCTCTTGGTCTGGTTCCAGCCTAGTCCTGGGTCGTTATAGACTGTCTTATATTATCTCAGCAGAATTTGGGTCATCTTGTCTGGATCCTTGCTCTTTGCCTCCTGTGACAGCTGATCTTTCATTCTGTAGACATTGCCAAACCACAGAAACGGAGATTGCTCCACTTAAGTTCGCAAGGGCTGGAGTTTCTAGATCATACTGCATTATGTGATTGCAGACCTCGTATCTCTTGTTACTTGGACCACCTTTCTTAGATATTTCATTTCAGAAGCTTGCAGCTGGTTTTTCTTGCTTGTGGTCATTGTCTATGATTCACATTTGTGAATCAAAACTAGTACATTGGTGGAGGGAATACGGCCATCAAAGTTTTCTTGGTTGCTGTCATTGTCTATGATTGATATTCGTAAATCAAAACTAGTACATAGGTGGAATGTATACAGCCATTAAAGTTTTATTATTCTGAAATCTATTTATGGCAAGAAAAAGTTTGTCAGCCAATTCTTCTTTGATACCCAATTTTTTGCCATATACAGCTTCAAGGTATTTGAACTACTTCAAAGGTTGTTCAGTGCATTTATTATATTAACAATTTTGTACACTTCATTTCCTTTTTCTGTTCCCCAGGAAAATGAACTATTCACTCTCTTAAAAAACTACTCCACTATTCAAGTTTCTGGTCTGTGCAAATTGCAAATTTGCAACACCATGAGTTGAAGAGCTTTCTACACTAGATGTGTTCACTGTTGGTTTCCTCTTACAACATGCACTCATTGGGACAGTGACACAAAATCTAATTAATGTTGTGTCTATGTATATATATTACAGATAATGTCAACATTTCAGGTGTTGAGCTTTCAACTAGTCTTAAAGTCAATATCAACAGCTGGAACAAAAAAGACGCTGATATGGCTGCGGACGGTTGTGTATGACTGAGCTCCTACATATAACACGCTGGAAGTGTTTACATGTAGTGCGTTCTGGCATGGCTTTTATCCAGGGCAATATGTAATGTTTGGAAGCAGTGCCTTAATGACAGTTGTCGCTTGACAGGTAACATGCTCCATTAGGACTTACTTTCAGACATCCAAGGCTGGCATTTATACTTACATGGTCATCATTTTCATTGCAATTCAATTTATATATATAAAAATATAATAATAATATAATATATAATAATACATATAATAGTTGTCCATCACAAGTGATGAAGACCACTCTCTTTGTTCAGCCGTGTGGACAGTCGTATCTGCTGAAATGGGTGACTTGCGCAGTGATTTGGATTAAAGTGAGGAAGAAACTGCGCCTTTTGTCAACCTCACTCACAGAGCCTAAGCTACCTTTTGCCATTGGCAAGACATTCATCGAGACGACTGGAGATAGCATAGGATGCAGATTTTGCCTCAGGGTTACCACCGAAGCCTTTCCGTAAACATGTAACCCGCAGGGTAGAAAGGTGGGATGGCATCTAACGCAGTTTGTCGTGCCTTTTCGATAACCACAAGAGGTCGTATGGACAACACTCAGCGTGTGAGTGAGTCTGGCATCTCTCCCCAGCTGTATTCATCTCATCATAGTAGCATCTAAAATTCCCACACGCCAAATTCGTGAAGGTGAACCGGCAGAACTAACCGGTGAAATACGACACAGATTTGCCTGGAATTCACACTAGTCGACGACTTACACTTGTGTTCACGGAAACGTGGTGTTGTTTTCTGTCTGGACTTGTTATTTCGTTCCTTTTTTGTGATTTCTTCCATCCGTTTATCCTGGTCTGGACGCCGGCTGAATGGCACTATGCTTAATAATACATATACATATTCGTATATAAGTATAAAATGTTACATTTTATTAATGTGGAGTGGAAAAGATGGTGTACAAATTTGTTTTGTACTCACCGCAAGTATTGTATATCTATGCTATTCCCTCAATAATAATACCAGAATCAATTTTCTTGTGTCCCAGTCAGAGTCTGAATCAAACTTGTATGCTTGATCAAATAATAAGTGGGATCATGATGCTGAGCAGCGCATGAGCTGCAGCGGTCAGCGACCCATAGCTGACTGCTAGCGCCAGGGCCAGCGGACCAGAGCTGTCAAGACACTTCTACACCTCCACGCGGTGATCCTGGATAATAGGCTGCAGCGGTCAACGACCCATAGCTGACTGCTAGCGTCAGGGCCAGCGGACCAGAGCTGTCAAGACACTTCTACACCTCCACGCGGTGATCCTGGATAATAGGCTGCAGCGGTCAGCGACCCATAGCTGACTGCTAGCGCCAGGGCCAGCGGACCAGAGCTGTCAAGACACTTCTACACCTCCACGCGGTGATCCTGGATAATAGGCTGCAGCGGTCAGCGACCCATAGCTGACTGCTAGCGCCAGGGCCAGCGGACCAGAGCTGTCAAGACACTTCTACACCTCCACGCGGTGATCCTGGATAATAGGCTGCAGCGGTCAACGACCCATAGCTGACTGCTAGCGTCAGGGCCAGCGGACCAGAGCTGTCAAGACACTTCTACACCTCCACGCGGTGATCCTGGATAATAGGCTGCAGCGGTCAGCGACCCATAGCTGACTGCTAGCGCCAGGGCCAGCGGACCAGAGCTGTCAAGACACTTCTACACCTCCACGCGGTGATCCTGGATAATAGGCTGCAGCGGTCAGCGACCCATAGCTGACTGCTAGCGCCAGGGCCAGCGGACCAGAGCTGTCAAGACACTTCTACACCTCCACGCGGTGATCCTGGATAATAGGCTGCAGCAGAGCAGACTGGCTAAGGAGAAGGGATCGAAGAGGGAATGCTAACCCGGTACTAAAAAAATTCTTGCTGAAGTCGGTTGTGTTGGACCAAAAGTGCAAATATCGTAGTCAAGTTGTAAATTACAACACAACCCGTTCTCTGGACTATATTCTGCTATCTAGGCCCGTGTCAGGGTGTGATAGCGGGAGATTGAGAACGAACGAAGCCAAGCCAAGCCAAATAATAAGTAATTTCTTGATCATTGCAAAAATGTTACAAGTTTGAAAATGTATCACACTTGTAAATACCATCCTGATGGAAATAACTCTACATTAAACAAAAACCTGCACATGCGCTTGATAGATAGATTTTTAAGCATAACTTCTGAAAGAACTTACCCCGTGCCCATGTGGAAGTTCTGTCCTGCGCTAGTAGGGTGTGGTTGCCCTCTGAGTTGTGAAACAGCACGCTGAAAGTTGAGAAGGCAGCAGAAAAATGTCAATAAAATGTTAAGATAGTTTTAATTCTACCATAAATTTGCTAGTCGTATCACATTTGCTTGTAACTATTGTGAGGTCTTGCTGCAAAGGCTTCTGTTTCTAATGCTGTCTTAATTTAGGCACTTGTTTAAAAAAAACAAACTAAGGTTTAAGGGGACGGCGTGGGCTAGTGGTTAAGTGACACGGCTCACAACCAGAAGATGCTGGGTTCGATCCCCATCACAGCACCAGCCTTTACCCGGGGAAGCAAACCCTTAAAAAATGCAGGAGGAAGCAGGCCCTTACATAAAATGTATGCTGAAGTCGGATGCACTAGGCCGACAGGTGCAAAATAAAAACCACAGTGCAACGCACACCGCCTTGGAGATTAGAGAAAATATGGCGAACGTAAAAAAAACATTAAAAAAAAAAAAATTAAAAACCAAGGTTTTAAAAAATCATTTATATAAGTATATTTATAATGTCCCCGGTTTTGTTATGTAAGCACGTGACAATGGATAAAAAAATAACTTTATTAAACACAATATTCTTACCCACATTGTGCTATCAGTGCCAGAATTGGATATTAACAAACGCAGATAAAAGTACCATAGTAACAAGAGAGATGAAATGTAGATAAATGTACAGTTATCCACATGGGTAGATCCAATATGGAACATAATTACAGAATGGGAGAAAACTATATTAGAAAGATAGATAAGGAAAGGGACCTAGGGGTTATAATAGATCATACAGGAAAGGTGAGCGAGCAAGTTAAGGTAGCAGTGAAAAAGGCAAATGCAATGTTAGGTATGATAAAAAGAAATATTAAACATAGGAGCAAGGAAGTGATCGTCAAACTATATAAAGCTTTAGTTAGACCTAGATTGGAGTACTGTGTACAGGTGTGGAGTCCTTATCATAGAGGGGACATAAACATGCTAGAAAGAATACAAAAAAGAGCGACAAAGATGATAGTGGGATTCCAGAATTACAGTTATGAGGAACGACTCAGAAAAACCGGCCTACAGTGTCTCGAAGAGAGAAGAATTCGTGGTGACTTAATACAGGTTTATAAGATGATCAGAGGAATCGATAAATTAGACTATAACAAGTTTTTTAAAATACAGCCACCTACAATAACACGAGGGCATAGCTACAAGCTGATTAAAGAGAGGTCCAGGTTAGATATTAGGAAATATTTTTTTAGTCAGAGAGTGGTGTCTGCTTGGAATGCATTGCCAGGGGAGGTAGTGGAGGCAGCGACAGTTAATGCATTTAAGAGTAAACTGGATGCGCATAGATTTTAGAGCAAGGTGATGTAAATGTAACTGGTTGTATACAGACTCTGCAGGGTCTTCTAAACCAGTATAAAGATGTTAAGTTAAGTTAAGAAATGTCTGCTTGGAGTAACAATAATGGATAGAATCAGAAATAAAGATATTAGACGACAAATGGTTACACCACCAGTGCAAGACCCCATCAAGAGACAGCAAACTGAATAGTTCGGCTACGTAACGCTACAAACACCAGATAGTATCCATCAGAAAGCAATGCTATACAGATATAATGGATACAAAACCAAGGGCCGATCAAGAAAAAGATTGATAACAGAAATTACAGAAGCAGTATAGATCTCCATGTATGAAGCACATGCTAGGGCCGGTCATGAAACCTCTTCAAAACCTGATGCTGAAAGGCACAAGCAGGACAAAAAGCGAAAAGAAAGATTTATAATTCCAGCCTGAATTCAATTTAGGGACTGGTTTTGCATTCCCTCTTCGATCACTAATCTCGAATCCATGCTGCATGGTTGCAGTGTGTTTTTAGGGCCGTCACTTGGAGGCGGAATAAGGTCTTGGTTAGCTGTGGGTCACAGACTTTGATGTAAGCAGCCAGCTATGAGACACTGGCAGTTCATTCACTGTGCTACATCTATGGCAATAACCCATTCATTTCACACCATGTTTGTCTTTTGTTGTAATTTGTTATTTTCATTTGTTCTTTGTTCCAGATGAAGACCTTGTGACTGTAAAATAGGTATCCTGGTGCAGTCACTGAGTCACTTACTATATGTAGGTTTATATAATTACACAAGACTTCACATTTTGAACATTAACCTACTGAACCTGTGACACCTATACATTGGAGTGTATGTAAATACCACATTCCCAGAGTCACCCATTTGCCGGGTGAACCATTATTTTGAGACCTATTTGGGCTGTACTGTTTGGATTTTGGTCATAATATAGTGACATCTACACAGTACACACATTTTCAGAAACAACAAATATATCGGTGCGAATATCGAAGCATGTATTCATAATGATTTCCATGATAAAGAGGGGTTTTGACAAATTCAGGAAATGGCCATTCTAAATTGCTAACAACAAAACAAGTTGAAAGTAATTTCAAGAATTTTGAGGCTGATAAATTGGATTTAGATGGTCATTATTATGATAAACTGCAAGATAACCAGTTTGGATTTCATAAGGCCAGAGGTACACAGTGTGCCATTGGATCATTGCACCTTCTCAAAGGATGAATGATCGATCAAGGGGGACCATTATTTATTTGTTTTATTGACTACGAGAAAGCCTTTGATTGAGCTCCTTGGAGCAAACTATTTCAGATGCTGCAACAAATAGGTATAGAAAGAACACTCATTATATTAATCCAGAACTTATATGAAATTCAAGAGACTATTTTAATATCAGAAGGTCTCACTGATCCAGTTTCCAAAAGACAAGGGGTATGACAGACCTGCTTGCTTTGACAGAGTCTCTATAACACATATTCTGAGATGATGATGGACAAGGTTGTAATAAGGGTGTCAAAGTTAATGGTATAAAAGTTAATGCCATCAAATTTACCAATGGCCAAGCGATAGTGAGAGGATCAGTAGCAATGTTGAAAATACTGCTTGAAAAAATTATTAGCACAGCCAAAAAGTTTGGCATGAAAATAAACACATGAAAGACAAAGACCGGTAATATCCAAGCAACATAGGCAGATAAATATGATCATCAATAGATTACAGAAGTTTACATATTTGGGGCAAACCATAACAGAAGATGCCCACAAAAAAATGAGACAGAAATTAAGACAAGGATTGTAATGGCAAAAAAAGGGCTTAAGAGAAAAACTGAAATTGTTAACCTCAAAGAATATCAGGACCAAACTGAGGAAAAGAATAATAGCCACTCATATATGTCAAATTGCACTCTATTCGGCTGAAATATAGACTCTAGCAAAAAGGATGAAAAGAGATTGGACGTGTTTGATATGTGGTGCTACCATTGAATGGAAAGAGTGAGTTAGACAGAAAGGAGATCTATTAACAATGTACTCACTGAAGTGGGCGCACAAAGACAAGTATTGTATATGATACAAAAAATGTCAATTGAGTTGGCTGAGTCACAATATGAGACATAAAAGTCTTCTACAGAAGATACTAGAGGGTAATATTCAAAGAAAGAGAGGACCCGAGTGATCAAGACCAACCTTACCTTTACATCTCAGGCCTGCAGGGACATTAAAGTATGAACTTATCCTGAAATGAAGAGAACTGCAGAAGATAGGCTTAAATGGAGAGACTTAATCAGACAACCTTACAACCACTCTCACGACCAATCAACCAGATGATGATATTCTAAAATGGATTAGTTGTTATTTGAAAGACAACATGTGTTGTGTGTGATTCGGTTTACCATTCGTCCATTGATTAGGATCAAGCTAGATCTGTTCCTCTGAGGGTCAGACAACGGTCCTTGGGGGTATCCCACATAATGTATTAAGTAAATTTGATGAATATATTCTTTACTGAAGTAGCAACATTAGAGATTAGCAGGTCAGTCAATTTTAGATAGAATAATTGAATTAGAACACATCATTTTGTCATTGTAAATAGTTTTGCTCAAATGTCTACATCTTTTGTATTTTCTCAGGAACAGAGGGGAATGGGATTTGACGGACTGGGTACCTAGAGTTCAAACTTGGAATTTGGCCATCAAAAACAGCAATTCACTTTCAACATTAGAAGTAACTTTATCACATTTATACCTGATCAGCTTAGCTTTCTCCTTCTGTGCCCTTTCTTTAAGCTTTACAAATCCATTTCTTTGTTCCTCTTCATAGTTTCTGTCAGAATAAATAATTTCTATTTTTATATAATTTTTATGATTTATTATTTTTACGAACAAAACATGTAACTTCGAACAAACACATACACAGTGTTATCACATATACTGTAGACACTGCAACAAACTAGAGGAGAAAACAATATAGGAACCAGTATAACACCATTTTTTGTATCATTATCGTAATGATGGAAAGCAAACAATACCAGTTAATAGAGACACACAATTGAAGAAAACATTCACATTCTAATATTTGGTCCAAGGGAGAGAAGAATGAAAACTCATTTTATGGGAATTGGAAAGAACAATAAAAAAATGGTGTATGTGAAACAGCAGATAAAAGGAATTAAACTTGAGGAACAAAGATCAGACAGAATGACAGTTGGATGTAAAGGCATGTATGGGAAGAAGTGCAGAAAGAAATGGATGGAAGGAACCAATTATTACTGTGAAACCAAAAACAAAGAAAAAAAAAAAGAAAATCAAAACGCAGTTTTGCAACAATTAGTATAAACTTTTATGTAACCATAGCCGTAAAAAATATTTGTCCTGGGCATTGTCTGTCACATTTACATTTCATGACTGATGTTATTTCAAACCGTATTAATCATAGACAGACAACCAAGTTGCTGTAGAAATCAGTTAAAAATTCTGATCTTTCCATTGTAGAGAGTCCCACTTCCATCATGTCAGGTTAAAAAAAAATGTAAATTTTGAAATTTGTTTTAGATATTTGAAAATGATTTCTTCTGTTTTGCAAATGGATTTGAAGTTTATTGAGATTGAGAAATTTTTGTTACAGATTTTTCTGAGGTAGATCTATTTAGTTTGTTTATGTAGATGCAATAAATACGTTTTTAGTTGAAACTAACAGATTGCTGATTTTGCAACCGTTGATTTTCAGTCCTCTGTGATCAAGATAAATGGAGAACACCTCAAAGAAGACAAACAACCCACCTATCTTGGAGTTACATTTGATGATAGGTTGACATGGAGGGAACACGTCAACAAGGCAGCCAAAAAAGCCAGGAGGAAGTTAGCCATCCTGAGAAAATTAAGTGGAACCACATGGGGTGCTAGTGGAAAAATACTTAACAACGTTTACCAACAAGGTATACGGCCACATCTGGAACATGGGTCAGCAGCGTGGTGCCCTGCAGCAAACACTACCCTAAAAGAGGTGGATAAGGTGCAAAGTCAGGCACTTAGGGTCATTACAGGAGCAATGAAATCAACACCTATTGTGGAGATGGAGAAAATGGGAAGGATACAAGCACTAAGAGAGCGCAGAGACACAAAGGTATTAACACAGGCAGAAAAGTTCCACTGCATGCAGAGCCATCCAATGAAAGACAGATTTCAAAATTTAGCAATGGGAAGACTGAAAAGAAGTAGTTTTATGCATCAGGCGAAACGACTTCGCAGGCAAATTATGGATCTACCTGAAGTTGACATCCCCCTAAAGTCTGTACCAGAACAAACCCCTTGGAGAGAGGAGCACGGACTATCAGTATGCATTCAAACAAAAGTGAAAGGAATATTAGACAAGGATGAACAGAGCAGTCTGCAACGTAGGATAGTGATCCTCAATTTCCTGGATGAAGAATACCCACAAGACCTCTGGATCAGAGTATACACAGATGGGTTAGCACATAATGCAGTAAAGAATGGTGGAGCGGGAGTGTACATAGACTACCCAAACAACATTAGGGATACAGTCAGAGTACCAACTGGGAAATTCTGTCATATATATGATGCAGAAATACAGGCAATCAAGGTGGCAACTGAGAAACTGTTGAACACCAATGTCGGTCCACAACCTGTAGTATTTATTACAGATGCACAATCAGCACTCAAATTTTAGAAACTGCCAGATCTACAGGCTCTACTGTCTGAACTGAGCAACCAGCGCAAGATTGTCACGCAGTGGATACCTTCTCATTGCGGAATACCAGAAAACGAGAGAGCAGATCGACTGGCAAAGGAGGGTGCTGCAGACGAGCAACCAGATGTGCCAGTTACATACCAACAGAAGATAAGGATGATCAAATCAATCAGAAAGCCACCAACAGTAACACCAGACGATTACCATAACATGAACAGACAAGAGCAAACTGTTGTGTTGCGCCTTAGAACAGGACACAACCGACTCCGCAGCCACATATACACAAAAATGAAGATTGGCAACTCAGCCATGTGTACATGCGCCCCAGACAGCAGAGCACATACTACAAAACTGCCCCGAATATAATATACAGAGAAAATCTCACTGGCCCATAGAAACAACACTGGAAGAGAAACTTGATGGACCTGTATGTGAACTACAAAAGACAGTGAAGTTTATACAAGAGGCAACATTGCAGATATAGACAATATTTTAAAGCTAACGAAAGAAGAAGAAGAAGAAGTCCTCTGTGGAACAGACATTTTTTTTAAAAACAATAGATGCTGCTTTTCAACACTATCACCTTCATCTTCTTGTTTCTCAGAAACTAACACACACAATAACACCAACAAGTTCTTTATTCATTTATGTCTCTACACACAACAAAATCATGTCTATGGACCAACAAATAAAAAGGTTACAGGCTCACATAGTCAACAACCATAGTAATATGTGACATACTGAAAAAAATAATGTGGCAGCGTAACGGTTAAGTTTGTTTCTACAATAACATTAGTATCATATTCAAATGCATGATTTCAACTATTTATTTCTTATGCTATTCTTGTATGCCAGCATGCAATTTGAACTTTGCTGCAAAATTGACAAATTGAATGTGAAATGCAACACACTACTTTCTGAAACCAGTGTAAAAAACAGTGAGACATTCAAAAGGTAAAAAAAAATTTGTTCCATGGCAGATGTTACAGCTGGGGAAAAAGTGGTAGAGACAGCATTACAAAAATCTCAGCGTTCTGTTCAGTGGGGTGATCAATTTCCTTGTTTTTTGCTTTGTCTGCAAGTCAGGTAATATTTTAGAACTGGATAGTTGTTGTTTGTTGTTCGCAAATGCCCACAATGAGTAGGTTACTCTTGTGTGCACCCTGAAAAAAAACGTTAAGTGGCGGGTTGCAGTAGCTTTCCTCAGATGCTGAGTGTGCTGACGAAGGTGGACCTGGTCCTCCAGGCGGTTGTGCTATGCTTGGCTTCATCTGCGTGTCACTCACTACTACGGGGATCACGACAATCCCTCACCTTGTTAGCCAGGCTGCCATGAAAACAGCTTGTTTCCAGGGAGGGCTACTATAAAGCCGACGTGAGGGTCTTGGCCAGTATGTTTTGCATGACCCTGACTAACATATCTGATCAGTATATTTTGACTGACCAGACATTAGTCTTCCTCCCCAACTGGATAGATGGGAGCATGTTGTTACTGAGAAGTAAACCCCATACCTTTGCAGTGACAAGCATCTACACTAACCACTGTAATGCTTTAAAGGCAAACTTAAAGCCCCCCCCCCAAAAAAAAATAAAAAAAATAACACAAGATACAATCAGTTAGAAAAAATTAACTGCAGATGATGCTCAGTCATACATACACATAAAGTGTGAGACAAGTAACAAAAGAAGACTTCTGAATGTATAACCTTATTCTTTTCTCCATAGCGTCCTCTTCTTGTTTCAAATAAGTGGACAACACATCCTGAAGATCTCCCAACTGTTTCTGTAATGTCTCATAACTTTGCGGCTGAATGGTACCTGAATTAATGTGGGCAAAATGAGTAAGTAGCAAGAAATGTACGCAATGGTCATTGAAAAAAAAAAGGTTAAAATACTTCGCCTTCTTCGCTATTATTACCTTTGGTTGCATAGATCATAAACCAACTTTCTCAAAACAGACACGATCTGTGTGATTTTATCAAGTTCTTTCCAGCTTCTCCCTGTTTTTATCTAGGTCTCTTCTCTGTGTGTTCTTGGTCTTCTTTTGCCATCTTTTTCCTAGGGGTTCCATGACAGAGATTGCCTGATGTTAGTGGATTGGGGCTTTTACAGTTTGTGGCCTATCCAATGCCTTTCTTCCAAGGATTTTCAGTTCAATCTGCCTTTGTCCTGTTGTGCCCCATAAGCTTTTGTTTGTAATCCTGACTTCTCTCCACTCTTTTGGAATACTTTCTGTATCCTATATATTTCCAATATAATTGTAAAGTATATTTGCGGA
Source organism: Ariolimax columbianus (assembly GCA_036924085.1). Classification (NCBI taxonomy): domain Eukaryota; kingdom Metazoa; phylum Mollusca; class Gastropoda; order Stylommatophora; family Arionidae; genus Ariolimax; species Ariolimax columbianus. The sequence goes on from JAVGWX010000017.1 coordinate 24,494,169, forward strand.
TGCTTCAATGTCTGCTTTAATTGCTTTAGCTGATATACTATCAAGCCCTACAGTTTTTCCATTCTTTAGAAGGCTTTTGACTTCCTTAATCACTTTATTACTTGGCTTATCACAGTTAATTTAGAGGTCTACTTCAGCAGGTAAAATGTCAGGAATGGTGGTTGTCTATTTAGAAGCTCTTCAAAGTATTAAGAGATACAAGGTGTTAACAAAAAATCCTTTAGAATAATTTTGGGTCTGCTGTGATTTTACAGGGCTACCAACAAAAGCTTATGGGACAGAAAACCTTAGGAAGAAAGTGACACTGGATAGGCCTCATACTGCAGAAGTTCCAAGTAAAAATCACACAGGAAATCTCTGAAATGGAACCCACAGGGAAAATGAGGCAAAAGAAGGCAGAAGAACACACAGAGAAGAGACCTATAGATCAATAAAAACAAGTCTTGTTTAGTTCAGTACTCAGTGAGTTCAGTACTCAGGTGCAGGAGTTTGCCACCGTTGCAAGCTTGCAGTACATCTGTAAAAATGACTACCTGATGGCAGCCAAAATTGTTGCTATAAATCATATCTGCACATTGTACAAGCTCTTGAACCTCAAATGTAACCTTCTAAGTCAAGGGCGTTCAACATTTTATGGGCCAATGTCAGAATGTCATTCTCCCTTTTCAAGACTGTCTGACTCAAAAGGTGCCTTAAAAATAATATGCATCTGATGGATTTTAAAACATGAATTAAAGTAGTTCTTTAAAATAATCACAACGAATTACATAATAGACTAAACCGAAGTATAATTTCCCATTTGAAACACTAAAATTCCCCCCAGAGGAAAATTTCCCACTGGTTGAGACATGCTCTAAACATATAATAAAAGATAGCTAATGAGGGTATTGCATGGGGCTGACAACCTTATTATTTAAACCAGTTTCTGAAAGATAGCAGCTCTACATGAGTGAGCTTAAGTGCTTAGATACAGGCTTTGAATAAGGATCCCAGCTGCACTGGTCACCTAACCTTTGTGGGCAATTAAAATGAAACAAGATATCCTAAAATAACTTAAAGGACTGTCTGTGATTAAAAGTTGTGTGCCATCTCCAAAACCTAACAGAAAATCAACAAACATTGTTAAATTCAATAAATGGACATACCTTCATCTTTCTGTCTCCCATCAACTGGAAACAGCAGCAGATTAAATACTCGAGAATAATCTGGATTGTTCTTCATCCTCTCTATAACGTCACTGCCCGTCTGTGTAAAATACATTACAATGATTATTTTAATTTCTACTTTTAAATTCACTACTTATCAAGATGGCGATATAGCAGCATGACTTGTATTGAATCTTCACCATTCAATGATTTTGGCCACGATGGAGCTGGTCAAGTCTAAAAAATTTGTTATTCATACAGCACTGAGTTTGAATAACATAACTGGTTTTAAAGTAACTTTTTCCCAGAAAGAAAGAAATTGTCAGAATTGTTGGTTACCATCAACTATGATATGCCTCCTTAGGATATTTTCCCAATCAGTCTCTTTATTGTGTCACATGTGTCTTTATGGTTTGTGTTATGTTTATCACTACTTTTTTTAACTATATTCATTCCATGGAATAGATTGCTAGGAGTACTTGCTGCAATTGGTAGATCTGAAAGTTATTCCAATATGCAAATGTAATGCAACAAGTTGAAATGACAAAGAATGTCAGTAGTTACAGTATTATTTTTATTGACTTTCTGTGTGCTTTGGTCTATTACAGAGCAGCCCACAATTATTACCTATATCATTATGGTCTTTGCTTAATTTTTAACTACATTTTTATAGATTCGTTTCATGTAACAGATGACTAATATTATTTTCTGCATTTGCCTACAATGTATTTGGTTAAAAATAAAAGTGTAATCCAAATACCACTGTGGCTAATTTCATTTTCAAAATCTAAGTTGTCAAATAAATGTCATATAAAACAGTTCTGATTTTTTTTCTATTTTCATTTTTGTGAATTTACTCCAAAACATTTCAATGATAATTGTTTCACATTTATACTTTTCTAATTATTTCAATGCTCACTGCCTTTCAAAACCATTACAAAAATATAAAATGAAATAATGTGCTATGTTGGCATTTTTATTTGACTTCATAATTTACTTTCTCTTCTTTCATTCACCCAGTTATGCAGTATGACAATAACCAATGTTAATACTATTGACACTTTAATTGTTAAAATATTGTTGTATCTTTAATTTTGTACAGCTCAAATGACAAGCGGATGTTCTGCGCAGGTCAGTTAGCACTGATAAATTTCTGTTTGTGTGATTTAAATATGTCAATGTCGAATAGTGACTACTTCATGGTTGGTGATATACTCAAACTAGAAGTTTGATTACTTCTAGATTCCTTTTCTCATTTCAGCAGTCTGGTTTACTTCTCAATTCCTGGACAGCTAATCTGCTGTTATTACTAAGCTATATCCTGTAGCATCCAATCTAAGATGCTGCTACACCTTTAAATTAAGTCTCAAGCTGTGTGTCTAATAAATATTAATTGACCAGAGTTGGGAAACTGTGTGATATGACTATGCCATATATTGCTATCCTGTTCATTGTTCGGAGGCATGATGTTTGTATAAGTATCTACATTTGTTGAGAATTACAGCATTTTGTATTCAGGACATGTGTATCTTGGGACCACCGTGGCATCCCGATCCACAAATATAGCATCCTGGTTTGTTACTTACTGGACAACTGAACATAAGATATATATATTCTCACCTTATTAGTTAGACAATCTGTTTGGAGCAGGCGCATGCCATGGACATGAGGTGGGGTCTTGGTCAGTATGTTCCACTTGACAATGATGCAAGCAACTTAACACCCAATATTCAGCGTCTATGTTGTGCATATTTTCTCAAGAGCACAGGAGAATGGTTGGCCAAGGTTCTTCTTCTTCATACGCTGTCAGACGTCAACCTTTATTTTTGTGTGAAAAAAAGCAGCGGTCATCCTGAGGCTGTCGACACTGCCATAGAGCTTTGTCTAGTGTTGCCACTGGTGATGGCCACATCTGCTTTCTCTGATCCTCGTATGTCGGGCAGTTTTGCAGCAGATGTTCAGCGGTCATTTTCCCAGTACCGCACATGCATTCGTCAGTGCCACCTATCTTTAATTTGTTGAATAGGTGGTACCTCAGTCTATTGTGGCCAGTACGAAGTCTGAATACCACGACCTGCTCTCTTCTGTTCAACTGGTAATAGGCATAGTTTTTTGTGTAGCCAGTATGTTCTGTTTCCCATTTGATCATGTATCTAGCTCTAATAAGCCTTTTTGACTCTTCGTATGTCACACTAGTATCTAGTTGTGGTAGTCTTGCACCTTCTTTTGCCAGTCTGTCTGCCTCCTCGTTGCCTTGGATGTTACAGTGGGATGGAACCCACTGTACCACTACTCTTTTTGGTGCGGACTGCTGGCATAGTTGACAGAGTACTGCTCGTAAATCATTGAGTTCAGTATTTTTCTGGCTTTTTAGTGCTGTGACTACGGGCAAGGTTCAAAGGGTTAAGATTATAATTGCACTGGCTTTCTCTTCTACATCCAATCCAGCATATATCTGAATGTGTTGTTAAGTTTCTTCCTGAGTATTCATCCTATGCATCTCTACATGAGGTACTTTGAGATCATCATAATATAACCAACCTCATAATGCACCATAAACACGCATTAAAAAGAAAGGTCCAGACCATGCAGAGAGAACAAGCAACACAAAAGCAAACCTTATATAGGCAGTTCTTATGCACTGATTATGAATGTAAACATTCTTTAATTTCTTCAAAGCCTCACTTTCATTGTTGAGCTGACAGCTACAAGTCGAGCAGCAATGTTCACAGCATGTGTTCGCATATGGCATGGGGCACACACATATACAGTCCAGTCTCCATCTCGAATACGCTGAACCAGGCATTTGTGGCTCTGAAACATCAACAACTGACATCAGAATACGACTTGACATTCTTATTCCAATAATTAACAACATATTCTCATGTCTCAGAAAGTAATATATATATCTACGATGCCTCGAGTTGACTGTTGTCTTTGTTACAGTCATTGAAGTCTGAAAATGAATGAAGAATATAATAACATATATATAGTTGTAGGAAAGAAGAAGATAAATTTTGCCATATACATATGGCAATAAAGTAAATAATCATCATTATAAAAACAGGAAAGAAATAAAAACAGCATTCATTAGAGGGGCACAAGAGAAGTGATACTTCACGATCAGAAAAAAAGTCACTATCTTTAATTGTAATGTTTTCTATACCACATCACTGCAAATTCTCAAATTTCTCACCATTGTAGAGTTTCCAATACCACACCATTGTAATGTCTCCAATACCTCACCATTGTAGGGTTTACAATATATTACCACTGTAATGTTTCCAATATCTCACCCTTGTAATGCTGCCAATATATCACCATTCTATTGTCTTCAATACCTCAATTGAATAATACCTGAAAAATACCTTGAAAAATACCTGCTTTCCCAAATACCTCACCATTGTATCTAATCGGCCCAGACAATGCGGCTCTGAAACAGTCTCTCTCGAAAAGTCTTAATCTCGAAACATCAAACCTGGGCCTATCAATATCTTGGGCCAAGAAAAAATTCAGAACCTTAGCTCCGACACTGGTCCTCACAACTTTGTTGTTCATGGCCACACGGTGGAGTGCACCAATGAAATCACATACCTAGGGAGTGTTTTTTTCATCCATTGGCTGCGGTGCGTCCAATGTGTTAAGGCAGATTGGCTATGAACGACCTTCGCCGGGTGTGGAATAATGGCAAACTCTCTCTTGGATCCAAAATTCATATTTATCAGACGTGTGTGATTCCTGTCATCCTGTATGGTTCAGAGACTTAGACTCTACTTAAACAGGACATATCAAGACTTGATGCCTTTCATATGCGCATTCTCGGTATCTGGTGGTTCAATCTCGTCCGTAATGTCGAGATGTCTGCAAAGACGAGTCTTCCTTCCATCTTGGACACTCTGACACTGCCTGTCTGTGTTTGGTCACGTGGTGCGACTGCATCGGGAAGTTCCGGCTCACCAGATAATGTCCAAGTCAGCTAAGTGTAACAACGGTCTCACACCGGCTGGCTGGAGGCGCGGGAGGGGGTGTCCCCATTCTACATGGTTCCGACAGATAGCAGTCTCTCCTTCGGCACTGAACAAGGTTTGGCTACAAGCCTCAGCAGTTGGACATGGTAGTGGTCGATCAACGCAAGGGGCCCTAGATGCCCAAGCGAACATTATTATTTTTATTAAGTATGATGTAAATTTTCAATCTCTCTTACTGTTTTTGTATGTTTTCAGAATGCGGATAATCTAAATATATTAACAACTATTTCTTGCCAAATCTTATTTTAGAATGAGGATAAGTTTGAATGACTCTTACTGGTACTTACAAATTGGAATCCCTGATCAATGAGCTCAACAGCTTCACATGATGGCCCTAAGGGGCATGCTTGAAAGGCATCTGAAAGTAAAGAATAATTTAGTTCATTGTAACAAGAACACACTTTTCATTGTATTTTATAAATATACTAATGACCAGACCTATGGTGCAGAGACAGACTACAACATGCTTTTGTTTGCCCTATAAAACTGCCAGTTTCATTGCTTCTTCATATGTCATTATTCAGTTTTATTATAGCATCACATTTGTCGTCTCCCTTCCTGTGCATTCAAATCAGTTACAACAGAGGTCAGCTAACTTTTATATCCAGTCCATCTCTAATTCCATGTCACTCTACTGTCCTTGGTTCGAATTTGGTTATATTAATTTATATTCTCTATATTTTCTTCATACATTTACGATTGGGGGTACGAGATTCCAGAGTTACGATACGCAGACAACAAGAAGTGCAGAAGGGCTAGAGCAGATAATTTCAGCTGTAAATGGACACAGCAAAGATCAAAACCTGTTTATAAACATAAACAAAAAAAAGATGATGACCACCGACAAAACAGAATGTCAACATAAATTTACAGTGGGTGGTGAGGAAATAGATCAGGTTACACATTTTGAATATCTGGGCTCCAGAATCGACAAAAATGGTGACTGCTCGAAAAAAATCAGAAGAAGACTAGCTATGGCAATGCAGAGACTGAACAGCCTGAAGAAATTATGGCAGGCACCAACAAAACGATAAAAGTAAAAGTCTTGAGAGCCTGTGTTTTTCCTGTGGCAGCTTATGGCTGTGAAGCATGGACGATTACCAAAACTTCTAGACAAAGAATCGAATCCTTCGAGTCAGAATGTTACAGAAAGATCCTCAGGATACCCTGGACAGAGAAACGAACAAATGTAGACATTCGGCAAGAGTTGAGCATAGAGGAGAACTGGTTTATCAATTCCATTTTGGCTAGAAAATGCAAATACTTTGGTCACATCAAGAGACACAACGGTCTTGAGAGGACGGCGATGGAAGGTATGGTGCCAGGCAAAAGAGGAAGGGGTAGACCAAGAAGACGATGGCACCAAGATATCCAGGAGTGCCTGAGTATGACAGTGGCGGAAGCTCGTGTTTTGGCAAGGGAACGAGTTTCTTTCAGACAGACTGTGATGGAAGCGACGTTCTACAAAGGACATGCTACATGATGACATGCTATATTCAGTAACTTTTATAAATGTCTTTTTCTTATGATATTTGTTAGTGCTCCTGAACTTTTCTGTTCCATGTATGAGAAATGACTCAACAGTTTTACTAAATGAAAATGTTTATATTGTCTGGCGGCTATGGATATCCAGATTGCCTTTATGGAACATTTTGTGTTGATTGTGAGGACGTTGACAGTATATATTAACCTTTTTCAGCTGGTTCTCTTTTTCTAGAACTATGTCACAAAACTTTTATCTCTATGGTTTTTGTAGTGTTTCTGTAGCTAAGGTGTGAATGAATTTCTGTCCAGTGTGTTCATTTTATCTAGTGCCTGTTTACAGTTAGGGTGTCAGCAGTATCAGGTAATCCAGTGGGTAAATCTTCAAGATATGTTTTGGGGCAGAGCTTCTGATCCAGTTTTTTTGGGAAAGGTTTTTATGGGTTCCACAAATAAAGTTTAAACAAAAAAAACTTAGCTGTCAGTTGTTGGCAAAGACCAAGCAGCTCTGTTTGTCAGTACACAATACAATATTGTCTATCCATAATATCCACCTATGATTTTTAGTAGGTTTGCTATTCAACATTGCTAATAAATTGATATGCTGTATATATAATTAAATTTGTTGTTGTTCATCCATCACTGGTAATGAAGGTCACTTTCTTTGGTCATCTTCTTAGTTCCTTGACCATTGACTGACAGCTTTGTTCATTCCTGAATGCTACCTCTTCAGCCTGGCTTGCAAAGTCATCCAAGAATTTCCTTTTGTTAGCTTGAGTTTGATGGCTTTACTTCTTTGCTTCACTGCCTATACTGGTTGTTTACCTATCCTTTAGTCTAGTAAACTTTGCTTCTATTTCCTTCCTTTTGATTAGACTATGGTTTTTAGCGTTTCTGGTGTTATCCAATCTTGTGATTTTCTTCAACAGAATCCCAGGCATTATTTGCTGTTCTCTGTATATAGGTGAAATTGTATTGTAGCTTTGGTTCACATTATCGGTCTGTATTTTATTCTTTTGGCAATTTGATATTACTTCTGAACTTTTGCTACAAAAACCATCCTTGTAGGAGTGTCCTTTAATTCAGATATATCATATTTGGTTTGCTTTATTACTTTTGGGCCTGTAGCTCCGACCTTCATATTGTTTATTGCTACTAATAGGTGATCTGTGCCTTGTGTTACTTTGATATCTTGTAGCGAATGTCTCCACCTACTATTAATCATTAAGTGATCTATCTGGTTTTGTCACGACCATTTGAGAATTCCCATGTGAGTGTGAATATCTTTATGAGAAGAGTACCCTATCTCCCTCGCCTCGTTAGCCAGGCTGCCATGAAAACGGCCCGCTTTCAGGAAGGGCTACAAGGAAGCCAAGGTGAGGGTCTTGTCCAGTATGTTTTGGCTGACCCTGACTAACATATTTGATCAGTGTATTTTGCCTGACCAGATGTTTGGCTTCCTTCCCTTGCAGCTGCTGGTAGAATTCATCCTTTGCCTCTTCATCAATGTTGTTTGTCGGTGCATTTGGAATAATATGTTTAGTCAGTCGATGGGTTCAAAGGTAACTAATAAGATCTGGAAAGGTTTTGGACAGTATGGGCAGGGAATGTTCATTTCATGTGAAGATTGTGTTCCATGTGCCTTTCTAGTCTGTTTCCGCTGTTACTTTACTAAATGTCTTGTATGACACTGTAAAAGGCAAAGGCCGCCGTCCATCGTAGACGATGATGGCATAATTATTTTGCTAGCGCCATTTTTAGTAAGGATTAACTGTGCTACTTTTTATCCTCACTCTCTCATCTCGTGCTGCCCGACCCCAGTGGCAAGTCAAGGACAAGACGACTAGGGGCGACTACAAGATGCAGGGGACTCTGCATCAAGCACCCGTGAAAAAGACGGCGGAGTCCGCAGTCGAACCCACACCACCTGATCACGAGGCCGACGGCTTAACCACTTCACCACGGAATCCCCAATCAATAAAAACTGCACAATCAATAAAAAGACCAAAAATAATGATTATTAGATTACTACATTTACTAATCACACTAGTGTACTTTGATCTGTAGATAAAATAATTGTAGTGCATGGTTGCCTGAGACCTGAAAATGATTTCAAGGTTTCTACCATGATAAAAGGTCGAGAAACACAGGTCTAGGGTCATTGTTTTCCATTTTGTTTATTGTATGTTGTGTCTCTTATAGACATTTGATTACAAAAAGTAACTGAACAGTGATAATATATATCCTAGCCTCATTGCTGTCTGTAGTCTTAATTTGTTTTCTGCATTATGTTTTACTTTCCTTAACAAAGACTTGTTGCATGAAATGCCTTCCCCAGATCTTACACATTGGTACACACTCTTCAAAAAGAAATTACAACTTACTTTCTTGTTAACTGTTCCACAATAACAGCCATAAAGGTAAAGGTAGTACAATAGCAGACATGTGGGTCACCATAGATAAGAGGTATAGATACTTGTATATTTCAAGAAGCAAAAGCATAAAATGGGTGAGTTTGAATACCACAAGTTTCAAATGTCCCTAGGTCTCAAGGGAGATGAGACAAGTTTTATTATGAAATAATTTATTATTAGGAAATATTTTTTTAGTCAGAAACTGGTGAATGCTTGGAATGCATTGCCAGGAGAGGTAGTGGAGGCAGGGACGGTTGATACATTTAAGAATAAATTGGATGCACATAGCTTTTAGAGCAAGGTGATGTAAATGAAGCTGGTTGTATACAGACTCTGCAGGGTCTTCTAAACCAGTATAAAAACCTTGTGCCTAGTCATATTCGAGATTGATGAAAAAAACTCAGAGATGCTGTGTACATGCTGTGCAGCTAAAAGAATGCTTTGCAGTTGAAAATCAATAAGAGTAGGCTGTTAGCTGTTATCCAGGCAAAACAATTCCAAAAGGAATACAATTCATACTCAGCACACAGCCTACATTCCTTCAGGCGTAGTAAACCACAGGAAGTAAAAATTGCACAAAATTATAGGAAAAAAAAAAAAAGATTTTAGCATAGTAGGCAAACACCTGTTTTAATCTCAGTTTTCCAAGTATAGCAGACACTGCTGTTGGGAATTATTTTTCTTCTGCATTTGTCCTGGAAATAACATTGTCACGATGTTTACAGTGCGGAGGCCTTCATACTGCCACTCCTATTCACTTAATGTTTGCCTTCACACTGCGATCCCTATTCACTTAATGTTTGCCTTCACACTGCCATCCCCATTCACTTAATGTTTGCCTTTTCCCTGCCATCCCCATTCACTTAATGTTTGCCTTCACACTGCCATCCCCATTCACTTAATGTTTGCCTTCTCACAGCCATCCCCATTCACTTAATGTTTGCCCTTTCACTGCCATCCCTATTCACTTAATGTTTGCCCTTTCACTGCGATCCCCATTCACTTAATGTTTGCCTTTTCACTGCCATCCCCATTCACTTAATCAGAATACACTAGTACAGCTTTTTTTCAGGGCCATCACTAGGAGATGGAATATGATCTTGGCTTGTTCAGCTCTAGTTCAATGACCCTGATGTGAGCAGGCAAGTTTGAGTCGCTGGCTGCTGTCGGCTCAATCAGTGTGTTGAATCATCAAACGTGCTGTTGGGGATGAAGTGTTTTAATTTCAGTGTATTTGGCCATTGCTTTTTTGAGATGTTGACCAGTTCCCTTCCTCATTGCCTTTACTTTCCTTATAGTAAGTCATGTACCCATTTACAGCTAGGTAGACTAGAGTATTTCATGTGTGGTATCTAGAGTGGTTGGTGTTGGAAGTCACTCATACTGAGTTAATTTAACTCTTGATGATCTTTCTTTGGTGGTGGCTTCAGTGGTTTTTCTAACATCCTAAAGTGAACTTGAGACAATGTACTTGTCCTTCTGGCAAGACTTCTCAGTAATCCCATCACTATGAGAATTACAGTGTCGATCCTCACCTCGTTGACCAGACTGCTGGGACACAGCCTGTTTCCTGTCGCACGATGTGGAGGAGATATGGGGTCTTGATCAGTATGTTTCCCATGAGCTTGATATTACTCGTCGCTTCTACATGGGGTGGAAAGAATAGGACTCATGTAATCTTCCAAGCACATCACAAAAAGCAACTAAAGAAGGCTGTACATGGAGCCAGAGGTGTATTCATGTAAAGCCATTGCTATTAAAACCACCATTCAAAGTGCTGGAATACCAACTTCTTGTAAGGGAGGCAGCTGTAGTGGTGGTCCTATGCTTCACATTGAGCAAGAACACCTTATAAAACTGGAATGAGTAGTATTTCATTTAAGTACGAGGCGTGTTCAAATGAAACCGGACCTAAATGCAACAAGTGAACATACATACAATGTGTATGATGACGTAATTTCTGGTGTAAACAGCACATACCAACCATTAAGCTTGCAAAATTTCATTATCCTCCAACTCATAGTTTCCTCGGCAGAACAATAAGCATCATCGGCCACCCTAGCAAGGTCATGCTTAGATTAATCCTCGAACGATTGAAACTCCAAGCAGAGAACATCATCGCTGAGGAGCAAGCAGGGTTCAGACAAGGAAGAAGCACTACAGAACAGATATTTAATTTAAGGCTGCTAAGCAAGAAATATCTAGAACAGCAGCCAAAACTGTATCAAGTGTTTGTTGATTTTAAGAAGGAATTTCATAGGTTATGGGTATGGCATTAAGCTTTATGGGCAATGATGAGGATGTATAAAATCAACGGAAATATTATAAAGGTCCTTGAACACCTGTATGACAAGGCGTCAAGCGCAGTTCTTGTGAATGGGAGGCGAGGAGACTGGTTTCACCCATCAGTTGGTGTGAGACAGGGGTGTAAACTATCTCCAACTCTTTTCAATATATTCCTTGAGGGAATTATGAGTGAGGCACTTGGAGGTCATGTTAGTACTGTCAAAATAGCGGGCCGAACGATTACCAACCTTCGTTTTGCAAATGACATCGACGGGTTGGCGGGTTCAGAAGCAAAACTCCAGGAATGGGTAAGAAGGCTAGATGAAACAGCTCTTGACTATGGTATGGAGATGAACGCTGGAAAGACAAAATAAATGACCAACAACGCCGAGGGTTTCAACAGCAGGATAAAAGCTAATGGTCAGAAACTCGAAGTGGTTGGCCGTTTTAAATATATGGGGCTGATTGTCAGTGATGAAGGATCAAAATGTGAAGTGTTGGCCAGAATAGCAAAGGAAATAGCGGCACTTGCACGGCTTAACAAAATATGGCAAGATAAACAATTAGCACTATGCACGAAAATCAGATTAATGCGTACACTGGTCCTGTCAATATTACTCTATGCTTGTGAGACATGGACAGTTACAGCTGACCTTCAGCGAAGGATAGTCTTGGAGATGAGATGTTTCAGAAGACTTTTAAACGTCACGTACAAAGATCGAGTTACAAATGAGGAAATACGAGATAGAATTACAACAGTAATATGACCTTTTGAAGACCTCTTGGCAACTGTCAAAAGAAGGAAATTCACTTGGTGCAGTCACATATTGAGATCAAATGGTCTTGCAAATACAATCCTGCACGGAAAGGTGCAAGGCAGACGACGATGAGATCGTCCCAAAAAGAGGTGGGAGGATAATATAAAAGAATGGACCAATTTCCGACCAGAAGAGGCACAGGCAGCGGCCGCTAACAGAGAAGGGTGGCGTGGGATGGTGAGAATGTCTTCATGTGTGCCCCAACGACCTCACCGGTTACAGGATGACCTGACCTGACCTTTAAAAAAAAAACTGTTCAAATTGTTTAAAAAAATAATATTGACTTGCCTGTTTTTGACTTTCCTTCAATACTCTCTGCAAATATGCGAACATTGAGACAGCAGCATGTATACACAACCATGTTTTACAATCAGCTGATGACTTTAGTAGATTACAGCCCAATTTCTGTCAAAAAAAAGTAATAAATAATAATGAACAATAAATGTCCTGGTTTTCAAGCAGAGAATTTACTCCATTTCTCCATTTTGATCCTTCTGAAGCAAAGGGGAACCAATGTTGATGGTCCTTTACAGGAAGCTTGCACTAAAGTACCCTGTATGTTCTTATCAGATGGAGTTGTTATGCATTAATGCAAGCCATTTTTTTTTCTCCAACGGTTTTCATTTTTTCCTTTATAGTAAATGCCAGTTATTGCTATGATACGTTCAGTTTTCTCAGCAGATGTATAAATCCTCTTTAAATTTATTAACCAATTTATACATAATAAACTGTTATGCTGGTCATCTTCAGGTAATTATTTTGGATCACACTTTTGCCTTTTAATGGTGAATCTCCAATATTCAGGTACCTACCAATACCTGAAACTTTTGGTGGAGCATAATCTTTGCTGTTTCTATGAACCTGAATACACAACATCAAAAGCTTCAAACTAGCATTATGTTTTATGTGACATTTAAGTTGTGCCTTTTAGATATGTCACAGACATAAATGCTATTCAGTCCTTGATTGTTCTAGCCTTGATTATTCTTCTTAATTCCTTTTAGTAATACATCTTCAATTTCTTCATATGAAATATTTACAGTCCAGCAAGACTATTGTGTATTCTTCTTATGTCCTATGTTCCCTAGCCATGTGATGTTGCAGAGAGGTAGGATGCGTAGATTTCTTTTTATCACCAAGTGATAAGTGAAGTGAAAAGTGGTGTGCCACAGGGCTCGGTTTTGGGACCAATTTTGTTCTTGATATATATAAATGATTTGGGCATTGATATGAGATCCATGATTGCAAAATTTGCTGATGACACAAAACTATGCAGTAGTGTCTCATCTAAAGCGGAAGTGGATATATTGATGTCGGATTTAGATAAAATTCGAGAATGGTCTGTAAGCTGGCAAATGGAGTTTAATGTAGATAAATGTACAGTCATTCACATGGGTAGATCCAATATGGAACATAATTACAGAATGGGAGAAAACAATATTAGAAAGATAGATGAGGAAAGGGACCTAGGGGTTATAATAGATCATACAGGAAAGGTGAGTGAGCAAGTTAAGGTAGCAGTGAAAAAGGCAAATGCAATGTTAGGTATGATAAAAAGAAATATTAAACATAGGAGCAAGGAAGTGATCGTCAAACTGTATAAAGCTTTAGTTAGACCTAGATTGGAGTACTGTGTACAGGTGTGGAGTCCTTATCATAGAGGGGACATAAACATGCTAGAAAGAATACAAAAAAGAGCGACAAAGATGATAGTGGGATTCCAGAATTACAGTTATGAGGAACGACTCAGAAAAACCGGCCTACAGTGTCTTGAAGAGAGAAGAATTCGTGGTGACTTAATACAGGTTTATAAGATGATCAGAGGAATCGATAAATTAGACTATAACAAGTTTTTAAAAATACAGCCACCTACAATAACACGAGGGCATAGCTACAAGCTGATTAAAGAGAGGTCCAGGTTAGATATTAGGAAATATTTTTTTAGTCAGAGAGTGGTGTCTGCTTGGAATGCATTGCCAGGGGAGGTAGTGGAGGCAGGGACAGTTAATGCATTTAAGAATAAACTGGATGCGCATAGATTATAGAGCAAGGTGATGTAAATGTAACTGGTTGTATACAGACTCTGCAGGGTCTTCTAAACCAGTATAAAGATGTTAAGTTAAAACAGGTTGTACATTGGGTTGGCAGCCTCATCTTGTCAAAACCATTACTTTTAAATCAGTCTGCTAAATTACTGGATCGATTTTCTTAAAGTTTCTTATGGTAAGCCAAATGCAGTGTTGGACCTATGTTTGAATACCTGGAGCCACGGGGCATGAATGGTGAATGAATGAATAGTCTCAACAGTTGTTCTTAGTAAATTCACTTTATTTTTCTTCCAAATTGACAACCATGTCAACATGAGTTATTACATAACTACTACAGCGAATATTACCAAATGCGTTAGTCCAGACAAGGAGCAGCAAACATCTCGTTACAAACTTAATATGGCAATATAATACGTAAATTCCACTGGCAGTCCTAGTGTGACTCCATATTATTATAAATTAATTGTCACTTAATACTAACAGACTGGGTTTCATTTTTGTATGCAATCATTAACATTTGAGTGAGGCAGACTTGATAAAAGCCATTACCCACTAAAACAGAGATGCAATAACATGCATACAACAGCATGCACATGTATATAATGGTCCTGGGTCAGGAAATAACAAACAGAAGTGAGAAGACATAAATACCAACCCGGCGATGTCCTGTCAGCTGCTGGAATCAGCTGAGTTTTTTTGTTGACAAACTTTTTTGATTGGCTAAGTAGTTTTGCCAAGGCCTTCTGATCACTAATGCTTATTCGATAAGAATTTGCTGAAATAGCTTTGCGACCTTTACATGTATCTAAATATATGCACACCGGAGAAGCTAATACAAATAACAATAGGGGAAAATAACATAAGATGTATTTACTTGAACTAATACTGGCTCTGATGGAAAAATACAAAAAATCCAACCTGCAGACTTCTGCTCTGGTCAGAAAGTCGGTCACTTGAGCCGGGTTTCGTCGAGAATAAAGTTTTAAATGTGGTTATGTTTACTGACATTTCTTGGAACACAAATATCCTAAACTTGAGGTATATTAAAAAAATTATTAACATATTTTTTTCTAATTCAACACGCTATTTATAAATTGACTTTCAAAGTCAACAAAGAAAGCAAGCTGAACCGATAATTCATTTTTTGGTTCACCATAATGATAACTGGCACACTTCGTTATGGGGGTTGCCGTGGGCCTGCGCCTGTACGGTTTTGCGGTGAACCTTCACCGAATTCTTAAACACTGCATGTGATATGTATACGATACAGATTTTTTCCTAACGCCAGAACATTCAAGAATTCACTTAACTTAACGTCTTTAAACTGGCTTAGAAGACGCTGCAAAGTATTATATAGCCAGTTTCATTAAAAAAAATTTGCGTTCGTCCTATTTCTCTAATTCCCAAGGCGGTGCACTGTGGTTTTTATTTTGCGCCTGTTGGCCCATGCATCCGACTTCAGCATGCATTTTATGTATGGGTCTGCTTCCTTCTGCGTTTTCTAAGGGTTTGCTTTCCTGGGGTAACGGCCGGTGCTGTGATGGAGATCGAACCGAGCACCTTCGAGTTGTGAGCCGTGCAACTTAACCACTTAGCCCACGCCGTCCCTAGCCAGTTTCATTTACATTACCTTGCTCTAAAAGCTATGCGCATCCAATCTATTCTTAAATGCATTAATAGTCCCTGCCTCCACTTCTTCCTGTGGTAATGTATTTCACGCATTCACCACTCTCTGACTAAAAAAATATTTCCTAATATCTAATCTGGACATTTCTTTAGTTGATTTGTAGCTATGCCTTCTTGTTTTTGTAGGTGGTTGGTATTAAAAAAAACACAACTTGTTATAGTCTAATTTATCCGTTCCTTTGATTGTCTTATAAATCTGTATTAAGTTACCTCGAATTCTTCTCTTTTCTACATTGTAGACCAGTTTTTCTGAGTCTTTCCTCATAACCGCAATTCTGGAATCCCACTATCAGCTTTTGTCTCTCTTTTTTGTATTCTTTTCAGCATGTTTATATCCCCTCTACGATAAGGACTCCACACCTGTGCACAGTGCTCCACTCTAGGTCTAACTAATGCTTTATTCAGTTTAACTATCACTTTCTTACTCCTATGTTTTCTTTTTCTTCAATACTGGCCTCGTGAGACAGATATGAGACAAAATCTACATGGAGATGAAACAGCCTTACAATGAAATTACAAACAACATTTTAAATACATCTTATCTAAATAGATACTTTGAGTTTATAAGCATAAGCTATTGATGTTGCTGTTAAGTAATCTAACACAGTTCTAGCCCCACACTCCCCTCCCCTTATCTGCATCCTCAACACACTCTCAAAAACTCGTCCTCACTTTCGTATTCTGTGACACTCAGATCCTCTAACGCAGTTGATCTGGACATAATACAGTTAATATATTCAACTTATACTCACATAAGATCACACACTCAATCGAGCTACGTATACACACGCTCTGGAACATACATCGTTCCCTCGGTGTCTACACATACCACACATACATCTAGATCTCACCTAGTCGATCTGTACACTTGCGTAACTCTTCAGAACATACATCGTTCCCTCGGTGTCTACACACACCACATATACATCTATATCTCTCTTAGACACAGGGCGCCCAAGACACACCTTATATAGAGACTGGCCAAGACTCGAAGGCGTATGCTGGTTCAGCGACCCTGTTCTCACATATTCGTAAAAACAGCCTATCAATCACTCTTCTATTAAGTCGGTGAGCTAACCAGACTCTTATCTAAATTATCTCTCTCTGGCCAGTCTGCTTGAGTTAAACTTTGTATAGTATAGTAACTTTTTCGCTGTGACATTTCTCTAAACACACTGCGACCTGTTGTTTCCGTCGCCCACCTGTTCATCCATATTTCCCGAGTATTATGAAATCAGATTAAAGAATGCAAAAGAAACATTACATTAAAACATGTTTACTCGCAACGCAACGCATGCAGCCACGAAAAAAACAAGTTTCTAGAAATTTGGGCTTCTGTTTTTGTTGCTGGTATTCTATGATAGTTTTCTCAGGATGTGGTTTTAGTGAAGCATGTAATTATTCTGCTACCGCCCACATTAAGCCTAAACGCTAATGTAATCTTCCAATTTTGGTGATGTAATCTGAGAGAATTTGCCAGGATCATCTCTTGATGACACCCTTCCACTTATATCGCTGTTTTGCTCTGGCGAGCTAGCCCTATACTTTCTCTTCAAGTACGGTTTTCAATAAGCTGTAACGTCTTTTTAAATTATCAAAAAATATCTCAACCGTTTGGTTCTTATTTTGTTCATTAATTCACCCCGTGCTTATAATTTCTCCACTTATGTGTTTTCAATTATTTATAAGAGGATGTGCCCCATGTTATCAGCAAGTGTTTTCACAATTTATCGTAAAACGATATCGAAGCATAGGACCATCACTACAGCTGGCTACATTCAGGACGTCTGCACCAAAGTACTTTACGTACTTTTACAGTTGTGGTCTCTGCAGCAGTTTTACACGATTAGGTTGCTGGCCCCATGCACAACTTTTTTGGTCGGCTTTTGCGTCATGCGTGGAGGTGCAGTGGCTCTATTTTTCCTTTACAGGAAAAGACCAACTTGACGGCATAGAAGGTTGAAAGTTTATAATAACAAAAACACAAATTTCTCAGATATCACGCCAGTACAGAAACAAGACGAAACATATATTACGGTCACCAGGTCTTCGCCAGAGGCAAAGAACAACACACATGAAAATACCTTATCAATCAATCAATCAATTAATCAATCAATCAGTCAAACAATCTACCAATCAATTACATTAGCCAAAGCGTGTCGCTTCTCTCGGCGCATAGGCCATTGACAACATCCGGTCAGCACACGAGCTTTGGCTGCTCTTTCTGTGTCTCTCCAGGTATAATACATTAATTTTAGTTCCTTCTCACATTCTCTTCTAAACGTAGTTTTGGGTCTACCTATCTCACCGTCTCTCTTTCTTTCTCTCTCTCTCTCTCTCTCTCTCTCTCTCTCTCTCTCTCTTTCTCTCTATCTTCCCTTGAGGATTCCATAAAGAGCATGTCTGGTTATGTTAGATTCCTATCCAACCCCATCGTTTAATTTGTTGCTCCAGTGGCTATTGTTGGCTCTTTTCCCATAGGTCTTCATTAGTCACCATGTCCTTTCATTTTTTGCCAAACATCCTTCACATGCATCTGTTAACGAAGGACTGGAGAAAACACCACTTTATAGTTCACATAAACAACGATGAACATTGGCCTCACCAGTACTTAAGATGACCATTTACAAAACGTGTAGGTTTCGTAGGTTTTGTTTTGTTCTCTTCCGGCGTGATTGTTGTTTTTCTTTATAAGATTCGGTGTTGGATATGAGGTAAACATTTTTAATGTTATTACTCGATAATTAAATAAAAATCTTAAAAAAAAAAATCAAAAGAAAGAAAAAAAACTTTAAGCGGGGGCTCGACTTCATTGCCTCGGTTTTTTTCCCCCATTTTAGCTCTGTCTCTCTCGGCACATGGGTACCCCATCTGTCAAGAGCATCGCACAAATCACGAACTCCGTAGCTCCAGCGATGAACCCAGGGATCTCCGGAGAAAATTGACATCATGGACCGACCGTCGCAGCTCGAAATCGAACCACGACCGTCTGAACACGAGGCAAACGGCTTGACCACCTGACTTAAGAGTATGCACTATATTATTTCTTTAACCAGTGTCCGCCGTGTGGAGTTGTCAGGGATAATGATTAAAATCGTTAATCATTAAAAACAACATCCATTCTCGCACTATTACCCTATCTCCCACCCTCGTTTCATTCTTTGATAGGTATAAGAGGATATTGTTCTTAATCTAAGACACGCATCGACCAGATTGCGAGGGAGAGAGACGGGCTGACTGATAAGAGGGGACAGGGATGTAGAGAATTAGAAGGGAAACCATATTAGCCGTTTGTAGGGAGAACGAGCTGGGAGCATTGAAGAGGAGATGGACAGGGTGAAGGAAGAAGAAACGGACGAGTTGAGAGAGTTGGTGGTGTGGAATGAGGAAGTAGGGTGAGAGATGTGCAAGTAAAGAAGGAAATGGGAATGTGAGGCAAGGAAATGCCGGGGGAAGGTTGTTTTATTAATTAAATTAACAACTTTCATACTTGTTCTGTAAAGGCTAGAAGTAGCCTAGCTCCTCTTCCTACACGATCAAGAAGCGGACGGTTTGTATGCTGTTTAATACACAAATTGTTAGTGTTAGTATTGATTTGGTATGGTTTATATCATTTTGATCTGAGACGTGTCTTGAACTACATTCTGATCTTAGCCAAAATGCATAATTTAGCTAACGCTGTCTTGTTGTGTCTCTGGACGAAAACATTGTGGCGTAACGAAAGTTTTACTTTGTTTCTGTTCCGAACCATACTTGTTTATGCAAAAATCAACATGTTATTTTAACTTAACTTAACGTCTTTATATTGGTTTAGACGACTCTACATAGTCTGTATACAACCAATTTCTTTGGAGGGTGGTTTAACCAATGATAAGAGTCAACCTCAATAGACTCAAACACTAGAGCTAAGTAGACCCGCAGTAAGTTAGGCTCCATCTATAGCTGCTATTAACAAACCAAACACCGGGGGCAATGTACACGTCATTTTTTAGATTTTTATCTAGAACTTTTAGAATTTTGTCCGGATAGCGGCTGTTAATCCTTCTCTTTTCGATTTCTGCAATGGATTTGAACGTGCTCGACACTGAACAGGAAGGGGGGGGGGGGGGGGGGGGCTTGATCTCACTACTCAGAGATCAGGGGAATTTTTACAAGTACATTCCCGTGAAAAAATATGGTCTCCACCGTGATTCGAACCAGCGACCTCCGGCACTCCAGTCGGACACCTTACCTGAAGACCACTGATTCCCCTATGTGTGCTCTTCTTGGTTCATTTCTCAGTACTGCTTCTCCTGTCTGTCTTGTAAGGTCATCTGAGAAGTTCACTTTGTTCGTTCGACCAAGGGAGCCGCATAGCTCAGTGGTTAGCGAACTGACTTCGCATCTGAGTGGTGCTGGGCTCATTCCCCAGTTGAGGTGGAAATGTTTTTTTTTCAGACCACAATGGTCGACCCAGCCTTAAATGGGTACCGGTTCAGTCCGTTAAGTATAAGCGGCGAGAGTGTACAACCCTGTCTCACACCAGCTGGTGTGCCAAACCATTCCCCTGTGATGGACGCTTTGTCATTCAGGTGTTCAAGAACCTTTATAATATTTCCGTTGATTTTATACATCCTCATGGTTGCCCATAGCGCTTTATGCCATACCCTATCAAACGCCTTCTTAAAATCAACAAACACATGGTACAGTTTTTTGCTGCTGTTCTAGATATTTCTCGCTTAGCAGCCTTAAATGAAATATCTGTTCTATAGTGCTTCTTCCCTGTCTGAACCCTGCTTGCTCCTCAGCAATGATGTTCTCTGTTTGGGGTTTCAATCTGTCGAGGATTAATCTAAGTATATTACTATTTATTATTATTATTATTATTATTATTATTATTATTATTATTATTATTATATATATATATATATATATATATATATATATATATATATATATATATTATTAGTATTATTTTGCCTAGTATATCATATACCAGTATATATATAAGGAGAGTTTGGTGGCCTGGTCAGAGATAAAGCAAAGCGGCACAGGAAGGGTACCTGGGTAACTATCAAAAAGCAAAGACCATAGTATAAGGGCAAAGCGGGGTACAGTTACAGGAAGGGCACGTATAAACCTGATAATGTTGCGATTAGAGCCCTTATCTCTCATAGCAAAGGGAATGTGTTAGGACATCTGTGACGACATGCTCAAGTCCACCTAAGTATAAATGGATACCCGACTTAGTTGCGGAAAGAAAGAGTGAAATAGAACTGGTTCCCCTACTTAACAAAGGCGAGACCTCGTTCAATCAAGTCTCTAATACTTCTTCCCTGATGCTAGTGTCTATTAGGAGACCACCTTTATATTATTTTTACATCATAGCAGACCTTTGTAAACCCACAAGAATATCTTCACTCGTGTTTATCGCTCTTTGCCGTTCTGCTTTCCTTTGAAATTCGATATTTCATTGACAGAAATACTTGGTGTCAGTAATCATGACCCATATCATATCACTCACAAATGTATTCGAGAAGCAAACGCATAGCAAATGGATTTCAAACAATCTTCACTTTGTGACACTTGTTTCAAGAAGCTTCTTCTATAGCACACTCGGTTAACGAAGTTTCTTCAATGTCACACTTGATTGAAAAAGTGTTTTCCCATGTCACAGCTTTGTTGAAGAATATTTTACCTGACACAGTTGATTGAAGACCATTCTTGCGTGGTACACTTGGTTAAGGAAGGTTCTTCAATGTCACACTTGCCTATCTTTGCTCCATCTAGCTTTGAATTTAGTGTTGAGTCATTTGGTCAATGCGTCTTCATCAAATGGCTATACAGAAGACATGCTTGTAAAAATGTTCTGTAGTTTGTTTGCTGAGTCCGTACGTGCACGTTAGTGAAGCTGACAGATGAAGCCTCTACATTTGTTTATTTACCTTGTTATGCCCTGTCCGGAGACGAAGAATGATGATATGTCCCTGCCGATCAAGAGCATGTTAGTCGTCAGGTTGACTCTGATCTCTTCTAACAGCCCGAATAGCTTTCATTTTCTCAAAGTCTATGATTTCACTGTCTTCCTTTTCGCATCCTCCTCCCCTTCTTGCAAGTCGATGCAAACTGAAGAAAGGTGGATCTGAGACCTCCTCGAAGTAGTGCAAATCAAGGCCTCTCAACTGGCTCATCAGAACAGAGAACACAGCATCGATTACTGCCTTGCTAGTCAGGCTTCTACAACGCATTCTATTTATAGATGCGCGGTGCGGACTGAGGTGGGGTCTTCGATGAGAATGTTACATCTGACCTTGACGTTAACCTTCGTAACCTGAACCTTTTCTAAAAGCATAAACTAAGGTCATTTTAATGATCCTCCATGTTTTGCTACAAAAGGAGCACAACACTCATATTTCTGCCCGAGTGACCGTTTTTCAGTCAATGCGTCAAAACAGTCAAATACTTTTGTCAGTCAATGTGCCAACGTAGAGACCTTGGTCTTAGTACCAATAATGTTATATCCAAACAACAATGTGACATTAACATCTACAACGACTTTTATTATTAAATAAAAGTGGACTTTTAAATTCACACTGATGCTGCGTGACCTAGGGGTGAAGCGTCGGGTTTCACACACCAACGCAACAGGTTCGGATCAAGCATCTGCCCAGTTTGGCAGCCATTTTTTTTCGCTCATTCCACTTACGGAAAGTCATGGCAACCTACCGTAATGCATGCTTGCCAAAAAAACATATAACAGCCATATGGGTTGGTTGTTCTAAGGAGCGATGTTCTGCAAAGGATATGCTACTTACTTATTTTAGATTGACATACTTTTTTTCTTCAAAATATAATAAATTTATCAGCGGGACAAATCCCAGAAACCAGCAGAGAAAACATAATTCATCTCCTAAGATCTGTCAACTGATATTAAGGAATTCCACGCTCTTTCACCAACAAATATTTCCATAAATGTATGAGCGGCGATAGCTTGTTTGATAAGAGCAATAGGAGTGTAGTGGAAGATTTAGATATGGATGGTTTGAACACTGCATTTATTTTCTGTCCAAGTTGTATGATAAAGCCTGTTTTAATCACGAAAAAAAACAAATAAACACACACAATCACATAAATGCACACATAAACACACACGCACACACATACACCCCCACCCTCCACATACACGCACATACAACATACACACACACACACACCACACACGTATCTACATTTATGCAGCGAGTGAGTGAAAACGACATCGGTTTATGAGAAGACCATCAATGCAGCAGAATTAAACATAACAAACAGCACAAACAACATCATAAAAACTAAACCGGTAACAGGTGGACGACGCATGCGAGTCTGACCTAAATGACCCCACCACGACTTTGTTTTTTAAGAGTGTCAAGAAGCTAGAATGGCTTGACTAGGGGTAAGGAAGAACCAATTTTACGATCAGATTACCAGATGTTGCATTGTTCTGTTAATCTATTCATATCCCTATTTGAACATACGATACAATGTACAACAAGTTACAGTTAGACTACGACATCTATACCTTTCAGACCTGCATATCTTCTTTCGATATCGGAGAAATAGCAGACACGAAAGCTACTATCAAATATATCGTAAATGGTAACCTAAGTGAAACGGGCATTGGGATAGCAACTTTGATAATGACAAATAAATTGGGACACTCGTAAATTATCACTGCATGAAAACACGAAGAGTTAGGACGCAGGCGAACAGTGGTCATCTATAGTGAGGACTGCACTAAGCACCATATATATAGCACAGCATGCATGTTAGATATTGATGTTGTTGTTGTTACGGATGCAACAGCATCCAGGCTCTCGTCCTTCGGCCAAATGCCATGTAGTGGTACCTGCACGTATTTATCAGCTGTTGTCTAGTGCCATACAAAGTGTTCCATGTATCTGGCCACGGAGGAAGAAGCATTTTCCTAAAATCATTGAGCGCTGATCACTCAAAGAGTTGATCAAAGGTTTCATATGGGTGTGTACTCAGCTGGCACAGGAGTGTGTTGTTTATGTGAGATAGATTTATTTAGTGAGATAGATTAATAAACAATTGCAAATCACACAGAGAAAGTGAACGGTAACAAAGTAAACAAAGCAAACAACACATATAATTGCACGAATAGACCTGTAACTATTTTGTTTGTTTGTGTGGCAAATTCAAATTGCGGATCGAAATCGGAAGGAAACACAATAAGTGTACTTTAAAAAAAAAAGGTCATGGATGTTGTTGTTCGTTCTTGTTTTAATCCTTTGGGCAAAGTAACGGCCTTTCATCTACAGAAAGTGATTTTGGTTATGTCAGAGTACATGAGATAATAAAACATAGCTTCTTGGCGTAAACAGTTTTATTGAACATTAACACGGAGAAAAAAAAAATAAAATATGATTACACATGGCAACAGAAGAAATTGATCTGAGACATAAATATATTTTTTAAAGATGTGCACATACTGATCGCTAATATGAACTTTAAAAGCGTGAATTAGTTCCGGTTTATGGATATAGAAAGATGGAAAAACGGCCGTGGTTGGGAAGCGAGAGGAGTGAGGGTGTGGAGGGGTGTGGGTGGAGGGCAGGTTAGGGTTTGTGAGAGGACTGTTCGGTGGGAATAAATGGATTTCACCTGAAATCCTGTATATTTCGAACGCATATGTCGAGACAGATAACTTGAGCGCCAATTGGATAAGACGACTTGTAGCAACTTTTGCAACCGCTTTTCCTTCTTGCCATTTGCGATGCGGATTATGCGATTGCATATGTGTAGCCGCAGATGCATCATGACAATTTGAACAATGTGGATTCGTTTTGCAATATATGCAGATAAAATGCTTTACTATCACAAAGGTGACATATTACACCGATGATAAAGACAACTTAGTCTTTACTCTGGTTGGGGTATCGGTGACCAAACCCAGTATTGGGTTCTTAACTTAACTTAACTTAACGTCTTTATACTGGTTTAGAAGACCCTGCAGAGTCTGTATACAACCAGTTACATTTACATCACCTTGCTCTAACTTAACTTAACTTAACGTCTTTATACTGGTTTAGAAGACCCTGCAGAGTCTGTATACAACCAGTTACATTTACATCACCTTGCTCTAACTTAACTTAACGTTTTTATACTGGTTTAGAAAACCCTGCAGAGTCTGTATACAACAAGTTACATTTACATCACCTTGCTCTAACTTAACTTAACGTTTTTATACTGGTTTAGAAGACCCTGCAGAGTCTGTATACAACCAGTTACATTTACATCACCTTGCTCTAACTTAACTTAACTTAACGTTTTTATACTGGTTTAGAAAACCCTGCAGAGTCTGTATACAACCAGTTACATTTACATCACCTTGCTCTAAAAGCTTTGCGCATCCAGTTTATTCTTAAATGCATTAACTGTCCCTGCCTCCACTACCTCCCCTGGCAATGCATTCCAAGCAGACACCACTCTCTGACTAAAAAAATATTTCCTAATATCTAACCTGGACCTCTCTTTAGTCAGCTTGAAGCTATGCCCTCGTGTTATTGTAGGTGGCTGTATTTTAAAAAAACTTGTTATAGTCTAATTTATCGATTCCTCTGATCATCTTAGAAACCTGTTTTATGTTACCACGAATTCTTCTCTCTTCGAGACACTGTAGGCCGGTTTTTCTGAGTCGTTCCTCATAACTGTAATTCTGGAATCCCACTATCACCTTTGTCGCTCTTTTTTGTATTCTTTCTAGCATGTTTATGTCCCCTCTATGATAAGGACTCCACACCTGTACACAGTACTCCAATCTAGGTCTAACTAATGCTTTATACAGTTTGACGATCACTTCCTTGCTCCTATGTTTAATATTTATTTTTATCATACCTAACATTGCATTTGCCTTTTTCACTGCTACCTTTCCTGTATGATCTATTATAACCCCTAAGTCCCTTTCCTTATCTATCTTTCTAATATTGTTTTCTCCACATGTATTTCTAATCCTGTACAATTAATCCATGTCTCCTAGTTGGACCGATAAGAAATGTAGCAGAATGTAGTTCAGAGAAGCGAATGCGTTGTGTCGTAGTTTACAGATTCACTGCGATATTTGCACCTTTCAGTCCAACACATCCGACTTCGGCAAGCATGTTTTGAGTACCGGGTTAGCATTTTCTCTGGACTAAATTCTGCTACTTAAGCCCTTTCAGGGTTTGGTAGCCTGAAATTGAGAACGAACGAAGCCAAGCCAAGCCAAGCCATTTTTTACACATTCTAGCCATCTTTTTCTTGATCTCCCTCTTTCTCTGCGCCTCTCTGGTCTGGTGTTGTAGATCCGCACAGTTGGGAACTGACTGCATTCTTGTCAGGTGTCCGAACCATTTTATTCTCTGCCTTTCCATGTATTCCATGCACGGTGTTGCCCCTTTGCTCTATCTGATTTCTGTTTGGATTCCTCTGTCGAAGACACGCCTCTTTCAACTCCAGACTAGTATTCTCTATCAGGACGTATTGTCCAGTGTATGGAGCGTGTGTATATCTGTTTGTAGTTTGAACTTATTGTCCAGTGTATGGATGCGTGTGTATATCTGTTTGAAGTTTGAACTTATTGTCCAGTGTATGGATGCGTGTATATATCTGTTTGTAGTTTGAACTTATTGTCCAGTGTATGGATGCGTGTGTATATCTGTTTGTAGTTTGAACTTATTGTCCAGTGTATGGATGCGTGTGTATATCTGTTTGTAGTTTGAACTTATTGGCCAGTGTATGGATGTGCGTATGATGTATCTGTTTGTAATGTGTTTCCCTATGGCAGTTTTGCAGTACAGTAGTTTTGCCGATCCTTTCTGTAGGTGGAAAAGTAGTCAAGCTGAAAAACAATTCTCAAACTGGACACGAAATAATTTCGAACCCGGTTGTTGGGTTTGCAATTTCGTTCTGCACATCAATCAAATATATTAATAGTTTTAAAAACAATATGGTTATTTAATAATAATTTTAGTTAAGCATACATTTTGAACAAAATATACATGTATGTCAATCTAATATAGTAACGTAGTTACGAAAACTTATAATTGTGGGAGGCTAAGAACCAGACATACATACCCCAAAGACGAACGTAAGACTACTGCTGTGACGACATAATATTACTGATGTGACGACATAAGACAGTACCTGATTCGATCTCCGACAAGCTCCAGTCGGCCCAGCGGTAAATAGGTACCTGATTGACTGTTGGGTGAGTAAAGACAGCGAAGAAAGGAACTAGCAACTCCCACCTAACAGAACACCGAGGCTTCGTTCAATGAAGTCTAAAAAATGCATCCCTGAAGCAGTGTCTGCTGTGAGAATATCCTTTGTCTTATACATAAATGTTACGGTTATGTGGCTCTTGATGACATTGAGAAAGGCGTGTTATTAAGTGACATAACTTAGAAACACGGGTTGTTGTTGTTCTTTTTTATTTTCTTCTAGTTCTTCTTTCTTTTTCTTCTTCCTCTTCTTTTGCTCAACCTTCTCCTTTCCTCATATTAATCCTCTTCCTCCTTTCCCCTCCACTTCCTCTTCCGCCTTCTTCGTATTATTTTTCTTGTTCTTATTGTTTTTCTTCAATTTCGTCTTTTCGTTCTGAAAAGATGTCGTGTCGTAGTTTATAGAGGGACTGCCCTGCCGAAGACGGATGTGTCGGACCGAAAGCTGCAAATATAGCAGTCAAGCTGTAAACTAGCGGCACAACGCATTCCGTTTTCTGGACTACATCTTGCAACTTACAAAGCCCTGTTCAGTGCTTGGTAG
Organism: Ariolimax columbianus; assembly: GCA_036924085.1. Lineage (NCBI taxonomy): Eukaryota > Metazoa > Mollusca > Gastropoda > Stylommatophora > Arionidae > Ariolimax > Ariolimax columbianus. The sequence continues at coordinate 24,521,860 of JAVGWX010000017.1, forward strand.
CGGTAGATTGAGAACGAACGCAGAAGAGGAAGGCGATAGAGGCTGCGATGTCTTCGCCTTAGTACCGATACACTGTTTTCAGCACTGCATGTTTGTGACCAGGTTCCCTTCCCATTTCTAACACAATTTCCTACCCATGCTGTTTGGTTAGTTTCTTTCTCGGACCGTCAATTAGAGGCGGAATAGGGTCTGGATTAATCATGAATGAAGAAAGCATTATATACTTCAAACGGTCTAGCATGTGCTTGCATTTACTTTTGCAGTAAATCTTCGTCATGATATGTTAGGCTTTGATCGTTTGCAAAGAGTAGTTTGTGTAATATGTTTGGTTTTTCACTTTGTTAGTTAAATTCCACTTCTGATGTTACAATTTCAGTGGATTCTATAGTAATTCTGTCCATGTAAATGTTAAACAGATATGATGAAAGTATACATCTTTGCTGCCCTCTTTCAGGTATTTTAAAAGCATTTGTAAGGGACGGCGTGGCCTAGTGGTTAAGTGGCACGGCTCACAACCAGAAGGTGCTGGGTTCGATCCCCATCACAGCACCAGCCGTTACCCCAGGGAAGCAAACCCTTAGAAAATGCAGGAGGAAGCAGACCCTTACATAAAATGCATGCTGAAGTCGGATGCACTGGGCCGACAGGCGCAAAATAAAAACCACAGTGTAACGCACACACGCCTTGGGGAATAGATAAATAAGGCGAACGCAAAAAAAAAAAAAAAAAAAGCATTTGTGACTACGTCAGTTATTATGATAAATTCTTATGGTATAATGCTCTCACGTGATCTAATAGTTGTCACTATATTACATTATCATTGCTCAGCTGAGGTTATGCAATTGGTATTATTCTTTTTTCAAGTATTAGAGCATACATGTTTCCTGTATCACTTGTTAATGATATACCTCTGTATGTATCACCGTTTTTTCACTACCTTTATCATTCCAGATTTGTATTATTGTAGCTTGTTGTCAATTATCGTGTGCTCTATTTCCTATCCATGTTCTCGTAAAGATTCTCCCAAACCAAAATTCAGCCCCTTCTTTGCATAAATTTGATTTGCTGTCATTGTTATGCTGTCCATGTCTGATGCTGTATTTCTAGGGCTGTTCTTTATAGCTCTTTTTATTTCTTGTTAGTATATCAGGTTCTAGATTATTCTTCTGGCTTTGGATATATATTGATTGTCTCTGTCTGTTGTGTTGAAACGTTTTTCTAAGTGATATTTGGTCTTTGCTGTCGTACTTGCTCGTTAAATATTGGAGATCAGTTTTTGTCAATAATGACTGAAATAGACTTGAAGTTCTCATCTTTAAAATGCAGTTTCTTTGATACGTTTGTAGAAATCTCTTTTTACACATTGAAGTTAATTGTTCTCCATTTTTCTTCTATGATTCTTCTTTTACAATTTTAATTACTGGTATGATATTTAGTCTTGCTATTTGCAGAGCAGTATCATTTTCTCACTTTCTTGACTTTAACCATGTTTTTTAAATTTTATATTTGGTCTGAACAAATTCTATAAGTCCTGTTTTCCCTTAAATTTGTTTGTTTTCTTTAGTTGTATGCTTGCCATTTCATGTTAAATGCATCTGTCATGTCCGTTTAAGTCTTCAGTTTCTTTAATTAGTATCCCAAATATATTTGTCATTTCGTGACACATTTCCTTTCTAATTTATTTTTAGATAAATAGCTATTGGCTTTTATTGTTTTATGCTTTTCATACATGATATTGTTTGTTGGAGATCCAGATCCTGTTAGATTTATTTTTGTGTCGTTGTCTTGTTAATTAATAGATAATCCAATTGTAACGCTGTATCCGGATTGTTCTATCTGTGCTGTGTATTGATATCAAGATGCTGAGCAGCGTATGAGCTGCAGTGGTCAGCGACCTATAGCTGACTGCTAGCATCAGGGCCAGCAAACCAGAACTAAGACCCTTCTACACCTCCACACGGGAATCCTGGATAACAGGCTGCATCAGCGCAGACTGACTAAGGAGAAGGGATCGAAGAGGGAATGCTAATCCGGTACACTCAAAAAATGCTTGCTGAAGTCGGATGTGTTGGACCGAAAGGTGCAAATATCGCAGTGAAGCTGTAAACTACGACACAACGCATTCCGTTCTCTGGACTACATTCTACTACTTAAGCCCTTTCAGAGTTTGGTAGCGGGAGATTGAGAACGAACGAAGAAGAAGACGAAGATAAGATCTCCCCCACTGCTATTCGCTGAACCCTCCTAAACAAAATTCTTTGTGATGATCTTTTCACATTTTACGGCCATTAAAATCGTCCTTTACGATTTGATCGTCCTTTTTATTAACTCTATTGCGTAGGCAAACTGATGGAACGTATGATAAACACCAGACTGATGTGGCATCTGGAAGAAAAACGAATACTAATTCCGCAGCAAGCCGGCTTTGGACAGCACAGATCCACTGAGGACCAGGTCATCCTCATAGCCCAGGAAATAGAAGATGCCTACCAGGCACAGAAACACACAGTTGCTGTTTGGGTGGATCTGGAAAAGGCATTTGACAAAGTCTGGAAAGATGGACTTAGTCAAGCTAAGAAGAAGTGATGTTTGTGGGAAAATGTACAAGTGGATCAACCACTACCTCAAACAAAGAACGGCCAGAGTCCAAGTACAAGGGCAGATGAGCAAAAAGGTGACACTCGAGCAGGAAGTACCCCAAGGGGGAGTACTGTCACCCACACTCTTCCTGGTGTATATAAACGACATTACAGAGAATATACCAAGAAGAGTCCATAGCTCAATGTTTGCAGACGATCTGGCTATGTGGATCTCTGAAAAGAATCTCATCATAGCAAGAAATCGGATGCAGCAGGCCCTAACATCGCTGGAAGAGTGGGCGAACTCATGGCTGGTCAAAATAAACGAGGAGAAAACCACATGCACAATATTCTCGCTTTCAATCAAACCCCAAAATACCAAATTAAGTTTAAATGGCAAATTCCTGCAGCCAAACGACAACCCAAACTATCTGGGAGTCACATTTGATTGGCGCATGACATGGAAAAGTCAGATCGAGAGAAACCGAATGAGAGCCAGAGAAAGAATGGCAATCATGAGGAAACTTGCTGGCACAAGCTGGGGAGCAGACGAAAGCATACTAAAGAAACTGTACACTGGAAGAGTGAGACCAGTTCTCGAGTATGGCATTGCGGCATGGACAACAGCAGCAAAGGCGAACTTCGATAAAGTTAGCAAACTTCAAAACCAAGCCATGAGAGTTATAATAGGAGGCATGAAGTCAACGCCAATTGTAGAACTTGAAAAGATTACAAAGCTGCAATCCATGACCGATAGAAGAGACTGCAGAGCCCAGCGGCAGTCAGAGAAACTCAGAAGACTGACTGACCATCCAATGCACCAGAGACTAAACAATTTGGGAAATGGGAAACTAAAGCGGAGAAACTTTGCAGAAATAGCCAAAGCAAAGATGCACGAAGATCCCATAAACGCACTAACAACACCAAAACCCATCACTACTGTACGAAAACCTACCTGGAGGCAGGATATATTTCCAGAGGTGGTAGAACATATACCAGGTATTGGAAACAAAAAACTGCCAGACTGAAAAAGAAAGGAGAGATACTACCCTAAGCTTTATATCGAAAAGCTACCCAATCATGGACTGGACCCATGCATACACCGACGGTTCTGTAACAAACACTACACAGAACGGAGGGGCAGGAGCATTCCTGAACCTACCAAATGGCAGAAAAATAACACTGTCATTCGCTACTGTAAGTACACAAGCAATTTCAGAGCGGAGGCAGAGGCACTGAGGGCGGCAGTGGAAGAAATGGTGACACACAAAGAAAATGAAAGCCATATAGTCCTGCTTATAGATGCTCTCGCCGTAGTCACAGCGCTAAAAAGCCAGAAAAAACACTGAGCTTAATGACTTAAGAGCAGCACTCTGCCAACTGTGCCAGCACTCCGCACCAAAAAGGGTAGTGGTACAGTGGGTCCCATCACACTGCAACATCCAAGGCAACGAGGAGGCAGACAGACTGGCAAAAGAAGGTGCAAGACTACCACAAACAGATACCAGTATGACGTACGAAGAGTCAAAACGGCTTATCAAAGCCAGATACATGACCAAATGGGAAACCGAACATACTGGTTACACAAAAAACGATGCCTATTACCAGTTGAACAGAAGAGAGCAGGTCGTTGTCTTCAGACTTCGCATTGGCCACAATAGACTGAGGTACCACCTATTCAACAAATTAAAGATAGGTTGTACCGACGAATGCCCGTGCGGTACCGGTAAAATGACCGCTGAACATCTGCTGCAGAACTGCCCGACATACGAGGATCAGAGAGAGCAGATGTGGCCATCACCAGTGGAACTGCAAGACAAGCTCTATGGCAGTGTCGACAGCCTCAGGATGACCGCCGCTTTTTTCGAAAAAATAATGGTTACTGTCTGACTGCGTACGAAGAAGAAGAAGAAGAAGACTCTATTGATAGCTTCTGAAAGACACTCCAACGATTCCTTTCTATCTTTCTCATTGTGGCTTCCATGGTTTGTCGATCTTAATTATTGTTGCTGTTTTTCCACTTTCGAAGATTTTAGGCTCATTAGTCTTTCACTAACGTATTACACGACAAATCAGGTACCAGATTGCCATGGGACCAAGAATGTTGCTATGGCGCCTAACATTTGAGAACCAGTGTTATATTTACTCTCCCAATTCACCATATTGTGGTATATCCATTACATCCTTCACTACGCCTGAGGTCAGGTCAGGTCAGGTCATCCCTTAACCGGTGACGTTATTGGGGCACACATGAAGACATTCTCAAAATCCCACGCCACCCTTATCTGGTAGCGGACGCTGCCTGTGCCTCTTCTGGTCGGAGATTGATTCATTCTTTTATGTTGTCCTCCCACCTCTTTTTGGGACGGCGTCTTCGTCGTCTGCCTTGCCCCTTTCCGTGCAGGATTGTATTTCCAAGACCATTTGACTTGGCTTGGCTTCGTTCGTTCTCAATCTCCCACAACCATAGCCTGAAAGGACTTAAGTAGCAGAATGTAGTCAAGAGAACGGAATGCGTTGTATCGTAGTTTACATCTTGACTGCGATATTTGCACCTTTCTGTCCAACACATCAGACTTCAGCAATCATTTTTTGAGTACCGGTTTAGCATTCCCTCTTCGATCCCTCCTCCTTAGCCAGTCTGCACTGCTGCAGCCTGTTATCCAGGATCACCGCGTGGAGGTGTAGAAGGGTCTTGGCAGCTCTTGTTCGCTTGCCCTGACGCTAGCAGTCAACCATGGGTTGCTGACCACTGCAGCTCATGCACTGCTCAGCATCTTGATCCCGGCGTGCGTCTAATATAGCCTCTGGCAACAAAGTCAATCTCCTGGCCTTCGCGCGCAACTGTTTTGACTAACAGGAGAAGGGGCGGAAGGCGAGCCACTGGCACCTTAAAACCAGTAGTTTCGGGCAGATGGGGCTCGAAGGCCTAGGAAGGCAGCTCATTTAGGAGAAGGAAAAGTCTGATTTCAAACCATATTAAGCCTTGCAGATAAGATATTGTCGTATCTTGTCAGGTTTTGTCAGATACGGCTGTGCTTCCTGTTTTCTGGTAACTCTGAAAGTTGGTCAGCGTCCACCATGCCTGACAACCGACGGTGTGCGGAGGAGCACATACAAGAGGATACACAACCTTATCCTACAGCAAGAAAGAGCAACCTCATCTGAGTGTTGTGGCAGGGAGACCAGGCCCTTAGCCTTGGCTGGCGGCTGGTCTAGGAGTAAAGCCCCGATAGGTGAAGAGATAGATCATTGCTCTGCTGATCTGGCAGCTTCTGCAGCTTGCCTTGTTCCAAATGTATTGATATTACCTTTCCCTTGCAGCAAACAAGGCATACGGAGAGAGGGACCATACTGCATGGGCAACACATGGTCTCTATATCTCAGCCCGTGCGTTGTGCTATGGAGAGGTGCAACTCAATCCCTGGCCTTAACAGGTCTTGGAATCAAAACGGGAGACAATAGTTTATGGGTTATAAGCCCTTGTCAATTGGCGTAGGCAGGGGTGCCACGGGCTGTTTCCGAAGGTGGGAGCTACTTTCGGGTGTCACTGATCAACTAACGCCCGCCTCAAACTTGGCAGCCCCCAACCAATAAAGTGTTGATCCGCCACATCCTGTCTGATTCAATGGGTACTTGGGGCTAGGACAAAATGCGAATCGCAGGCTGTAAATCAAGTGTACCAGGCAATACAACTAAAAATGAAAACTTCAGGCTTCGGCTTGCAACTTGGAATGTTAGAACCATGTGTCCTGGACATGCCACTGACCACAGAGACATTGCTGAGGTGAGAAAAAGGCTGTTGTTGATGCCGAACTCAATCGTCTTGGTATAGATATTGCTGGTCTGCAGGAGACACGCCTCCCAGAGGATGGGACACGTAGGGAGAAACATTATACCTTTTTTGGAAAGGCAGAGGATGGGAAGAAACCAGACAACATGGGGTGGGTTTGCAATGAAGAACTCGTTATTGTGTGCTGTTGAGAGTCCAGTAGGAGAATATGAAAGCATGTTATCAATGAGATGGTCTACCTCGTGTGGATTCATAATACTTATCGCTGCCTACGCTTCGACGCTCACATCAACCGAAGATGCAAAGGATTCCTTCTATGTAGAGTTAGACAATGGAGTGACTGGAATTCCAAAATCGGACTGCCTATACATACTTGGTATTCTAAATGCTCGGGTGGGATCGGACTTGAATTCATGGCCAGTTTGTTTAGGCAAACATAATATTGAGCGCATGAATGAAAATGGGCAACGGCTGCTGGAGTTCTGCACAAAAAACAATTTCTGCATCACAAACTCCTACTTTGCAACAAAAGATCGCCTTAAGGTATCATGGAAACACCCACGATCCGGTCATTGGCACCAATTGGATTTTATTATCACCAGGAGACAACATCTGAATCAAACACAATTAACACGCAGCTACCCGAGTGCTGACTGTGATACTTACCATACGTTGGTCGTTGCCCGCGTCAAGCTGAGACCTAAGAGAATCTTCACTGCGAAGCATAAACCCATTTTGAGGATAGATTTAGTCAACACCAACGATCCAGAAAAGTGTTTCAGGTTCAAAAGGATCTTGCAGATGTTCTCACTGATACATCAGGAGATTGTACAGCTAGTGAAAAGTGGGATTTAATCAAAGAAGCTACTCTCAAAGCAACAGTAGCAGCTTGTGACAAAGAACACAGCAATCAAGACTGGTTTGAAATAGTAGGATACATAAGCCTTTGATTGACAGGAAAAAGGCAGCACTACTGAGAAACAAAGACAAAACAACACGAAACTCTCTGAATGTATTGAAACAAGCGAGAAAAGAAGTGCAAAGGACAGCTAGATAGTGTGCAAATAACTATTGGATGCATTTAAATGAGAATATCCAAGATACCGTTAATAATGGTAACAACATAGGCCTGTATGAAGGGATAAAGAAAGCCAAGTGAAAAAGAGTGCATCGCTAAAAGCTTTTTCTGGGAAAATCATCATTGATAAGAGGAAGCGGTTAGACAGATGGGTAGAGCACTATCTTGAACTCTACTTAAGTGAGACAGAGCTAACAGAAGATGCCCTCAATGCCATCGAGGCCATGCCAACTCTGGACCATCTGGACTCGCTGCCAACCAAAGCAGAAGTTAACTGTGCTATTGCTGACTTTGCTTCTGGCAAGGCTCCAGGAAAGTATGGAATCCCGGTAGAGGTCACCAGGAGTGGAAAGGACATACTTGCTCCACAGATACACCAGTTGATAACTCTATGCTGGCATGAAGGATGGGTCCTGCAGGATTTCAAAGATTCGAGGGAGATCGGAGTGACTGCAACAACTACAGAGGAATTTTGCTTGTATGTACCGTTGGGAAGATACTTGCCAGAATTGTTCTGCGCAGACTCCAAGTCCTAGGAGTCCAGGTTTACCCAGAGTCACAGTGCGGATTTCGTGGGAATAGGTCTACCACAGATATGTTATTCTTGTTATGACAGTTGCAAGAGAAATGCAGAGAACAAAAGCAACCATTGCTTATTGCCTTCATAGATCTCACGAAGGTATTTGACTTGGTCAGTCGTGGGGGTCTGTTCAAAGCCCTCAGGAGGATTGGTTGCCCATCGATTCTTCTGAGCATTATCAAGTCGTTCCACACTGACATGAAAGGCACCATCAATTTTGACGGTGCGTCCTCAGAGGAGTTTACAATCAAGTGCAGAGTTAACAAGGCTGTGTACTTGCTCCAACCCTCTTTGGAATATATTTCTCACTTCTCTTGAGACATGCATTTCGTGACTAGGAAGGTGATATCTTCATTCACTCTCGCACAGATGGTGGCCTATTCAATTCCCAAAGGCTGAAAGCCAAGACCAAAATAAACAGGGTGCTGATGAGAGAACTGCTCTTTGCGGATGATGCCGCAATTACGACTCACTGAGAGGAGGAACTGCAAAGTTTACTATCTTTATTTTCGGAGGCCTGCTGTGAGTTTGGGCTAACAATCAGCAAAACAAAAACACAAGTTATGGTCCAGGGTGCAAACAAGCCACCCGTAATCTAAATTGATGATGAAGCTCTCGAAGTAGTAGATCACTTTAGATACTTAGGATCCTCAGTCAATAGTAAATTATCCCTGGACCAAAAGATCAATATCAGGATAGGATAGGAAAGGTAGCAACATCAATGAGCAGATAAACAAAAAGGGTCTGGGAGAACGAGAAGCTCACTGTTAAAACAAAAACACTTGTTTACCAGGCCTGTGTCCCCAGCACTCTTCTTTACGGCAGTGAGACATGGTCTACCTACATGCACCAGGAGAGGCGGCTAAACAGCTATCACACGAGGTGCCTGCGCAGAATCCGGACGTTGGGTGGCAAGACAAGATCGCCAACGCTGAGGTGTTGGAGAGAACAGGCACTGTCACAATTTGTTCCATGCTTAATCATCGAAGGCTCCGCTGGCTGGGACACATTCGGAGGATGGATGATGGCAGAATACTAAAATATCTTCTTTTATGGGGAATTACAGTTGGGGAAAAGGTCTCGGGGCCGGCCACTACTTCGGTACAAGGATGTATGCAAGCGGGATATGAATGACGCAGGCATCGATTTGGAATCATGGGAACAGGACGCCATGGATCGTGTTACATGGAGGGGCAGGATTAAGCATGGAATACAGTCAAAGAAGATACTGATTGCTGATAGGCTAAACACTTATAGTTTGAGAAGACACACCACACCATGCGAAGATGGAAAGAGCTAATGATGAGGATTTCAAGCTCGGTGCTTTCGTTGTACCATTTGTCTGTAAGAGAGTCTTTTGGATCCGCATTTTTATTGTCATATATTACCATTTCTTAAGTTTAGATTTTAGTTCCTGCTTCTTTGCCTATCGTATCTTGAAGTGGGCAATGATTCACTGTTAAGGCGACCTATAATAACATTGGCAAGATTCGAAACAGAAACCAGGAAGAGAATCATATTAGTCAACGATACAACAACATGAGACACATATTGACTTAAAAACAATTACAAATTTAAAATAAGAGTAGCAGTTGCTATGTTGACAAAATGGATGCACTGGAGAAATATTTGTACACATAAGAATTGGGGCCCGTTTGCGCAATTATCCATCATGTAGCATGTCCTTTATAGAACGTCGCTCCCATCACAGTCTTTCTGAAAGAAACTAGTTCCCTTGTCAAACCTCCAACCTCCACCACAGTCATACCCAGGCATTGCTTGATATCTTAGTGCCATTGTCTTCTTGGTCTACCCCTTCCTCTTTTACCTGGCACCATACCTTCCATCACTGTGTCTCTTGATGTGAAGTATTTGCATTTTTTAGCCAAAATGGAATTGATAAACTAGTTCTCCTCTATGATCAACTCTTGCCGAATGTCTACGTTTGTCTTTTTCTTTGTCCAGGGTATTCTGAGGATCTTTCTGTACCATTTTGACTCGAAGGATTAGATTCTTTGTCTGGATGTTTTGGTAATCGTCCATGATTCGCAGCCATAGGCTGCAACATGAAAAACACAGGATCTCAAGACTTTTACTTTTATTGTTTTGTTGGTCCTCTGCCATCATTTCTTCAGCCTGTTCAAGTCGCATTGCTTCAGGCTACATTGTCACGGCTAGTTTTCTTTTGATTTCTTTCGAGAAGTCACCATTTTTGTCAATTCTGGAATCCAGAAATTCAAAATGCATGACCTGATCTATTTTGCAATTACAGGGACACAAATATGAAGGCTGTGGAATTGGTTAGGGATAAGAAGCGAATTAATGAATGACATCAGATTCAGACAATTAAAATGGAGGAAAATAATAGAAGGCGTTAAATGACATTTTGTGTGTCGTGCTTTCCCATAACCGCAAAAGATCACAGGGACATCACTCAGCGTGTGAGTAAGTTGGACATCTCTCCCAGGCTATGTTCAGTCCATTATAGTCGTGCCTAAATGTCATATACCAAAACCGACACTGTTTGTGAATTTCGTGAGTTTAGCCGTGTGAACTAGACTGGTTTTGGGTAGTGCTTTTCCTATCGCAAATGTCCATTCCAGGATAATCGGACAAAAGAAATCACAAAAAACAAACAAACAAACAAACGAAATGGCCAGCAAAGGTGGCCCCGTAACCGGCTACGGTTTTCCATTGCTCTGCTGATTTAGTTCATTATGGATGCCGCCAGACCACGGGTTTGCTTGAAATTCACACTAGTCGACGACTTACACTTGTGTTCACGGACTGGTTAATTCGTTCGTTTTTTAAATCTTTTCTTCCAGGTATACCGCAAAGGCAGCGGGGTGTGACATCTGATAGGTTTAGAAAGTAACATGACTAGGACCAACTACCTATGTTCCTAACGAATATCCCAGAAACAATGATTCAGATATCCACAAAGACCCTATAATTAATCCAGTTTGCCTGTAACCACAGAAGGTAACGTCGCATGATGTAAGAATGACAATTATAACAGACAAGGTACACAGCGTTTTAGTAGACATCCCTCAAATTCACACAATTGCTATGCATCAAGCACCCGTGAAAAAGACGGCGGAGTTCGGAGTCGAACCCACACCACCTGATCACGAGGCCGACGGCTTAACCACTTCGCCACGGAATCCCCACGATAAATACATAACTGGTAAAAATAACACGCTTCAGGCCATCCTGAACAACAGTGGCATTTGACCAGTCTCTATTTAAAAATTGAATAACATCCGTTTATGGTTGTGTGTCTTGCCTTTTCCATAACCGCAAGAAGGTCACAGTGATGATAATCAGTGTGTTAGTGTTGTGTGGTGGGCATGTTGCTAACCGGACAGGGCCCAGTCTCTACCAGGTGACATGTTTTAGTCCAATTATTGTCGCTTGTCTACAATAACACGGCCACACCAAAACCGACATTCTCTGCAATTAGAGGAAAGGAAGTTAATCCAATGAAGTTAGGCCTTGCGCACTAGACCGTGAAAATGTGACACTGGTAACCGAAGTACTATTTCTCATAGCCGATATCCATGCTATGATAATCAGAGGGAAGAAAACAGAAACAATTGAATGAATTAAGTAGTCCAGACGGAAAACTGCAACACGTTTCCGTGGACACAAGTGTAAATCGTTGACTAGTGTGAATTCCAGGCAAATCAGTGGCCTGGTTGCATCCATAATGAACTAAAACATCTGAGCAAAGTTATACCCGTACTTGGTTCGACGCCATATTTGCTGCTCATTTCAGTCTTAAAGTGTTCGTATCCCCGCTGAGTTTGTCCAGGAACGATACTAATAATAATCATGTAATCACTTCTCTGAGATTGTTTAGCAATTGTACTGGTGATAATTAGATAATCATTTCTCTGAGCTGGTCTATCGTTTGTACTAGTGATAATCATATAATCATTGCTCTTTCTAGCAATTGTACTGGTGATAATCCTGTAATCATTGCTTTTTCTAGCAATTGTACTGGTGATTATAATATAATCATTTCTCTAAGCTAGTCTGTAAATTATACCTTTGATTATCATTTCTCTGTCTAGCAATTGTTCAGGTGATAATCATACAATCATTTCTCTGAGATTATCTTGGAATGATATAAGTGATAATCATCTCTCTGAGCTTTACCGGTAACTTTACTGATAATAAGCATAAAATCTCTCTGAGTTTATCCATGACCTTTATTGATAATAATCATATAATCATCTCTCTGAGCTTATCCATGAATTTCACTAATAATCATATAGTCAAAGCTCTCATCTTATCCATAAATTTTACTGATAATAATCATAGTATCATCTCTCTAAGCTCATCCAAGAAATTTACAGATGATAATCAAATAATAACAACTCTGATCTGAGCTTGTCTAGAAATGATATTGGCAATGATCACATAATCACCTCTCTCCAGTGTTTCCACCTTATTGTGTTCGATTGTTATCTCCAGCATGGGTTATCTCCAACCACATGGCATTAATATCTTCCATACCTTTTCTTAAAATCTCATACTGGCCCCCATCTATTTGCCTTCTTTCCCCCTCCCCCCTCTTATATCAGTTCTCCCCCCACCCTCCCCGGTTTATATCCATTTCTTGTTGTTCCCCAATCCCCTGGATCACAATTTTGTATTTTCCATAATTGGCCGTCACTGGCTTATCCAACTCTTTCCCACTCATTTTTACGCTCTCCTGGTCACCTTATCTGACCGTTGTCCGTCATTTTGAGTCTATCATTCGACCTGACAAGTCGCGATGATAAACACTATATCAGATAAGTAGACCATTTTTTCTTATATGTTGATTTGCTAGTTCAGCATTGTTGATATTTGTCGTCCCTGATGAAACGCTATTGGTCGTAACGTAGGTTTTGTTTGTGTTCTCGTCTCGGTGCGGTCTCTGACCATACAGATTTTTAAATTTTGATTACATTTAATTTACTTTAAACATTTTTTTCCATCTATTTTTTGTCACCTGCAAATTACATACAGGGTCACAGGAAAAAAATAAATTTAAAGGGCTCCTTTTCGAATTAGATTTATGAGTCTAAGGCCTGGTAAAAAAGTGAATAATGAACTCGCTAGATGTGAATCGGGCAGCTATAACGCCGGATATATAACTCGGTTTGTAATACTTATGGAAAACGAATGAAGCGACTGAACAAACCGTTTGGATGTCGGTGTTTGATAACGGAGACATGAGTTCAAATCATAGGTAGGGCATATTTTTATTTGTGAATATCGAAGGTAAAATGGAATCCTTGTATTTACAATGCGTGGCGACTGCATGCGTAAGCAGCCGTTACTCATCTACCTTATATATCCGTGCAATGAATCTCAGCAATTGAAATAAACGCTGTAATGATAGTGTTCAGTTGTTTATAAAATGGAGAAACTAAGAAAATGTACACGATGAATCAACATTTCCCAGGTTTCTTGTTTTTGCTGATATTAATAGTACGGAGAAACACATAAGCTGTTTATGATAATCTAATAACATTTCACCCAGCTGTTGATGTTGCTGATGTTGATAGTACAGAGAAACACATACGCTGTTTATGATGATCTAATAACATTTCACCCAGCTGTTGATGTTGCTGATGTTGATAGTACAGAGAAACACATACGCTGTTTATGATGATCTAATAACATTTCACCCAGCTGTTGATGTTGCTGATGTTGATAGTACAGAGAAACACATACGCTGTTTATGATGATCTAATAACATTTCACCCAGCTGTTGATGTTGCTGATGTTGATAGTACAGAGAAACACATACGCTGTTTATGATGATCTAATAACATTTCACCCAGCTGTTGATGTTGCTGATGTTGATAGTACAGAGAAACACATACGCTGTTTATGATGATCTAATAACATTTCACCCAGCTGTTGATGTTGCTGATGTTGATAGTACAGAGAAACACATACGCTGTTTATGATGATCTAATAACATTTCACCCAGCTGTTGATGTTGCTGATGTTGATAGTACAGAGAAACACATACGCTGTTTATGATGATCTAATAACATTTCACCCAGCTGTTGATGTTGCTGATGTTGATAGTACAGAGAAACACATACGCTGTTTATGATGATCTAATAACATTTCACCCAGCTGTTGATGTTGCTGATGTTGATAGTACAGAGAAACACATACGCTGTTTATGATGATCTAATAACATTTCACCCAGCTGTTGATGTTGCTGATGTTGATAGTACAGAGAAACACATACGCTGTTTATGATGATCTAATAACATTTCACCCAGCTGTTGATGTTGCTGATGTTGATAATACAGAGAAACACATACGCTGTTTATGATGATTCAACAACATTTAGCCGGGCTGTTCTTGTTGCTCTTGTTCCTGCACTTGATTTTGTTAGAATGGAAAAAAACACAGAAGCTCTAACATTTCACCATGTTTTTGTTGTTGCTTTATTTTTGTTAGAATTGAGAAACACAGAAGCTGTGTACGATGGTCTAAGAACATTTAAACGGGTTGTTGTTCTTGTTGTTAGAATGGAGAAACACAGAAGATCTTTTTGATAGTCTAACAACATTTAACTGGGTTGTTGTTGTTGTTGTTGTTAGAATGGAGAAACACAGAAGATCTTTTTGATAGTCTAACAACATTTAACTGGGTTATTGTTGTTGTTGTTGTTGTTGTTGTTAGAATGGAGAAACACAGAAGATCTTTTTGATAGTCTAACAACATTTAACTGGGTTGTTGTTATTGTTGTTCTTGTTGTTGGAATGGAGAAACACAGAAGCTTTCGCTTTTCACGACATTGGTAGGGGGTTCAACCTTCATTACTGGAACACAGCAGAAGACCCAGCTGTAAATGAGTATCAGGTTTAGTGTTGGGAAGGAAAGGCAGAGAAAAACCGTCCATTCCACCTCATACATAACCTGTGGCTTCATACAAAAGTCTCGAACACTTCATCCTTAATAGTAATGTGCGCTTTGGGACTACCTGTAACAAATATAATCACCAGAATGGCATTCAACATGAAAAGAATAAGATATCTTTCTAGCATGTTATAAAAGACCACTAAGGAAGGTTGTCCATGGAGCTAGCATATGAAAACCATTAATTCGAAACCTCCACTACAATTGATTTGATGCAGGCGTCCTTATAAGGGATTGGACTTAATAACAAAATGCAGTCCCAGAAATGTGCTTCAAGAACGAGCGAAATTGCTCGACGAAGATTAAGACAAATGCAATCAACCCAAAGAACATAAACATTTTATTTTTTATTATTGTATTTAATAAACAAAACATAATAGAATACATACTACACAAGGAAGTAGCAATTCTAGACAGAGAGTGTCCGAGAATGTGTGAATCATGTGTGCTATTTAGGACAAAGTAGGTCATGCAAGAAAAACAACTATGACATGGATGAATGAGTTTAAGCATTAATGCATATCACTAACATAAAGTTAAGGTTTGTTCTATAGTAGCTACACTACTGTAGGGGAACGAAGTTGTTAGAGACTTCAGTATAATAAGCCACAGCTTGTACGAGGTAGGGCGACCAGTTCCTTTCCTCGCTATTTTTTTCTTCCCAAATCATATACCTGGTACACATTTACAGCTAGGTCGACTAGAACATGACGGTCAAGAGAGTTAAACCCTATACCTTAGCCAATAATAGCGAATGCTTTTCTTCTACATTAATCAGACGCTCTGAGAAATCCATACACTGCTGTTTACTTTAATCGGTGTTGAAAATCAGTCGATTATTATTAAATTTTGTGAGAAATATTTAACCTACATTTTGCATATCCCTGCTCAAAATGTTCACCTTCAGCTGCAACATGTGCCCGAAGTATGGTGCGCACCAATTTAAAATTCGATGCGTTATTTGTGTGCTGTTCAAGCTCATTTCATCTCTTCTTTATCCGCCATTTTAGCTTATCCACGTTGCAAATTTTCATTCGGTAGACATTCGGTGGCGACAATCTGTGATTATATTTACAAATGATTTATCACGGTAACCTCATTAAAAAGAAAGACATTTATCTTTTGTGAAATACAAATTGGAATACATTTTTTAAATATATGGTAACATTTTTACATTTCAAACCAATCCAATTTAGAAATACAATTTTTTTTTAAAAAAAGGTGAGGAAGAAAAAGATGGAGAGAGAGAAATAGTGGGTGAAGTAGGTTAAAGGAGGAAGAAATAAGAAAGTGGAGTTAAGAAAAAACTAAATTGAATGTAACTCCAATTTCCCTTAATTAATTAAATCTTAAGAATTTTTACCAATTGAAATTAAAACAAAATATTAAATGAAACAGCGAAATTCAATTTATTATATAAAAAAATATTGTTAAGAAAGTGATAAAAAAAGAAACACAAATGTTAAATATATAGTACCCAATTACTTGGTCAAAGATGCATGTCACATAGTTTATGTGTTTGTGTGTATATATAATTGAAGAGTCGTGTAGTGTATATTTCTGTTCATTAATATGTTTTTTCTACATGTCCAAATTAAATATTTAAACTCTGCTACAAGTGTTAATAATCTGTTTTGCGCGTTTCTGTTGGTTTTAAGGAAAAATGTTTAGCATAATTGCTCTATACATATCTACTTTAATTGGTGTGTTTGTTTCTTGTTAAAGTGTTGTTAAGGTTTTGGATACACGCTTGAAAATTATATGCCCTTATGTCTCTTGCATATTTTGTCTGAAGAGTTTACACTTAGGCTTTCTGTTTGATTTTGTTTCGTTGAAGTAGTGTTATGTTAAATAAAAGAGACTTCAAAAGAAATGGGGTAAATTGTTATTTAATTTACACAATTTACTGTCTGTCTCACGTAGTAGTGTGCTAAAGGGTATTCATTTGGGTTTGTAACTATAAATTTAATTCTTAGGGCTTTGATTTTTGTTTCGATATGTTGTAAAGAAATCCGGCCGCTCTTATTATCTTGTATTAATGTTACAAACCGGGCAATATATGAATTTGTGATAACGTTCTCCCTGGACAATTAAATTGTGAAATACAGAAGATCCCTAGACAGGCATGAAACATAGTCTTTTTCTTCGTTCGTTCTCAATCTCCCTCTATCACGCCTTGAAAAGGGGTTTTCATGTAGCAGAAGGTTGTCAGGAGAAGGGAATGCATTATGCCGTATTTACGGGTTGACTGCGATATTTACACCTTTTGGTCCGACACATCCGACTTCAGCAGGCATTTTTGGGTACCAGCGTAGCCCTCCCTCTTTGATCCCTTCTCCTTAGTCAGTCTGCTCTGTAGCAGCCTGTTTTCCAGGATCACCGTGTGGGGGTGTAAAATGGTCTTGCCAGCTCTGCTTCGTTGGCCATGACTCTAGTAGTAAGCTATGGGTCGCTAACCACTGCCACTGCTCAACATCTTGATCATGTGAAACATAGTAGAAGAAACATCCAAATGCAAAGCTGAATGTGGATATGATGTGGCTGAATCAAGGAGATACTCTAAATGCCCTATTTAGTCATTGTTACCAGATGATAACTGAGAATATTCTTCCGGCTGTTGAAGAGTTCCGTTCAGACTGTGAGGCTCTATAGCAGTGCTCTTCATCCTTGTTATACCGTGCGCCCACTTTTATAGCTTTCGTGAGGGTAAATTTTCCTTTCCGCCCATTAACATCTAAATTGAAGAAACTGTCGCGATGTCCCCTACATTTTGGTAGTTATTATTATCATGTAGCATTTCCTTTGTAAAACGTCGCTCCCATCACAGGCCGTCTGAAAAAGAAATCGACCTCTTGCCAAATCTCCAGAGTCATGCCAAAGCATTCCTTGATATCTTGGTGCATTCGCCTTCTTGGCCTGCCTTAGTCTCTCTTGCCTTTCGCCATACCTTGATATCTTGGTGCATTCGCCTTCTTGGCCTGCCTCAGTCTCTCTTGCCTCTCGCCATACCTTCAATTACCGTTCTCTCAAAACCATTGTGTCTTTTGATGTGACCAAAGTATTTTAATTTTCTGTTCATTATGAAATTTATGAGCCAGTTCTCATGTGTACCCAACTCTTTTCCACTGTCTATATTCTTCCTTTTTTCTGTCTACGGTATTCTGAGGACCTTTCTATAACATTTCGACTCGAAAGACTGCAGGTTTGAGTAACTGTCCATGTTTCACAGACGTATGCTATCAAGGGAAAAATATGCATTTTTTATTGTTTGCTGGTATTCTACGATAGTTTCCTCAGGTTATGTTTTTAATACAACACTTAGTTGTTCTACTACCAACCACCTGAAAGTAAAATCGCCCACTAGTAATGCGGTAGCGCCCAGGTAGGATTGCACTGATCTATAAGGGAGCTTGTCTAGCTTATTTCTAAATCCGCCTGGTTATGGGGGAAGTCGGGTATTTTTTTCTTCATCGTCGTTCGCTCTAAAATAAATAACAATGGAAAAAAGTAGTCCCATAGCAGACACTGCAGTCTGGGATGAAGTGTTAGAGACTTTGTAAGCTTCAGATTTGTATGAGATAGAGTGGCTAGTTCCTTCCTTCGCTGCATTTTTCTTGCTTAACAATAAGCCAGGTATCCGTTTACAGCTGGTTCGAGTGGAGTATGTCAAAACTGGGGGTAGAACCTGCTTCCACTCTGACGTTCGTTTGGAGTTAACCACATGTATTTTCAGCATTTGGCGTCTGATTACTGTAGAGGTACTCACCTTTCAAGGCAATGGCACGAGTTCAACTCCCACTACCGGCACGCTTCAGTTGACTTAGCGGTTAAGGCATACATTTGGAAATGGGTCACCATGTAAAGCAACGGAAACATGACAAGTGACCAGACTTCACCAACAAATCTCTGAAACAGATTATGGTTTTGTGAAGTGGTTTTGACAAATTTATAAAAGACAATTTTTGGGATATAACAGGACAAAGACAGATGGAACGGAAAAGTCTTAGGAAGAAAATGGCGCTGGATAGGCTGCATCGTGAAATCCCCAAGCCGGTATCACCAGACACTCTCTTGGAAAAGAAGCCAAGGAAGGACCAAAAATACAAAGAGAAAGACCTAGAGACTGAGGCAAGACAAATGTGAGACACTAGAAAAAAAAACTGTTTGGTGAGGATTGGTTGATTGCCTACGCACCCAAATGTGATAAAGGGCAAATATGAACAACATTTTACAGTCACGTATTCAGGAGTGCGTCACAACCTGGGATCGAACCTAGTATCTTTGGCATGAGATTCAAGCACGCTAACCATCTTTTGGAGCAAGAAATGATGACTTCATCTGACTAAGGAACAATGTGTAAACGTCTTCTGTGTCAATATGACATTTGTTGTTGTTTGTCCATCGTTTCAAAAGAAGACCACATTGTCATCTGTCAATCCTAGAGAGGGTTCGTTGATGGTTGATCAAACCAATCGAAGAGGACCACGTTGTCATCTGTCAATCCTAGAGAGGGTTCTTTGATGGTTGATCAAACCAATCGAAGAGGACCACATTGTCATCTGTCAATCCTAGAGAGCGTTCGTTGATGGCTGACCAAACCAATCCGAGCCCTAAATTGTCTGTCACACTGAGGGCAGAGAAGCACTGCCTGACCGTTAGGTGGAGGCAACTCTTCTCTTGGCTTTCGTGTCGCTCGTTTCCGAGCAGCTTCCGTGATTCTTGTCTGCTCCATATGTGTCGTGCCAGAATAGAATTTCCTACGTTAGAAAGAGCGATCATCAGCAATGTTCTCCTAACCATCAGTGTCAATGTCGCAGTTCTTCAGAATGTCTTTGTAACGTTTTATTTGGACACCGCGAGCTCGCTTGCCTGACTTAAGCTCGCCATAGAATATTTTCTTTGGATGCCGCTCATCTGACATGCGGACACCATGGCCCGTCCATCTAAGCTGCGATTTGCAGAGTTGTATGGATGCTTGTCAAGCCAGGCCGCAAAAGAACTTCTACATCTGTAATCATATCTTGCCATTTTATGTTCAGCAGTTTCCTTACGCAGCCCAGATGAAAGTAGTCAAGCTTCTTTTGCTATTATTGAAGTTCGTCCATCACAAGTGATGAAGACCACTCTCTTTGTTCAACCGTGTGGACAGTCTTTTATCTTGCTGTGTCCGCTGAAATGGGTGACCTGCGCGGTGATTTGAATTAAAGTGAGGAAGTAACTGCGTCTTTTGTCAACCTCACTGTCTGGTCCTGAACTACCTTTGGCCAGTGGCAAGATATTTATCAAGACGACTGGAGATGCATATATTGCAGATTTTTCCTCAGGGTTTACTCCCGAAGCCTTTCCTGTAAACTGGTATCCCATAAGGCAGCTAACTTTGTGTGTCGTGCCTTTTCCATAACCACAAGAGGTCGTAGGGACATCACTCAGCTTGTGAGTGAGTTTGGCATCTCTCCCCGACTGAAGTTCAGTTTATTATAGTAGTGGCTAAATTTCTCACACGCCAATTTCGTGAAGTTCAGCATTGTGAAATAGGCCGTAAAATACGACACAGGTTTAAGCGTAGTGCCATTCATATAGCCGATGTCCAGACCAGAATAGCCGGAAGGAAGAAATTACAAAAAAACGAATGAATTAACCATTCCAAACAGAAAACAACAACACGTTTCCGTGAGCAAAGTGTAAGTCGTCGACTAGTGTGAATTCCAGGCAAATCCGTGGTCTGGCGGTATCCATAATGAACCAAAACAGTTGAGCAATGTAGACCAGCAGCCAGTTACGGCGCCATCTTTATAAAATGTTATTATTAATATCATGCTCATGTGTCAACATAAAGTACAAAAAGCGCAGTCATTGCTGGCTGATATTACGAATGAGAAACTGAAACCGGTTACTTTGATATATAATCAAATTAATAATTTAAACAAAGCATAACAACCGAAATATTCAATAAGTATAATGAAAACGGAACTTTAACGCAAAATGGATTTTCTGTAATCTATTTCAGTACACTCATATGCACAAATATCTGGGGTAGTTGTCTCGCCGCAGCGACTCAATTTCAACCAGTGTTCGTAAAGCGATCTCAGTCCCGCCAGGCGGAGCGATAGCGCGGGCTTGCGGAAAACGCTCGCCTGCCTTTCCCCGTAGAGCGAATTGGGTGCGGTTTGTTGTAGCGGCTCCTCCACAGAGGTGCGCTCGTCTGGTCCGTATCAGGAAAAGTGGTCCGTCCGTGGTGATTTATCTAAGGCTTATAGCAGAGCTCGACAGTACGTCTCGCTGGTGGTCCGACTCTCGCAAAGAGCTTGTGACCGGCAAATGGAAAGCAGGAATCGTGCCTCGAGGCCCTGCGTTCTCCTACGGAGAAGGGCAGGCCGGCAGGCCAAATTGTCTCTAGTCCCAGTGAAATTCATCGCTGAGGTCGTTCGGATCCGTTCTGCACAGAGCGCTGCCATCCCTCCTCGAGCGAGCCCGGTCGGTCGGTCGTCTGGTGCGTGTGGGAGGCCCCTGTCAGGCGGTCCTAGGTCGACGGAGTGAGGGACGGGTGGAACAACCGTCCGTCCGTCCCGTCAGTCGGTCCCTGCGGCCGTCCCAGTGAGGCTTTTTACACACCCTTCCTCCGCCGACCGGTGTGTGCTGTACGTACGTCTCCGACAGATATCTGGTTGATCCTGCCAGTAGTCATATGCTTGTCTCAAAGATTAAGCCATGCATGTGTAAGTTCACACTGTCTCACGGTGAAACCGCGAATGGCTCATTAAATCAGTCGAGGTTCCTTAGATGACACGATCCTACTTGGATAACTGTGGCAATTCTAGAGCTAATACATGCTTACCAAGCTCCGACCCTCGCGGAAAGAGCGCTTTTATTAGTTCAAAACCAATCGTCGTTTCCCCTCGCGGGGTTGCGGCGTCCCCACTGGTGACTCTGGATAACTTTGTGCTGATCGCATGGCCTCATGTGCCGGCGACGCATCTTTCAAATGTCTGCCCTATCAAATGTCGATGGTACGTGACATGCCTACCATGTTTGTAACGGGTAACGGGGAATCAGGGTTCGATTCCGGAGAGGGAGCATGAGAAACGGCTTTCACATCCAAGGAAGGCAGCAGGCGCGCAACTTACCCACTCCCGGCACGGGGAGGTAGTGACGAAAAATAACAATACGGGACTCTTTCGAGGCCCCGTAATTGGAATGAGTACACTTTAAACCCTTTAACGAGGATCTATTGGAGGGCAAGTCTGGTGCCAGCAGCCGCGGTAATTCCAGCTCCAATAGCGTAAATTGAAGTTGTTGCAGTTTAAAAGCTCGTAGTTGGATCTCAGGCGCAGGCGGGCGGTCCGGCTCGCGCCGGTTCACTGCCCGTTGTCTCCTGCCCTACCGTCTGCCGGCTCTCTCCCACGGGTGCTCTTCGCTGAGCGTCCTGGGTGGCCGGCGCGTTTACTTTGAAAAAATTAGAGTGTTCAAAGCAGGCCTCGGCTGCCTGAATAATGGTGCATGGAATAATGGAATAGGACCTCGGTTCTATTTTGTTGGTTTTCGGAACTGGAGGTAATGATTAACAGGGACAAACGGGGGCATTCGTATTGCGGCGTTAGAGGTGAAATTCATGGATCGCCGCAAGACGAGCTACTGCGAAAGCATTTGTCAAGAATGTTTTCATTAATCAAGAACGAAAGTCAGAGGCGCGAAGACGATCAGATACCGTCGTAGTTCTGACCATAAACGATGCCGACTAGTGATCCGCAGGAGTTGCTTCGATGACTCTGCGGGCAGCTTCCGGGAAACCAAAGTGTTTGGGTTCCGGGGGAAGTATGGTTGCAAAGCTGAAACTTAAAGGAATTGACGGAAGGGCACCACCAGGAGTGGAGCCTGCGGCTTAATTTGACTCAACACGGCCAACACTGAAATGACTGACATGCCGAGACCACTTCTCTGGGGTCTAATATGGAACTGGTGCTGGATTTAGACCCTCAGAAATCTGGGGTTATGCCCTCTGTGGCTCGGTTGGTCTGCATCCAGTGTTTGATAAAGGAATTGACGGAAGAGCACTATCAGGAGTGGAGCCTGAGGCTAAAATTGACTAAACACGCCAATAGTGTAGAATGACTGTCAAAAGAGAGCACCTTCGATGGGTCTAATATTGAACATGTGCTGGTATTAGACCCACGGAAGACAGGTCAGTCTCCAAACCCCCAAATGAAAGAGCGCCTGCTACGGTAATCTGGACTTCACCCTGCAGAAATCGCAGGCTCCAGAAACTGGGCCATTGACAAACTAAAAGCCCTCTATTGATACGGTCTGGCTAATATTGAACGGGTGCTGGAAATAGACCCTCTGAAGACAGGTCAGCTTTACCCTACAAATGACAATGCTCTGCTACGGTAATCCTGCTAAGCCCGAGAGGAGCCGCAGACATTTTGGTTCACGTACTAGGCGGATAAGCCAACGGTTCGAGGTGAGGGATTACAGCCGAACGCCTCTAAGCCAAAAATCCCGCCCAAAAGCAGCCCAGCACGAATGCAAAGGGAGGCTTCGACATGGTGGGGACCTCGGGGTCACGCTCCAGCCCCGCCCGGTCAAGCCGCAGAATGAGGTCTCTGCCGTCCGCTGATAAAAGCGGGCGGGAAGCTGCTCGATATTCACCCCATACGGCGATGAGGAATAAAATCATTTGTAGAAGACTTAGTTCTCGGTCGGGTGCCCTAAACAGTAGATCAGCTACCTCACTGCGAACTGCTGAGACTCAACCCTTGACCATGTCCGCTCCCTAGGCGGACAACATCTCCGTGCAAGACTAGGCTTGTCACCTGGTCAAATGCACTATTTCGAGAGGAATCACAGGTCGCTGACATTTGGTCCACGTGCTTTGCTGATAAGCTACCTTCTGAGGGATTACGGCCGAACGCCTCTAAGCCAGAATCCCGCCCAAAATCTCAGCACCGCTGAGATGGGAGGCTACGACATGGCTGGGGCTTGTGTCCCGGCCCGATCGAGCCGCAGGAATGCACCTGGTAAAATGCACTCCTTCCTCGCTCTTTGCATCTGTCTGCTATCAGTCATTCCAATGGACGCAGAAGAGATGCAGTCCAGCGGACACTGCACCTCCTGTCCTATGGCGGCAAGCTCCCGGGTGGCGGGGAATGCTAGGCGTACCATCACTGCAGATGAGCCGAGAAAATAGAGCGAGCAAAAAGATACCTTACTCATATGCATATGCTACGTTTCTGGCAGAACGTGACGATCCTGGGAAAAAGTCACACTGGACTGCCTCTCTTCCGGGATAGTACAAACTAGTACATAGTCCATCATATCATTGCCAAACGCTATAGACACGAGTAGGGAAGACTCGATAGTCCTGCAAGACAACTTCCCAAGAGAGACAACTCTGACCAAAAACAACTGCTGCCTTGCAGTTAGGCTGGGGACAGCCAAAGGCTAAGGAGGGCAACCCTACAGAAACGCCTGTTGAAATCGGATGCACTGAGCCACTGGCTAACAAATTAAATCAGTGCAACGTAAATATCGCTGTAAACAGCGTACGATGAAGAAGAAGATATGCACAAATATAAACAAAACTCATGACCAATAACGTTGCAGGGTTTCAATCTGTCATAGAGGCAAATGGGCAGGTACTTGAGGTGGTGAAACGTTTCAAATATATTGGATCGTTGATCAACGAAGAGGGTTCGAAGCCAGAGGTAATTGCCAGAATAGCACAAACAACAGCGGCGCTGACTAGGCTGCAACCTATTTGGCGAGACAAGCGCCTCGCCCTCGGCATAAAAGTCAGACTACTGCGCTCTTTGGTGCTGTCAATATTTCTGTATGCCTGCGAGACCTGGACCCTTACAGCAGATATCCAGGGCAGAATACGTGCAATGGAAATGCGGTGCTATAGAAAACTCCTAAATGTTACATATAAGGATCGTGTCACGAACGTAGACATCCGTCAGAGAGTTGAAGATGCTATTGGTCCTTTTGAAGATCTGTTCACAACTATCAAAAGACGAAAGATGGCCTGGTGCGGGCACGTCGCGAGGTCCAACGGAATTCCCAACTCGATACTCTTTGGATCCGTACCGGGACAGAGAGGGCGAGGACGTCCAAGGAAAAGATGGGTGGACAACATCGCTGAGTGGTCAGGCCTTCGTCACGGTGAGATACGTCAGGCGGCGACAGACAGAGAGAGCTGGCGTGGGATTTTCATGTCTTCATGTGTGCCCCAACGACCTGATGGGTTACGGGATGAACTGAACTGATATGCACACAAGAAAATATATTGACACGACATTTTTATTGCTGAATTATTTTCGGCACAGGTAAAGAATCAAAGAATGAAACCATGGTCATCTGCAGTATCTAAACTATAGATGGTCATGATGAAATACAGTATCACGCTCTACTTTAATGTCACTTCCGCTGTTGTTAATTTTATTGTGAGAACAATGGATGTGTCCAGTGATCTGCCGGGGTTTTTGTGTATGACAAAGACAATAGCACCACTGCCCGACAGAGAGCATGTCGTAAGAATGAACTGACTGTGTGACATGGCATAACACCAGCCATGGTTAGGTGGTTTGTTAAGATCAGCATAGATGACACTTAACAGGCTGCGGGTCTACTTTGCTCTAGTGTTTGATTCTATTAAGATGGACTCGCACATCGGTTAACCACCCTTCGCGGCAATTGCCCTAAAGTAGAGGAGTAATAAGCTGCTCAAGCCTAGCCCACTAAGCAGGAAACCTCCTCCCGGCTACATCCAGCTCATACCACAGCTGGGACCTTACAGGGGCATCTGTCACTGTAGAAGTACAGGTCGACTAGGCTACACCCAGCTTCAATTTTACTATGGAGTAACGTTTTAGTTTCCCTTGTGGTAAATAGTTTCTACAGGAATAGGCACCAGCCTCATGTCCAATTAGTCTTACTTGACGTATTCGTTTCTTTTTTACCGTGTGATGTATAGTTTTTCTTATGTTTCTCTTCTGGTTTATAGTTCGTACAGGGAGAAATATCCAACAATTTCATGTCTAACTCTCATTAGGTGCCTCTTACTGCATGCCTGGTGGACTACTGCTGCTTTTAGCCTAAGTACGACCACAGACGAGCTTTCTGTTGTAATAAAGCTTCGTGGGTAGACATGTATTTGACGCCAGGACGGATGTTGTGACGATCAGAATTCCTTCTGCTGTAACCAAAATTTCATATAACTAACTAATCTTTGCTCAGTTTTATCTAAAGAACAGTGCACACCAATCGATCAAAACCTTCCAGTCTTGCGGAGAAAATAACGACAAGTCATCGTGATACAACGCTGGTAGATCGGCAACAGGGCAAGAGAACGACAGCGAGGAAGGTGGATAGATGCCACGGGCTCACAATGACCAACGCAACGCTCTTGACACATGACAGACGACTTAAGCGCCCTTCGACGCTCAAGTGCAAATAAAATGATCTAACTCCGTGTCCTCTGGCAAAAATTTAAGCTGTCTGCGTCTTACCTGTTGCCTTTATGTTTGTTGCAAACTGCAATCCCTCTTCTCTGTCAGTGTTTACGCCTGTTTCTACTTCTCTTGCTTATGAGATCCAGAACAAAGCCAGTCTCGGAATGCTGTAAGCTGATTTCCGCAATATATGTCATATTCGACGACAGCGCATTTTTCCTACTTCAAGTGCTACTACTATATGACCGGTTCCTTCCTACAGTCCCACATGAAGGACTTTATCATAACATTTTAATTCCACTACTCGGCGTGGGAACCCATTGATGAAAGCTTGAACACATTCTGGAAGAAGATGTCTCGGAATGCTGTAAGCTGATTTCCGCAATATATGTCATATTCGACGACAGCGCATTTTTCCTACTTCAAGTGCTACTACTATATGACCGGTTCCTTCCTACAGTCCCACATGAAGGACTTTATCATAACATTTTAATTCCACTACTCGGCGTAGGAACCCATTGATGAAAGCTTGAACACGTTCTGGAACCGAAGATGCACCATTGAATAAACTAACACCAGTCAGTGACTTATAACTGGCTGTTTGAGTCAGCCTCAGCGAACCATCACTGACCATGACTATGTTCTACTGCCAAGTGGGGAACGATGAGGCTAACGTCTGGTCAGGCAAAACACACTGATCAGAGAATGTTAGCCAGGGTCAGGAGAAATATACTGGCCAAGACCCTCACGTGACCTCCTCGTTGGTCGTCCTGGAAATGGGCTGTTGTCGAGGACAACAGTCTGGCTAACAAGATGAGGTTCGACGTGATATCCCTAGTAGGGAGCACACGCAGATGAAGCCAAACATAGCGGAACCGCCTGGAGGACCCCGGTCTACCTTCATCAGCACGCTCGAGATGTGAGGAAAGCTACTGTAAACCGTCCCTTAATACCCTTTTCAGGGCGCACATAAGAGTAACCTACTCATTGTGGGCATTCGAAACAGCAACAATAACCTCCAAGTGGCGGCTCTGGACGCAGACTGCAATCCTGCAGCCTGGATACGAGAATTAGGATCGAAGAGGCATGGAAAACCCGATTCCAAAAATACCTCAATGGAACCAGAAGTGTTAAGCCAAAAGGCGCAGATATCCTCGCTGTTGACAACCTCCTTTTCAGAACCGTTTTCGACGAGTTTTTCGTTGTTGCCCCCCTTACTAACATGTCCTAAATAAAATGCATGTTGTGAACAAAGACTGTTTTGATGATATGATGCACCTTTGACGCACATGCCCCCCCCCCCCCCCCCCCACATCAGCTAGTCGTTTTATGTGCAGCCTTCATTCGAGTCATTGCAGTAGCTGTTTCAAATAGCAATGATTTTACATGATTTAGTTATTCTCTAGTTATTGCCACAGGTAATAGTCGAGGCAGGGCCAATTAATGCATTCAAGAACAGACTAAATATACATAGTTTTTAGATCAAGTAAAGAAGATGAAACTGGATGTATACAAACTCTGCAGAGTCTTCTAAACCAGTGCAAATACGTTAAGTCAGTAGCTTTCTACAACACGTTTAGAATGTCAAAAACGCCTTATAATTGTCAACCCATGTTCCAATCAGGAACAAGAACTCTATAAACTATTAAAAGTTGATTATCGGCGATTAGAAGACGCAACACACGTTGCCAATAGATCAAAAATGGTCGATGTACCTCTTTTCATTGCAGAAATGGAAATATGTTATGTATACAACATGGCATACTACAGAAGGCGGTATTCGACTACTGCGGCACCTGAAATTGTTGGTTTCTTTTCTTTTCTCTGAAATGCTATTTTATTGTTGACATGCTGCCTGACTAAGTGGTTGCTTATCATTATTTTAGTGTTCTCATCATTCCACTGATATTGCTGACTTCCTGGGAAGATGCAATGCTTTTAGCGTGCTTTCTGTGTGGTTGTCTTCTTGTACTTATTTCTATCCATCTAGTTCTTCTTCTTCACCTCTTTTTCAACCTCCTTCTTCTCCTTCATCTTCTTCATTGTCGTCGTTTTTTTCTCCTCCTTCTTCTTTTCCTTCTTCATTTTCTTCTTCCTCTTCTTCTTCTTCTTCTTCTTCTTCTTCTTGAAAGATTGACAATGGCAACCATGTGAACTTCCCGGGGAATTTAATTTAAATGGGCAGGATACATAATTTCGACGAACGGAGCCACCCGGACATAATTTGAAGAGTTGTTATGACTGCCGACTCTATGATCACCCTACATCAAGGCTGGTAATAACATAAGCTTTCTTTGAAAACCAAGATACGAATTTAAACAACCTGTGTAGTGCTCATCTTGGAGTACGTTTCCAAAATATGGACTATCCTACAGATCGATAATAAATTCAGGGAAGTCTTTTCACATTTGCAGCATCAGGCCCATTCTTACAATCCACTGGTTTAACCAGGTCTCCACGACAGAGTCACCTGATTGACAGGTCTCGAGAACACACTCATCATATTAAGCTGTCGCCGTTTCACACTACTTGGACATGTGGCCTGCCAGGACGAGGATACTCCAACCCATCAGCTCTTAACGCAGGACACGGGGAGAGGACTAACGTCTGGTCAGTCAAAACATACTGATCGG
Organism: Ariolimax columbianus; assembly: GCA_036924085.1. Taxonomy (NCBI): domain Eukaryota; kingdom Metazoa; phylum Mollusca; class Gastropoda; order Stylommatophora; family Arionidae; genus Ariolimax; species Ariolimax columbianus. Next base: position 24,550,909 of record JAVGWX010000017.1, read on the forward strand.
ACATGTTAGTCAGGGTCATGCAAGATATACTGGCCAGATCCCCACCTCACTTCCATGCATGTCTCCCTGAAAACAGACTCTTGTTCTTGGCAGCCTGACTAACGAGATGGGAGATCGACGTGATCTATGTAGTAGTGAGCGATACGTAATTGAAACCAAGCACAACACATCCACCTGGAGGACCCCGGTCTACCTTCATCCGCGCGCTCGGATGTGACGAAAGCAGCTGCAACACGCCACTTAAGGCCCTTTTAAGGCATATTCTGTTCCTGATTTCTGTTTCCCACTTTCCATTCACTTTTATCATAGTTTAAAGAAAGGAGAAGCTCTTATCCTATTCTAGTATTTGATTATTTATCATACGAAAAGTCTGAGTCTTAGTCGACTTGTACTTCTACAGGGGAAGATGCCCTTGTGCAGGAAGTCCCAGCTTTGGATGTCCTGCTTAGCGGGCAAGGCTCGAGCAGCTTATTACTCCTCTGAATTAGGACAAGTGCTACGGAGCGTGGTTGACCGTTTATTTTTTCGAGTTTATCTTAATTGACTCAAGCAGTATAGCAAAGCAGACCCGCAGCCTGTTAGCCACAATCTATGCCACTCTTAACAAACCACCAAACCAAGGCAAGCCTTTTGTCATGTCACACAGCTCGTCACCTCTAACGACATGCTCTGTGGGGCAGTGGTGCTATTCCTGTCCTTGTCATACACAAATTCCCCGGTGGACCACTCTTGTCTACTTCGTTTTCTCAGTATTAATGTTGAATCCATATTCTTGATGTACGTTCATAACCTTATTCCCCATATTTCTGTAACTCTTGTTAGATTTCAGATAACAGAACTTCCCACTAATCTTAGAGTTCTGTTTAAGTCTATCTCCAGCTTCGAAACACCGACTGAGAGACTCTGTTAAGTCTATCTCCAGCTTCAAACTACCGTCTGAGAGACTCTGTTAAAGTCTATCTCCAGAATCGAAACACCGAGAGACTCTGTCTTATTAAATTTAGTGTATCCCAGGAATTCAATAATATGTTAGTAAATACTGAATTTGGCTTATTTCAGAGTTAATGAGATATGTTTTCCAGTGTCATACAGGTTTGCACACTGTTTAAACGTTTGATGGCCTAGTGATAAGCTGATGATCCAAGAAATTACAGACCAGTCTCACTGTCCCCAACATTAGGGACACTTGCTGAAAGAATTGTGAACCACGGACTATACTGGTGGCTGGGAACCAATCATATAATTAATGATAACCAGACAGGCTTCAGGAAAGCCAGCAGAACTTATGATCTTCTCTCATTTTGTGCAGAACATTCTGGACGGTATCAAAGACAGCAAACATACAACGGCTGTATTCATTGACCTACAACAAACATACATCAGTATTAATTGACTTGCAGCAAACATACATCAGTTGTTTTCGTTGATTTGCAACAAACACACAACAGCAGTATTCATTGAATTGTAACATACATACACCAACAGTGTTCATTAACTTGCAATAAACATACAACATCGGTATGCATTGACCTGCAACAAACATACATCAATAGTCACTGACTTGCAACAAACATACAACATCAGTATTCATTGACTAGCAACAAACATACACCAGCAGTATTCATTGACTTGCAACAAACATACATCAGTATTCATTGACCTGCAACAAACATCCATCAGTATGCATTGACCTAAAACAAACATGCACCAGTATTCATTGACTTGCAACAAACCTACATCAGTATTCATTGACCTGCAACAAACACACTACATCTTACGCTTCCCAGACACAGTACCTTGCAGACTCGCCTTGGTTAACCCAAACGGTCTTGAAACATGCCCATACCACGTGAGCTTGTGTGCTTTTACCATACTCAATGGGTCTTTATATTGGTCACCTCTCTCTTAACGGTGTCCCGAACTGCCTTATTCTTGACCGGATAATTACGTTTATAATTTGTTACACAATGTACAGTATTAAGTACTTTTATAATATGTTATAAAATGTGCTGTTAAATAACGTTTGTAATTTGTTATAAAATGTGTTGTTTGTTAAGCACGTTTATAATTTGTTATAAAATGTACTAAATTAAGTAGGTCTCATCACATTAATCAAAGATTCAACAAGAAGAATGCCATATATTATTCAGTTTAGGGTTATGAACTTATCAGATTAACTTCTGCCCCGCCCCCACCCCAACTAAAGAAGAAAGAATAGGACAACTGTGCTCGAATACTTATTTCCTTAAATACAACTAAGTTGTTGTTCTTGAATGTTCACTATGAGTAACTTTACTCCATTGTGTGTAGTGAAAAGCCCGTTAGGTTGATATACCATTACTCATATCCCGAGCATGCTGATTGCCGTGGGCTGAGCTCCTCCAGGTGATTGTCTCATGCTTGGCCTCATCTATGTGACTCTCACTACTACGGAGATCACATCAATCCCCCACCTCGTTAGCCAGGCTGCCATTAAAGTCTGTTTCCAGGAAGAACTGCGCGGAAGTGAGTTGGGAGTCTTGTTCAGTATATTGTACCTGACACTGACTAACATTGTTTGGCTTTGGCTTGGCTTCGTTCGTTCTCAATCTCCCGCTACCAAACCCTGACACAGGCCTAAGTAGCAGAATGTAGTCTAGAGAACGGAATGCGCTGTGTCGTAGTTTACAGCTTGACTGCTATATTTGCACCTTTCGGTCCAACACATCCGACTTCAGCAAGCATTTTTTTAGTACCGGGTTAGCATTCCATCTTCGATCCCTTCTCTTTAGTCAGTCTGCCCTGCTGCAGTCTGTTATCCAGGATCACCGCGTGGAGGCATGGATGGGTTTTAACAGCTCTGGTTCGTCGGCCCTGACGCTATCAGTCAGCTATGGGTCGCTGACCACTGCAGCTCATGTGCTGCACAGCAACTTGATCCCTAACATTGTTTGATCAGTATGATTTACCTGACTAAACTTTAGTATTGTCTCCCCATGCAATTAAGTAGGATTGTGCATGGGGCTGGCAAAATCATAATGTAATCATAAAGTCCAATTAATGAGTTATTTGACAATGTGCACAATTCATTGAAGAGTTAAAGGAAGGAATTTTAAGAATTGGGCGTAGCCCGGAGTTTAAGTTGCATGTTGCCTCGACAGATGTTTTATTTGACACTTGTATCTCAGCTATGTCAGTCACACATGCACGTCACGAAGATCGTGTTTAAACATGGGTCAATGCGAAGAGGCACTTGAGAGAGAGAGAAAGAGAGAGACAGAGATAGAGGGAGTGACAGAAAAAAAAATAGTTATATATAAAGAAAATTGTTGTACACGTCCATGTGAAGTACCGCTCTCCCAAACTCTCTTGCCTCTCTCAATTTTTCTATGACTTCTCCCCACCTCTCCTGTTCTCGAATTGTTCTTACTCCACCTATCTCCAGCACTGTCTTTCTTTCTCATTTTACTGGTACTCTCTCTCTCTCTCTCTCTCTCTCTCTCTCTCTCTCTCTGTCTGTCTTTCTTGTCTCACACTCTCTCTCTAATCCCCTTCCGACTTTTTTCATTTCTCATACTCTACCAATGTTCACACTCATCTTTCCTCTATAACACTTTATAACCTCTTTCTCTCACCTTTCTCTTCCTTTCTCTCACACTCTCTCTTTACCTCTGTCTGCTACCTCTAATCGGTCCTCATTATATCCTCCATATGGGATCAAGATGCTGAGCTGCGCATGAGCTGCAGTGGTAAGCGACCCATAGCTGACTGCTAGCGTCAGGGCCAGCGAACCATAGCTGCCAAGACCCTTCTACACATCCACACGGTTATCCTGGATAGCAGGCTACAGCAGGGCAGACAGGCTAAAGAGAAGGGATCGAAGAGGGAATGCTAACCCGGTACTCAAAAAATGCTTGCTGAAGTCGGATGTGTTGGACCGAAAGGTGCAAATACGCAGTCAAGCTGTAAACTACGACACAACGCATTCCGTTCTCTGGACTACATTCTGCTACTTAGGCCTTTTCAGAGTTTGGTAGCGGGAGAATGAGAACGAACGAAGCCAAGCCAAGCGATATCCTCCATATCTCTTCAACCTGCCTCTTTTCTTCTATCTCTCACTCTCCTCCAAAGGTCTCATTCTCACATAAATATGCTCTAATACACTTTCACACACTCACATCAACTCTTTCACACACGAACTCGCACATATTCATGCATACATTAAAATAAACACTTACACATATTTACACATACACTCAAATACACCCTCACCCACACGTACACATATATTCACACATCAAAATACTTACACACATACATTATCACACACACTCACACATATACACTCATGCACTCTAACATACATGTACTCACACACATACACATTTCTACATATACACACATACATACACATAACCTAACCACAAACATGCACTCACACACTCAAACACACACACCTAGCGCACACATACATGTATACTCACACACACACTCACAGACATTCACATACACACTCACACACATCGACATCCACATACACACTCATACACATCGACATCCACAAACACACTCACACACATCGATATCCATACACACTCACACACATCGACATCCATACACACTCACACACATCGACATCCATACATACTCACACACATCGACATCCTCATACACACTCACACACATCGACATCCACATACATACTCACACACATCGACATCCACATACACACACATCAACATCCACATACATACTCACACACATCGACATCCACATACATACTCACACACATCGACATCCACATACACACTCATACACATCGACATCCACATACATACTCACACACATCGACATCCACATACACACTCACACACATCGACATCCATACACACTCACACACATCGACATCCACATACATACTCACACACATCGACATCCACATACACACTCATACACATCGACATCCACATACATACTAACACACATCGACATCCAAACACACTCACACACATCGACATCCATACACACTCACACACATCGACATCCATACATACTCACACACATCGACATCCAAATACGCACTCACACGCATCGACATCCACATACACACTCACACACATCGACATCCACATACATACTCACACACATCGACATCCACATACATACTCACACACATCGACATCCACATACATACTCACACACATCGACATCCACATACACACTCATACACATCGACATCCACATACATACTCACACACATCGACATCCATATACACACTCATACACATACTATCACACATTCCCAACATCACATACATACTCTCACACACAAACTCACACATTCCACACACACACATAGTCACATATATATTCACACACACGCACAATGTGGGAGCCGCGTAGCGCATTTGTTAGTGATCTAGCTTCGCATCAGAGTTGTCCTGGGTTCATTTCCCAGTTGAGGCGGACAATTTTTTTTCATGACCGAAAGGGTTCCCGGGTAAACCCAGTCTTAAATGGGTACCGGTTCATTCCGGTAGGACGGAGAGAGAGGCGTGGCATCCACCCTCATATAACCGAGCCTTGAAATGTGAGGTCGCTAACACTTTTCCTACACCCCTACGGCAGTAATGCTATGGCTTACTTTGACACACACCCACCCACACTAACACTCACCAACACAATCATATACTCACACACACACACCTAGGGAAAACCGAACTCACGCGAAATACACCCTACTTTGCTTTCACAACTTGATGGGCGGGACACTTGCACAGTGTGAGAAAATATCCCCATCCTAAGCCAGACAACAATTACGCGCGCGCTTAACCTACATCTGACGCAGGAAGACAAGAAAATCCACTGTTTATTATTGATGAAAACCTATCACATTTCGAAATACCACGAAAGCGCAGCATAGCTTTATGTAATTAATTTTGCAACGCCAAATACTGATTGAGGTCTTTAACAGCGGTTCTTGTTTACGTTAAGTAAAGGCCGCCCGTTCATCGCAGACAATGATGGCATAATTTTATTTGCTAGCGATATTTTTTGTAAGGATTAACTGCGCCACTTTTTATCATCACTCTCTCGTCTCGAGCCGCCCGATCCCAGTGGCAAGTCAAGGGCAAGACGACTAGGGGGCGACTACGAGATGCAGGGGACTCCGCATCAAGGACCCGTGAAAACGATGGAGGATTCCGGAGTCGCACCCATACCACCTGATCACGAGGGCTTAACCACTTCGCCACGGAATCCTGAACTTGTTTACAGTTACAGATTAAATGAAATGTCAAACTTTGTCAGACTTTGGAAATGAGGCTAATGATGGCTGCAGTGAATAAGCAGGCAGTAGCCAACCACTCGCTGAACCATTCACCGCTGTCTTATACTTATTATATCCTCCGCCTGTGTCCCATCTGTCACTTTCATCAACACGCTCGGGATGTGAAGAAAGCTACTGCAAACCACGATGTTACGCCCTTTCCAGGTCTCACAAATAGAGTAAACATAATCATTGTGGACATTCAACAACAACAGCAACAACAGCGGTTGGGTCAGCGAACAACATCTGAACAAGACCATATATCGTCTCCAAATGGTGACCTTGGAAACAAGTTACATGTTGTCTGGCTAAGACAACATGGATCTCAGAGGGAAGATAAACCTGGTCCCCAAAAAATGCGTGCTGAAATTGGATGTGCTGGGCCGAAATGCGTTGTAAACAATGACGCCGCGTCATAGAGTCCTTTTGGGACGAACGTCGAAGTAGAAAATGGCTGTCGAAATGAAATCATCATCATCATCAAGTGTCCTGTTAGATACCGGTATGACTTCAAAAGATATTAGAACTGTCAATATGGAAGCCTAGGGACACAAAAGAAGATCGTAAATCGTAATGATCTTATCATGTTTAAAAAAAATAGATAACCAGCATAAGAAAATTTGTAGATCGATGGGTTTTTCACGTTTTTCGCACGTTAAAGTCGATCCAGCTGTAAATTGATACACGGCTTATTGTTAGGAGATATAAGGCATCGAGAAAGGGAACTAGCCACCGTGTATCATATAAAGCTGTGTCTCATACAGTTAAGTATCCAACACGTCATCTCCGACAACAGTATCTGTCATGGGACTAACTTTACTTTACTTTTGTCTTTACCATTACACTGTTTAAAGATTGAGTCTCATACCACCATTTTGTGGTTACCATGCCAACAATTTGTATGCCCCCCCCCCCCGGTAAAGAATCTCTGCTCTAAAGTGTTTTCAGCTATAGCTTCCCACATTGCTAGGTGTACGGAATGTTTACTTTAAGTTTAGGGTGTAGGGAAATGTTTATTATAAGTTTAGGGTGTAGGGAAATGTTTATTATAAGTTTAGGGTGTAGGGAAATGTTTATTATAAGTTTAGGGTGTAGGGAAATGTTTATTATAATTTTAGGGTGTAGGGAAATGTTTATTATAAGTTTAGGGTGTAGGGAAATGTTTACTTTAAGTTTAGGGTGTAGGGAAATGTTTATTATAAGTTTAGGGTGTAGGGAAATGTTTATTATAAGTTTAGGGTGTAGGGAAATGTTTATTATAAGTTTAGGGTGTAGGGAAATGTTTATTATAATTTTAGGGTGTAGGGAAATGTTTATTATAAGTTTAGGGTGTAGGGAAATGTTTATTATAAGTTTAGGGTGTAGGGAAATGTTTATTATAAGTTTAGGGTGTGGGGAAATGTTTATTATAAGTTTAGGGTGTAGGGAAATGTTTATTATAAGTTTAGGGTGTAGGGAAATGTTTATTATAAGTTTAGGGTGTAGGGAAATGTTTATTATAAGTTTAGGGTGTAGGGAAATGTTTGCTATAAGTTTAGTGTGTAGGGAAATGTTTAATGTAAGTTAGGATGCAGAGACATATTTACTGTAAGTTAAAGGTGTAGGGAATAGGGAAATATGTACTATACGTTTAGGGTGTAGGGAAATGTTTACTGTAAGTTTAGGCTGTAAGGAAATGTTTTCTATAAATGGAGGGTGTAAGGAATTGGTTACAATAAGTTTAGGGTGCAGGGAAATGTTTACTGCAAGTTTAGAGTGTAAGGAAATGTTTACTTTAAGTTAAGGGTGTAAAGAAATGTTTACTATAAGTTAAGGGTGTAAGGAAATGTTTACTTAAAGTTAAGAATGTAGCGTGTGCTAAAAGATCAACGGTACAGAGACCTTAATCGGTTGAGAATCTCTTGACCTAATTACTCACCTTATGACGCGCATTCCTAGATCTGAACTGACTCATCTTTCACACATTTTTGTTGCTATCTTCTGCGGTTATCTCATAGTCTCCCGCGCTTCCCTCCTCAATGAAATGTCGGTTTTTGCGCAGACAAGCTATCCTAGACTCTGGGAATGGCAAATAGTCGTCTGAAGGCTGTAGACTGACTATTATTTTTATCACTACCTGAGATTAAGGCGCGTAGTAGGGATGCCTGATTGGATACTGTCAGGGAGCGTTTCTCAACACTTTTGTCGCGTGCAATTGCCGCATACAAGTTCTGAAATATATACAGTTGAACTGCGGGAATACCCATAGGAAGGGCCCCCGAGAAGAATTTAGTTAAGGGATAAAACAACTCATTTCGGCCACTTCCCTTTTCCCTTAGTCATCCAGTTTTTATCCATTGCTGTTTTTTGACATAAACTGTATCACTTAGTACACAAAAAATAAAAGGAGGATGAGAAAGGAGTGGAGAGGAGCTGTGTTGATTTTCAGCATCTGAGGCATTATTTTCCTACACTCCCTCAATAATAAATATACACACATCGAGGATGAAAGAGAAGAAATCACATTCTTCTTAGTTTATGCCGCAATACAGATAAGGATAAAGAACTCACAATGAAATATCCTTTTATATTGCAATGTAGATTTGATAGTCAGAAGTTAAAATTTATTGGTTAAAATTATTATAAAAAAGATACACAGGCTTATTACTTACTAAACATAAGAGCTTTCTTTGTCTTATTTGGTGAATAATTTCGAATCATTCCAAGTTCTCGAAAGAGGAGTAGACCATTGATGGCGCGTTAAAAAAAAAAAATCATTTTACAGCTTAAATTTTGATTAACATTTTTAAGACAATGTCAACTTCAGTCCCGGGTAACATGCGCCTTTCTATTATTCGTCAAATTAGCTAACATTCACTGTAACTAAATCATTTTCATGATTTAGGATCCTGAAGGAAAGTTTCTGCCACTTTCCATAAGAAACATAGTTTTCTGCAGATATCAGTGCGGATTTAGCAATGCTGGCCTTGAGACTCTTGATCGTATTGTGCCCAAATAGTCGACATTGAATACAATATAATGCATGTTTCTGTTTACTCTAGACAAATCAATCTCTTAAATGTAGTTCTCCGTTGGTGCCTTGACATTTCGGTATAAATTTTGAACCTGAAAGTCGCAGGTATATCTTGGAAAATTTTGCAGATGTCGGGAAATGATAGATGTGCTTGAAGGATGTTCGTTGAAGACTTATGCACCACACGGAGTTAGTGGATTGTAATTGATTGATTTGAAGCCAAAGATGCAGCAATGAATGATCTGAAAGCAGGCAGCGACTTATAGCTGGCTGCTTGCATCATAGTCATCGAACCGCTCGAGCTTTGCGCAGTGGTAGCCAGGGAACGCCTTCTATCCTGGGGGCAACTCTTCTCTCTCTCCTCTTACCTCCCCCTGTTTCATTTGACTCTGTCCCACAGTCACACTCTTGCACAACTTTAACACGCGCCCTCATGGTGAGGCATTGCACTTTGGTTGGGCTAACTTCTGAGGGCGCACAAACCTAGCATAGGTACATACAGATGCACACATTCATCCAAGCACTGGTTTATGCGTCCTGATATCGCCCAATGGACTACTGTCTGGGGTGGAAAATGGCGCGCCTCCGCCAGTAGAAACTAGTGAGGCAAACATCTAAGCAACAAAAAAAAAATAGTCATCGAACCACAGTTGACCAAAACCTTAATCCGTTTCCAAGCGGCGGCCCTGGAAACAGGCTGCACTAGTGTAGTCTGACTAAGAGAATAGGGTTCGCAGTGGGAAGATAAACCCAGTACCAACACACAAAAAAGCAGCTGAAATCTGATCTGTAGGGACGTAATGCCTAGCTATAAACTACGACAAGACGTCACGTCCTTTTCAGGACTAAGGTCAAAGAAGAAGAACAAATATTTATTGATTTTTGGAGATCAATTTATTGCAGGTATCTTTCGGAAATATTTTGGACAGAAGTGTGTGACCATTCATCTTTTACTCACTGCTGGATAAGGACACCGCAATAGATGAAGCAGCAATCCACAGACTGCAAAGTTTCGACATTAAACCAGGTTCGAGCAGTGTGGGGCGCATGAGAGGACTGCGCAGGTAAGTGTACAACCAGCGAGCTACAGTAACCATCAGCATCCATACCTAACGCCATTTGATGAGAGAGAGACTGAGCACCTATGGGTTTGACCGGAATGCAGTGACGTCGATTCTTAGAAACAGTAACAAAAACTCATTACGTGCGTTCTATTGAAAATAAATCATATGTAGGTCTCCAGTACACGAGCAAGGGGCCAACCTGGATGTCGTTGGATCGAGAATGCCTGTGACTCCTCTCATGAAGTTACAGGTAATGACAGCTGAAGCCTCCCGTTTGATGATAACAAGACATCTACTCATTCCGCATATCTGCGACACCTCATGGCATGAGCAGTGGAACAAACAAAGAGAAGCAGAATTCAAGTAAGCTCTGCACAAAGTATGTTTGTTAGTGGCAACAATCATGAAGACTTTTCAGCACTCGGAAAACATAAAAAATGATGAACAGATCCAGACAACGTTTATAGCGTAGATTACTTCCAGACTTTGCTATCAGCAAGCATAGACAATGCATTCTCTCAATGCCCGCGTCACCGGTAGACAACGGACAGAGGCAGTTCCAAATTTAGAAACGCGATAAGAAATAGAAGTTGGGAAAACTTTGAGGCAATGCGTTTGTCCTAGTTGCTCAGTATTATTTTATACTACCGCACCCTAATGTAACCAAAATGACTGCATGTGATTGAATCAGACGCACCTTCGACAAGCGATTGATCACTTTAATGAACATTCTCTGCATCGCATATGGCGTATTTTCTTCTAGAACTTGATTTCACCTTCAAGTCCAGAATGCTACTCCATACTCATCAGCATCTCGGTTTGTGGGAATAACTGGATATGCGAATACCCACGAGTTGGAAAGTCTTCCCAGATTGTGGCGGTGGCCTTGTTTACGTTTCTGTCACACACAGACAATAATAATGTTCGACTAGGCATCTACCATGTCCAACTGCTGAGGCTTGTAGCCAAACCTCGTTCGCTGCCAAAGGAGAGACGGCTATCTGTCGGAACCATGTAGAACGGGAACGGCCGGCCGATGGGAGACCGTTGTTACACATAGCTGACTTGGATATTATCTGGTGAGCCGGAACTTTTGAGTCCAGTCGAACCACGAGACCAAACATAGACATGCGTCGGCGGACCAGAGTGTACGAGATAGATACTTTATAGAGAAGACTAGTCTTTGCAGACACCTCCACATTACGGACGAGATCGAACCACTGGATACCGAGGATTCGTCACACACAGAACCTTCACCAAACTCCATCGATGCTCAGTTGACTCTTGGTGACGCTTTTTAAATGAATTATTACATTGGCTCTTCTTACATCCCGATACGTACTTGAGAAGGTGGTACGTGTCCCTTCTGGCTGTAGTGCAATGCGTCTCATCGGTAAATTCACCGCTATAGGAGTTACAAAGTCAATCGCCACCTCGCTGGCCAGACATGTGTTACACAGCCTGTTTACAGGAACAAGAACAATGCGTGAGATGGGGGTCTTGATCGATAGGTTTCATCTGACCTAGCTCACACTACCACTACCGATAGCAAGGGTATTGTTTTTCCACACTGACATCGTGGTATTTATGGAATTAAAAAATTAATTTTTGTGTGTTTTTATTTAGTGTTATTGTCATCGATATAAAATATTCACTAGAAAGACAAATCATATCAGAGCAAATAGGACGTACAAATGGTTACTTTAAAATTAATCTAATCTGTCTAACCGATGGGTTTCTGTGAATGTCAATGCTGAATAATTAATTTGTGAGTAACAAAAAGTAACTTGTTTCACAACAATCCCTATCACACAAATCTACGTATATCAACGTCTCGGCTCTAATGTAAAGGCAATACTTCAAAATCATCAGAAGCTTGGCGATCAACAAAGGCACTAACACAGTTGGTGCAAACGTTCCTAATCAGATAACTACGCAGAACAAAAGGATTGCAATTGTACGATATGGTTATTAACGTGGGCATATGGTATACAGCTGGACAGCTGAGAGTCGGTCATAAGGTAAAGCGGATACGTTTGCGATAGATAGGGCATTCTTTACATAAATAGAGAATGACATTGCTAGACAGTCGCTGTTCTAGATTTCGAGAGATAAGAGACACAGAGGCTGTCAAAGAAACGCTTGGCGAGAAGAGATTGAGAAAACAATGAGAGAGACAGGACAAACGGGGCAGATGGTGGAGCTGAGACATATCGACTTGGGGTGTGTTAGTCGAAGACCTATGATCCATAGGATGTGACAGTGTTTTCATTGATTGATATATTAACATCAGCACATATCATATGATATTAAAGGACAGAAGACACAGCAGTGAATGAGCTGACAGTAGCCAGCGACTTATAGCTGCCTTCTTGCATTACTGGCAGCTAACCATAGCTGACCACAACCTTATTCCACCCCTAAGTTGCGATCTCGAAGCTGGCTACACTCGTGTAGTCTGACTAAGAGAATATGGATCTCAAAGGGAAAGCAAACTTAGTGTCGAAAATGCAGTGCTGAAACCGGAAAGGTGGTGCTGAAAGGCACAGATATTCCAACCTCGCTGTCCGCAAGTCTCATAGTTTTTTTTCTTTCGGACGAACGTCAGAAAGTAAGGAAAGACACTACCACTATTTCATTTTGTTCTGCATTCCAAGACGCTGAGCAGCGCATGAGCTGCAGCGGTCAGCGACCCATAGCTGACTGCTAGCGTCAGAGACTAAGGTCATGCGTGGTGCTGTGTGCTGGACAGACCACAGTCTTATTTTTTTCAAGTTCAACATTTATGTGAAGGCTGTGCATCGTCATGGGGAACGGAGTTCTATAAAATAAAACTTCCTGGCCCCTTGTTATACACTTCCTGGTCTCTTGTTACAAACTTCCTGGCCCCTTGTTAAAAACTTCCTGGCCCCTTATTATAAACTTTCTACCCCCCTGTTATACACTTCCTGGCCTCTCTTGTTATACACTTCTCGGCCCCTTGTTATACACTTCCTGCCCCTTGTTATACACTTCCTGCCCCTTGTTATAAACTTCCTGGCCCCTTGTTATAAACTTCCTGGTCCCTTATTATACACTTCCTAGACTCTTTTTATGCTTTTCCTGGACTTTTTTTATACACTTCCTGGACTTTTTTTATACACTTCCTGGACTCTTTTTATACACTTCCTGGACTTTTTTTATACACTTCCTGGACTTTTTTTATACACTTCCTGGACTCTTTTTATACACTTCCTGGACTTTTTTTATACACTTCCTGGACTTTTTTTATACACTTCCTGGACTTTTTTTATACACTTCCTGGACTCTTTTTATACACTTCCTGGACTTTTTTTATACACTTCCTGGACTTTTTTTATACACTTCCTGGACTCTTTTTATACACTTCCTGGACTCTTTTTATACACTTCCTGGACTTTTTTTATACACTTCCTGGACTTTTTTTATACACTTCCTGGACTCTTTTTATACACTTCCTGGACTCTTTTTATACACTTCCTGGACTCTTTTTATACACTTCCTGGACTTTTTTTATACACTTCCTGGACTTTTTTTATACACTTCCTGGACTCTTTTTATACACTTCCTGGACTCTTTTTATACACTTCCTGGACTTTTTTTATACACTTCCTGGACTTTTTTTATACACTTCCTGGACTTTTTTTATACACTTCCTGGACTCTTTTTATACACTTCCTGGACTCTTTTTATACACTTCCTGGACTTTTTTTATACACTTCCTGGACTTTTTTTATACACTTCCTGGACTCTTTTTATACACTTCCTGGACTCTTTTTATACACTTCCTGGACTTTTTTTATACACTTCCTGGACTTTTTTTATACACTTCCTGGACTCTTTTTATACACTTCCTGGACTCTTTTTATACACTTCCTGGACTCTTTTTATACACTTCCTGGACTTTTTTTATACACTTCCTGGACTCTTTTTATACACTTCCTGGACTCTTTTTATACACGTTTTCCCCATCAGTCCCACTTTGGCGATCTTGTCCTACCATTTCCACCCTTGTATTTTGCAGACTCAACCATTGACGAAAGTCTGTAGCTTTATCAGAAGTACCTGTATTGTCCTCTATGTTTCAGAGCCATATGGCTTGGCTTGGCTTCGTTCGTTTTCAATCTCCCGCTACCAAACCCTGACACGGGCCTAAGTAGCAGAAGGTAGTCCAGAGAACGGAATGCTTTGTGTCGTAGTTTACAAATTGACTGCGATATTTGCATCTTTCGGTCCAACACATCCGACTTCAGCAAACATTTTTTAGTACCGGGTTAGCATTACCTCTTCGATCCCTTCTCCTTAGTCAGTTTACTCTGCTGGAGCCTGTTATCCAGGATCACCACGTGGAGGTGTAGAAGGGTCTTGGCAGCTCTGGTTCGCCGGCCCTGACGCTAGCAGTCAGCTATGAGTAGCTGATCGCTGCAGCTCATGCGCTACTCAGCATCTTGATCCCAGAGCCAAATAATAGAACGATTTTACGTTGGAGATAACAATTTTATTTTGGTGCCGGTTTTAATTTCTTTTGACTTCCATAAATTCTCAATGCAATGAAAGCTCTTCTCGGTCTCTGTATTCTTAACTGAACATCGTTTTCTATACCTCCTACCATGTCTATATTGCTGCCAAGGTATGTGAAAGACTCCACATTCTGGGAAAGGGGGGAAAGGGAGGGGAGGGGGGGGGAAAGGGCTCTCAGCAGCCCGATTCTATCATTGTTAATTGTATTTATTTTCAAAATCTGTGTTTTGTCTCTGTGTATTTTTAGTTCCAATTGTATTGACCTATCTTCGAGTATACGTATCTTATTTCACTTCTTGGATTCTTGTTATACACTTGAAAGTGCGTCTGTACACACCTCGTTGTGACTTGCTACAAATCCGGTGGACCATGGCGACATACTTCGTGACGACTTGATGCAAACCCAATGGTTCATTACTGCAGACATTGTGATGTCTCACCACACACTTCGTGGCAACTTGCTCCAGGTCATGTATTCCATGACGATTCACCCCGTAATGACGTACACACCTTTTTTTTTATGCAACGTGACACATGTTGTCCCCAACACCACAAAAACACCAATGTCTCGCGACGACACACCAATCTAAATAAAAACTGCCTCCTGACTGCTTGAAACTGAAGTTCCT
Organism: Ariolimax columbianus; assembly: GCA_036924085.1. Lineage (NCBI taxonomy): Eukaryota > Metazoa > Mollusca > Gastropoda > Stylommatophora > Arionidae > Ariolimax > Ariolimax columbianus. The sequence goes on from JAVGWX010000017.1 coordinate 24,566,461, forward strand.
GTGTACGGTGCAGGATGTAAACACACATATTATGAAAGACGAACTTTGACTTCCCGGAAAATGCCACATTCGTTGTGGAGAGACTAGACCGCACCTATGTTGACCGATAATTCAAAAGCTTAAAACATCGCCCAATTTATTATCAGTTCGTGTTGTTGAACCTTCAAGTGTATATTAAACAAATTAGAAGTGACATGTCAATGATTTGTAGTTTAAAATTTAGTGTATCCGGGAGTGAAAGATTAGGAAAGAAGGTTGTGTATAGGGTTATCAACTTCATCATGTAAAACAATTGCAACTCAAACCATCACTGCAGGTGATCGGATACATGCTTGCTATAAGGGGATGGGGGTGGGAGGCGGGGGGGGGGGGGGGGGTTGACGGCAGGTGTATGGTGGTCTAATACTTCACTTGGAGCGAGTAGCTGACAGAATGAATAATTCGAATGCAAGCGTCTCATTTGCAGATTAGTAGAACCCTTGCTTCTCACAGCTAATGCAAAGGTTCGATCCCATTGTCTAACATAAACCCATATATTTAATGATTATTATTCTACAGATAGGGAAGGAAACACAGTGACAAAGGTAGTGACTCGATCTAATTAAAAAAACAACTCATGTTTAGTATAAATAAATCTCTAACACTTCGTTACTGAGAGCAATGTCTCCATTCAGACTCCCATTTTGCTTACACTCCAAACACTGCTAAAGGAAACTGTCGTTTGTGCTGCTATTAACGAACGATACGCCCAATTGGTTTCTGAAGAGCTCTGTGACAGAAAAAGAGCATAACACCACTGTGGCATAAAGCGCAAATCGAAAATGGGGATATACACTACCGTCAACCTGATTAATCGATAGAAGCAGCCAGTCTCTCGGGTATCAAGCCAATCAAGCAGACCAAAACCTGCTGAAAGGGGAGTCGTTTTCTGCTATTGAAAGAAACTTCTACGGACCATACACATGTAAGATACAGCAATACAAGAGTAATAAATAAATGAATGGTTGTTATTATCAGATGAGCATTTGTACAGTCTATGTTTGTCGATGCCCTTCTATTTTGTGAAATGTTTGCATTCATCCGAGTGGGACCTGCGAAAAAAAGAATAGGTCCACTGTCACCTTTTGGCTTGACGTAAAATGCAATTAAATAGGGTTGTGATTGGGCTTGAAACTAAATCATGTAAAAAGAACTGCCATTCTAATCAGCCACATATTTTCGTATACATGATTTCTGCAAAGTTAAAATGTATGTTTGCTTTACATTGGAGCGAAAAGGGGAATAATTGCTAGTGATTGGAAACATCATTATGTTCAACTGCAGTGGTCGTTGCCTTTACTTCACATTGAAGGGAAAAAATTAAAGAATAAAAGAATGAAATCTTTTAATTTGTGATATTCTCTACCCCTGACGAAGACATTGTTGCTGTAACGTAGGTTAGTTTAGCTTTCTCTTTGTCTCTTTCTCTCAATATATGAGCCAGACCTGTTTGTTCTGCTATAAAAACAAATACAAGAGTAAATAACATGTCTCGGGAATCAGAACTTGAACAACAGTAAATGAAGACAGAAATGAACAAAGTTACTAGCGACCAATTATCGTTGGGAGCACGCAGTAATTCTTATTTATCTATAGCTAGTTGGATAATCTCTTGCTGAGCCAGCCCGGGTTTGCTCGAAACTGTTCACGCTCTTTTGGCAAATTCTCCTGAATGTTTATACGTGTGTTTCTGGAACACACCTTGCTCATTTAAAGAAATACACAAACGATTTGGTTTTCTGAGGTTTATACGAATATGTCATCCACAGGGATTAGAGCGGACCAAAGGAGCACATATCCTTGATATTTGTTTCAGTTAATGTGAATTATCGTGTTATTTTTGTTCCGTGTCTGAATACAAGTATATTGACATCAATTTCAGGATTTCAACTTTGTATACTGACATGCAGGTAAGACTATTAAAAAATAAGTGAAATTAGAATAATAATTCGATGAGTCATTTATTGATTTGTCTATCGCTTTAGTGAAACATAGAAACATTACTACAGCTGGCCCATTAACTCCGTGTTTTTTTTCCATGGCAATAGTTTTACACGATATGTTGCTAATCATATGCACATTCCTCTTTAGTCACCTGTTACGACGCGCTTGGAATATAACATTGAATCTATTCTTCTCAACTCTGGTACAACACCGGTGAGATTCAACATATACTTTTTTTCACTTCCAACTGATTTCATCAGCATGCCCGTTGTTCCTGCCTCAAGGAAAGAAGATAAAGTCTGCGAATACCACCTGTGTGGTTTACTCATTAGATAAACAATAGATACGTGTTTGGCAAGCAAGGGATATAAGGGCGTGAAATAATGCCAGCCTCAAGCAGAGGAGTACTATAAGAATGGGGTGTTGTGCGTATCACACGCAGAAAAATATTGAACAAAGAATGTGTATACTGGAATGCTGGAGTCTTGGTAGCGAATTCGACAGACCAGGTATCTCAAAGCTATCCTTTTATTCTGCAATTCTATCTGGTTGGCTCTTAGAGGAAAGTTTTCAGAAGTCGTTATTCATATAAAAACACATAGTTTTTTGTCATTGTTTCCTCTAAAATAATCACATCTATTTTAATTATTTAAATTGTTTCGCTTTTTCTCGTAATCTTCTTATCTTCTCTATTTCTTCGTTACCAACAAAACGACACAAGTGGATATCTTGAGAGCCTTGGTTTTTTTCCGTGGAAACATATGGCTGCCAATCATGGATGATTACCAAAACTTATAGAAAAATAATCGAGTCCTTCGAGCCAAAATGTTGCAGAAAGATTCTCAGAATACCATGGACGGAGAAAAAGACAAATATAGACATTCGGCAAGAGTTGAACACAGAGGAGAGCTGGTTTATCAATTCCATTTTGGCCAAAAAGTTGAAATACTTTGGTCACATCAAGAGACACAACGGTCTTGAGAAAACCGTGATGGCAAATGAGGAAGGGGTAGACCAAGAAGACGGTGGCACCAAGTTACACAGGAATGCCTGGATTTGACTGTGGCGGAGGCTGGAGCTTTGGCAAGGGAAAGAGTTTCTTTCAGACGGACTGTGATGGGAGAGACGTTCTATAAAGGACATGCTACATGATAATGATGATTTCTTCGTTCGTTCTCAATTTCCTGCTATTAAGCCTGGAAAAGCACTTTGCAAGTAGCAGGATGCAGTCCGGAGAAAGAAATGCGCCGTGTCGTAGTTTACAATTTGACTGCGATATTTGCACCTTTCGGTCTGGAACATCCGACTTCATCATGACATTTTTGGGTACCTGGTTAGCCTTCCTTCTTCGATCCATTCTCCTTAGCCCTGTTTGCAGCATCTTATCCAGGATCACCAGGTGAAGGTGGAGAAGTCTCCGCACCTCTGGGTCACCGGCCCTAACGATATCAGTTAACTTGGAATCGCTGACCTTTACAGCTCATTCACTGCTCAGTCTCTTGATACCATACACTTTATCATTCAGCTTGGTTGAAGAGGACATGTTGTCACTGCACTCCTCTCATGGAATCGACATGCTTGAAGAACATATTCTATTGTATGTTTGTTCTCACTATAAGGGTACATATCTGTGTCAATCATTAGTGAGTATATTTTCAGCTCCCTATCGAGAATTTGTCTTCAACAGTTGTAGGCCAAGTCATGAAACGTCAACTGATCTATATCTGTTAAGGGGTGAAGAGACTAGCATCTGCCCATGCAAAACATGCTGATCAGACTATGTTAGTCAAGGTCAGGCCAAACATGCTGATCAGACTATGTTAGTCAAGGTCAGGCCAAACATGCTGATCAGACTATGTTAGTCAAGGTCAGGCCAAACATGCTGATCAGACTATGTTAGTCAAGGTCAGGCCAAACATGCTGATCAGACTATGTTAGTCAGGGTCAGGTAAAACATACTGATCAGACTATGTTAGTCAGGGTCAGGCCAAACATGCTGATCAGACTATGTTAGTCAAGGTCAGGCCAAACATGCTGATCAGACTATGTTAGTCAAGGTCAGGCCAAACATGCTGATCAGACTATGTTAGTCAAGGTCAGGCCAAACATGCTGATCAGACTATGTTAGTCAAGGTCAGGCCAAACATGCTGATCAGACTATGTTAGTCAGGGTCAGGTAAAACATACTGATCAGACTATGTTAGTCAGGGTCAGGCCAAACATGCTGATCAGACTATGTTAGTCAAGGTCAGGTAAAACATGCTGATCAGACTATGTTAGTCAGGGTCAGGCCGAACATGCTGATCAGACTATGTTAGTCAGGGTCAGGTAAAACATGCTGATCAGACTATGTTAGTCAGGGTCAGGCCAAACATGCTGATCAGACTATGTTAGTCAGGGTCAGGCCAAACATGCTGATCAGACTATGTTAGTCAAGGTCAGGTAAAACATGCTGATCAGACTATGTTAGTCAGGGTCAGGTAAAACATGCTGATCAGACTATGTTAGTCAGGGTCAGGCCAAACATGCTGATCAGACTATGTTAGTCAGGGTCAGGTAAAACATGCTGATCAGACTATGTTAGTCAAGGTCAGGCCAAACATGCTGATCAGACTATGTTAGTCAGGGTCAGGCCAAACATGCTGATCAGACTATGTTAGTCAAGGTCAGGCCAAACATGCTGATCAGACTATGTTAGTCAAGGTCAGGCCAAACATGCTGATCAGACTATGTTAGTCAGGGTCAGGCAAAACATGCTGATCAGACTATTGTTAGTCAGGGTCAGGCCAAACATGCTGATCAGACTATGTTAGTCAGGGTCAGGCCAAACATGCTGATCAGACTATGTTAGTCAGGGTCAGGCCAAACATGCTGATCAGACTATGTTAGTCAGGGTCAGGTAAAACATACTGATCAGACTATGTTAGTCAGGGTCAGGCCAAACATGCTGATCAGACTATGTTAGTCAGGGTCAGGTAAAACATACGGATCAGACTATGTTAGTCAGGGTCAGGCCAAACATGCTGATCAGACTATGTTAGTCAGGGTCAGGTAAAACATACGGATCAGACTATGTTAGTCAGGGTCAGGCCAAACATGCTGATCAGACTATGTTAGTCAGGGTCAGGCCAAACATGCTGATCAGACTATGTTAGTCAGGGTCAGGTAAAACATACGGATCAGACTGTTAATCAGGGTCAGGCAAAACATGCTGATCAGACTATGTTAGTCAGGGTCAAGCCAAACATTCTGATCAGACTATGTTAGTCAAGGTCAGGCCAAACATGCTGATCAGACTATGTTAGTCAGGGTCAGGTAAAACATGCTGATCAGACTATGTTAGTCAGGGTCAGGTAAAACATGCTGATCAGACTGTTAGTCAGGGTCAGGCCAAACATGCTGATCAGACTATGTTAGTCAAGGTCAGGCCAAACATGCTGATCAGACTATGTTAGCCAGGGTCAGGCCAAACATACTGATCAGACTATGTTAGTCAGGGTCAGGCCAAACATGCTGATCAGACTATGTTAGTCAGGGTCAGGTAAAACATACGGATCAGACTGTTAATCAGGGTCAGGCAAAACATGCTGATCAGACTATGTTAGTCAGGGTCAAGCCAAACATTCTGATCAGACTATGTTAGTCAAGGTCAGGCCAAACATGCTGATCAGACTATGTTAGTCAGGGTCAGGTAAAACATGCTGATCAGACTATGTTAGTCAGGGTCAGGTAAAACATGCTGATCAGACTGTTAGTCAGGGTCAGGCCAAACATGCTGATCAGACTATGTTAGTCAAGGTCAGGCCAAACATGCTGATCAGACTATGTTAGCCAGGGTCAGGCCAAACATACTGATCAGACTATGTTAGTCAGGGTCAGGCCAAACATACTGATAAGACAATGTTAGTCAGGGTCAGGCCAAACATACTGACTGGACAATGTTAGTCGGGGTAAGATGAAACATACTGATCAGACAATGTTAGTCAGGGTAAGATGAAACATACTGATCAGACAATGTTAGTCGGAGTAAGATGAAACATACTGATCAGACAATGTTAGTCGGGGTAAAATGAAACATACTGATCAGACAATGTTAGTCGGGGTAAGGTGAAACATACTGATCAGAGAATGTTAGCCAGGGTAAGATGAAACATACTGATCAAGGCCCCACTTCACTTCCAAGCGGTTCTTCTTGAAAACATATTATTTCGTTGCAGTCTGGCTAACGAGGTGAAAATTGGCACTATGATCTCCATTTTGGTGAGTCTAGCATTGTACTGTAGCCAGAAGGATCCTGGTCCACCTTATGAAATACACCTTAGGATATGAAGTCATCCCATGTAACCTGCCACCAAAGAAAGTCGTAAAGTGTATCTAACTCATGCACGAGCAATAATAACAACAAGACCAACACTGCAATGACCATATATGTGTTCTCTGTTTATCGTATTTCCTGCACGTTTGTAGCAGATTGCAATTAGCTTATACCCGTCCTATAGCTGCGGAGATTATTTCTATAGCTGGAAGGATTGGTAGTGTTGAGGAATAAAGGCTGCTTGATTCAGCAGTTACAGAGCTTTAAACAGACTAGGTTGTTGTATTTTATCTCCGATGGACAAGACAATAAACGTATTGCGTTACCGATGTTCTGAACGCATTTCAGCGTGGTTAGAAGGCCGACGTCCAAGCCACTCGACCAGTCACTTCTCGTAACCGAGATTACGTTGTCTTCTTCTTTGGGCATCCTGAGATAAAGATCCCGGTTTATCTTACAATGGCCACCATTGTTTATAAAGCCGTTTAAAAAAAATCTCTGTACAGTTTTTGTCTCACATCTGTGTCGTAGCTTAACTAACGTCTTTATACTTGTTTATAAGACACTGCAACCTGTTTCTTTCGCTTCCCTTGATCTAAAAACTATGCGCATCCAATCTATTCTTGAGTACATTCATTGACACTCCATTATTTCCGGTGACAATGCATTCCAAGCATTCACCACTCTCCGACTAAAAAAATATTACCTAGTATCTAATTTGGACCTTTCTTTAATGAATGTGTATCTGTGCCCTCTTGTTCTTGTAGGCGGTTGTATCTGTGCCCTCTTGTTCTTGTAGGCGGTTGTATCTGTGCCCTCTTGTTCTTGTAGGTGGTTGTATCTGTGCCCTCTTGTTCTTGTAGGCGGTTGTATCTGTGCCCTCTTGTTCTTGTAGGCGGTTGTAGATGTGCCCTCTTGTTCTTGTAGGCGGTTGTAGCTGTGCCCTCTTGTTCTTGTAGGCGGTTGTATCTGTGCCCTCTTGTTCTTGTAGGCGGTTGTATCTGTGCGCTCTTGTTCTTGTAGGCGGTTGTATCTGTGCCCTCTTGTTCTTGTAGGTGGTTGTATCTGTGCCCTCTTGTTCTTGTAGGTGGTTGTAGCTGTGCCCTCTTGTTCTTGTAGGCGGTTGTATCTGTGCCCTCTTGTTCTTGTAGGCGGTTGTAGCTGTGCCCTCTTATTCTTGTAGGCGGTTGTACTTAGAACAACTTGTTATAGTCTAATATATTCTTACCCTTGATTAGCTGATAAACCTGTGTTGAATCACCTCGTGTCACGAGACCAGCATTGTAGGATGTGCCTTGCTGTCATGTTATGCGCCTTTCATGGACAACTGTCTTCTATCCCAATCCTCATATTGCTGTAAAGGTAACCCTTGAGTCTGTTATGCCTAGTTCTCAATCATACGATGACGACATGCTATTCTCTAGTTAAATCATTATAATTGTCTTCTTTTCGGAAGGGGATGTGTTGATCAGTCTATTTTGTATTGAAGTTGGCTTTAACTACCACCATTGCCTCATCATAGGGGATGCTCAGGTCTGTTTGTGAAGAACCTCTCTCACACTTTGCTTGTCTGCTTAGAGCTTCATTGCCTACGATACTACAGTGGCAGAGTCTAATTTTGTTATGTGCGTCGATTTAGAAATCTATTTTTATGTTGTTTCAGGACTGCTATTACTGTGGCTAAATGAGTTAACGAACGGTATCTGACGTGGAATCGTGGGACGAAGATTTAGCACTAGCATTTGACGAATTATTCTTTGTTGTTGTTGTTTCGAATGCTAACAACGAGTAGGTTTAACTTTATGTGGGCTCTGAAAAGGATGTTAAGTGGTGGGTTGCAGTAGCTTTCCCCACACCCCGAGCGTGCTGATGAAGGTGGACCGGGGTCCTCTAGGTGGTTGTGCTATGTTTGGCTTCATCTGCATGTCGCTCACTACTAGGGAGATCACCTCGATCCCTTACCTTGTTATACAGGCTGCCATGAAAACCAGCCCGTTACCCGGATTAAATTCGACCTCTTCTTTTACAATGTTCACGCTTTCCCCTGCAGACGATGTTCGTTAATTTGTTTCAAAGCATATAGGTTACCAAAAGCCTACCAGTCCTGAACTCTTAAGTAGTGTTGAATATCAATTTTAAAATCAAGTCGTTCTGCAGAATCGTATATTTGATCATTGTAAGAAATAAAGTAATACTTTAATCAAGTTGTGCATGCAACGTCGTATTGTAAAAATTAATTGCTGCAGAAACCACTTCAACAAAAGCAGGCTAAAGAGGACTAACTGTAGTTGGGATACTATACTCCAGCTGGAGGGGAAAAAAGACAAGGAAGAAATAGTGACAGAAAAAGAGAGAGGAGAAAGAATGAGAAATAAATAAAAAGATAGATAGAAAGAAAGAAATAGACAGAAAGGGAGATAGTGAAAGAGAGAGAAGGAGGAAAAAAGAAAGAGAGTAGGAGAAAGAGAGCGAGAGGGAGAGAAGAAAACATAGATTTCGATAGAGTGCAAGAGAGAAAGAGAGAGAGAGAAAGAAAGAGAGATGGATAGAGAGAAAGAGATAGTGAGAAAGAGAGCGAGAGAGAGAGAGAGAGAGAGAGAGAAACAGACGGAGAGAGTACGCAAAAAAAAAATTGTTTCATTTAGAATATTTTGTTTTGAAATCTCTGTTATTTTGAAGCATTTATCCACAGTGGACAATACTAGTCCGTGCCTTTCAGACGCTCTCCTGTTTAAGAAGTTCATGTATATTAGTTGTTGTTGACAACTATAGTGAGAAATAGAATAGCCACGGCTGTATTGTTCTGTTTTTGTTTGTTGAAACGCACACTAACAACGAGAACATCAGCAAAAACGGTGATATATATATATGGGATCAAGACGCTGAGCAGCGCATGAGCTGCAGCGGTCAACAACCCATAGCTGACTGCTAGCGCCAGGGCCAGCGAACCAGAGCTACAAAGACCTTTCTACACCTCCTAGCGGTGATCCTGGATAACAGGCTGCAACAGAGCAGACTGGCAAAGGAGAAGGGATCGAAGAGGTAATGCTAACCCTGTACTCAAAAAGTGCTTGGTGAATTCGGATGTGTTGGACCGAAAGGTGCAAATATCGCAGTCAATCTGTAAACTACGACACAACGCATTCCGTTCTCTGGACTACATTCTGCTACTTAAACCCTTTTAGGGTTTGGTAGTGGGAGATTGAGAACGAACGAAGCCAAGCCAGGCAGCCAAGCCATATATATATATATATATATATATATATGTATATAGAGAGAGAGAGAGGGACATTGGGGAGGAGGGAGGAAGGGGGGGGGGGGTGATTAACGAAATTGTAAAACAAAAATATAATAGATAATAATAACAAGTACATAAGTTATAGTCCTGATAGATGGATAAATAGGATAGTAAAGCAAGTACATGTAATTTTACGGATGAAATTGCCGTCGGGGACGAAGTGTTTGAAATTTGTAAACAGCAGAGTACAGATAAAAGAAAACGAAGACAAGTGAATGTTAGAAATAGGAAAATGTAGATTTCAAACAACAGCTATAGTAAGTGTGGTAGCTAAACCTTTTGGTGACTTCCTTGAAATTAAACTCAGAATATATTCATGGTTGAGTAGATTTGAAGGCGCGAACCTAATTCCTTTACTGTGAGAGACAAGCGTTCTAATTGCACCGCAATTCGAACGCTCAATTTAGATTGAGCATAAGTAAATGACTGATCAATCGATAATTTGGCTCTCGTCCTTCCGATCAAGAAGAGAAGGATGACATAATCTCTAACAAGAGTTGATGATAAAAAAGATAAACCTATGCACACCAAACAAAGAAAAGATTGGACTTCAAAGATAAAAGATACATCGAGTCTCTTAACGCACTTCAGCACACACAGTTAACATTGTTATATGTGACTCACCAGCAACTTCCTAATTGGTCAATTATCTACCGGAATAATCTCAGAAGAATGCGGAAATCCGTTTGACGTAAAGCATGCCAAGCTTTCAAAAGTGTAGCACAAGTGACATCTGAAACACTTATTAGAAATGAAGCTAGACAATATATCTTCAGATGGCAATATAAAGGGAACAGTATTAGTACAGACGACAGCAGTGATATGGCAGGTCGTTATATATACATTTGAAATACTATCGACTTAATTAGAACACATATTACAAATCTACTATCCATGTTTGGGGAGTTTTACGTAATTTAGGTTGAACTTTTCGCAAAATTAGACTACCACACTGCTCTCAGAGGAGCGCGTGGCCAATGGTTTCGAGGCATGCCTGCCGACTAGGAGGGCAGTGGTTCGAATCCCGGTACGGCAGATGTTGTTTTTCTATTGCGGGTGAAAAAAACCAAACATAGCCAGCACACGACGTGGTGACAACAGTAGCGAAGCGGCCTGTAGTTCTAAGCCTAAAAACCCCTCTATTATCCAGCAATGGGAAAAAGTCGTAGTTTTTTTAAACACTAATCTCTGTTGTATAACGTGTAAACTGTGGTATTACATCATGAAACAGAAGTACAGGATCAAAATGCTGATCAGCGCATGAGCTGCAGTGGTGACCGACCCATAGTTGACTGCTAGCGTCAGGGCCAGCGAAACAGAGCTGCCAAGACCCTTCTACACCTCTTTGCGGTGATCCTGGATACCAGGCTGCAGCAGGGAAGACTAGCTAAGGAGAAGGGATCGAAGGGGGAATGCTAACTCGGTACTAACAAAAATGCTTGCTGAAGACGGATGTGTTGGACCGAAAAGTGCAAATATCGCAGTCAAGCTGTAAACTACGACACAACGCATTCCGTTCTCTGGACTACATTCTGCTACTTAAGCCCTTTTAGGGTTTAGTAGCGGGAGATTGAGAACGAACGAAGCCAAGCTAAGCCAAATAGAAGTACTCCTAACACGGCCGACAGCGGAGCATCCAAGGTTGGTCATCCCTACTACACTATCGATGCAAACCAAGCTGCAGACAAACTAGTAAGGTGTGGAGGAGCTTCCCCACAAACAGACCTGATCATCATGTATAATGAAGCAAAGACCAATGTTAAAGCCAACTTCAGTCGCAATGAGCTGATCAACACCCTTAGTTCTGAGAACAAAATGACAGCTACTATGATTTAACTAAAGTAGAACAAGTTGTTATTTTCAGAATGAGAACTGGGCATAATAGATTTAAAGGTCATTTTTACAACAAAATGAGAATTGTGACAGATGACAGGTGCCCACGTGAGAAGCAGACCATGACAGTAGAACACGTGTTAGAAAGTTGCATATTGCACTGGAAGACCCAGACCAATACTGGCCTCGCGACACAGATGAGAGACAAAAGATGTACGGAAATAAAACAGCCGCACAAACAATGGTGTCCTTTGTAAGAGAAATCCGCGCATTGAGCCGAGGATGAGCATGAAAAGGAAGGAGAAATAGAAGTAACATTTTACTGTTTACAAAATATTGTTACATTTTGGTGAAAATTAAAAATAATCTGGCACACGAAGGAAACTATAAGAGGAAGGCGCGGCAGCCACAGTGTAAGAGATTACGCCCCCGCCCCCCTCCCCGTACATTTTCATAGTTACCGATGGAAGGACATCACAAAATGATCAATTTTTTGACACATAATGCCAAGTGTGTCTCAAATTCTCTTGAAAATGGATGACAGCCAAATACCTATTTGAAATATCACAAAGAGATCTAACAAATATGAACATGAAGTGTACGTATTAAGCAGCAACATTCGACAACCTGATTTCAGAAGTAAAACGTATGAACTTAGATATTATAGGGACATTGGAAACACGGACGACGGCCATTGGTTACACTCGAAGAGAAGATCAGGTACTTATACACTCAGTAGTAGATATCGACGAACGACAAGTAGGTATGTTAACAAAAAGAAACTTGTATAAACAAATCAGTGATTACTGGGTACATAGAGACACAACAATGATACTCACAATCTAAGCTAAGACATTGAACATGACCATACTACAGATTTTCATGATGAACACATAGAGAAATTCTAAGAAGACTTTCAACAATTACTCAATGCAGTAAACTAATCAGATGTCATTATAGTTATGGGGGATATGAATGCAAAAGTAGGAAGAGAGAAATACAAGCAGAATATCAGACAATATGGATTAGGAACAAGGAATGACAGGTTTGGTAGGCTAATTCAGTTCTGGGAACAAAACAGTTTCCTAATTTGCAACACATTTTTCCGACAAGCAGCTAGGAAGTTATATTCGTGCAATAGACATGGAGATAGAAAACGAAACCAAGCTGATTATGTCATGATCTGGGATAGATTGAAAAATAACATTTCGAATGCCAAACCATACCCAGGAGCGAATATAAACTCTTATCACAATCCCGTAGATATACAATTACGATCAAACTAAAATTACAGTGCTCAAAACACAAGTCGTCTTCAATAGATACATCAGCCTCTCAACAGCCAGATGTATGTTAACAATATACTATCGAATTTAGAAAACGACGAAAGTATTGGTCAACATAGAGGAAACAGTCTAGAGAAGAGATTGAAAGTATTGATCAACGTAGAGGAGCCAGTCTAGAGGAAAGGATGGACGTATTGATGAACATAAAGAAGGTAATCTAGAGGAAAGGATGAACGTATTGATGAAAATAAAGAAGGCAATCTAGAGGAAAGAATTAAAATATTGATCAAGATAAAAAAAGCAATCTAGAGGTAAGGTTGACAGTATTGATCAAGATAAGAAGGCAATCTAGAGGATATGATGAAAGTATTGATCAAGATAAAGAAGGCAATCTAGGGGATAGGATGAAAGTATTGATCAACATAAAAGAGACAGTTTAGAGGAAACTATGACAGTATTGATCAACATAGAGGAGACAATCTAGAGAAATGAATGAAATTATTTATCAACATAGAGGAGACAATCTAGAGGAAAGGTTGAAAGTATTAATCAACATGAAGAAGACAATCTAGTAGAAAACGATAAATGTATTGATCAACATGGATGAGACAGTATAGTAGATACAGATTGGAACTGCTAGTAGGAACTTGCATATAAGCGGCAAATAGCACCCTGCCAGTGAAAAGATGCAAGAAAAACCAACCATGATGACTGAAGAAATCATGATTGAAATGTCACAGAAAAAAACAGCCAAAAACAAACCAAAATTTAACCAACAATTGACAACAAAATATATCAAATGTGCAGAGATGTTAGTGAAACATGAATCCAGTCCAAATGCAAAATGCAGGCATCGTATGGTGATAAAAGTTTGTCGAAGACAATAGTGACTCACTGGACAACGATGTTTAAAGCAGCACGTGAGTTAACTAAAATCTTCCGACACCAGGTCAGGTGCATATTGTTGCGTAAGAAGATGCCATCTCCAAAATTGATGCAGCAATTCAGGGGGACGGTCGCCGGAGTTGACATTCGCCACGCTTTTGTCACCATACACTGTCTGCACTCTGCGATGAATGTCAACTGGTCGACATCCTCCAGCTATTAGAAACCGAATCGCGCTCGCTGATCAAGTCTGGACGGATTTCGTTTCACACCAGCCATGTTTTCAACGGTCTGCTGAGGAAACTATTAGTCGGAGGATAATGACATTTTGTAAACTTGACGGTTGGTATATTCTGTTTACATCATAAATGACGTCATCGTGCGCATCGTACATATGTTTACTTGGTGCACTTAGGTCCGGTTTCATTTGAACACGCCTCGTAGAAGACCTTCACATTAAACCCAACACCACAGAGAATATGAAGAATCACTTACGAACAAAACACAAACAAGGAACTGGCTGTATCAAAGGTAACACGTTATAATAGATCAAAATAAGATGACTAAACGTTAGACATAGTACATCAAAATACCTATTCGGTGGACAACAGAGGCAACAAACCGTACTTGATTAATAATTATGAAGGCCCAGACATACTCAAATCAAAAATAGAAAGTGCCACACAAATGATGAGACAAGCTACAGGCGTAGGTACTGACAAGATAATCACATTAATTTTAAAAACATTTTCCAACTTCGGCATTAATACTATTATAGAGTAAATGCAACGACATTTACAGAACGGGATACACCAAAGAAGACATGAAAACACCGTTCTCACTGCTTTGCCTAAAAACAAAAAAAGCACTGAAGTGGGACAACTAGTGAGCTTTAAGCTTAATGAGTCATATCCCTAAAGATACTCTTGAAAGTCATACCCGAAAGAATTACAAATAAAATAGAGAAGGGGATGAACAACAATTTGGTTTTCACAAAAATAGTGGTAAAAGAGAAGCCGTGCCTTGCATTAGAATGTTGGCTGAAAGATATATGGAACATGAACATCTAATCACATGCCTCCAGGAAATAGGTCTCGATGGGAAATATATCAGACTCATTGGTAACTTGTACTGGGAGCAAATAACAACAATCCAAAGCAAAAATAACTTCTCACCAATGATTGTTATAAAATAACGCGTGCGGCCGGTGTGTGTGTTTGTGTGTGTGTGTGTGTGTGTGTGTGTGTGTATGTGTGCGCGCGTGCGCGTGCGCGCGAGACTAAGGTGCTAATGCCAGCTACTTCATCATGTAGACATTTTAAGCCACACAAGCTTCAACAAATATGGACAGAGATTAGCTCACGAGGTTTTGATTGATTGAGCAATTTATTTTTTATAAGCTTCGTATTACTGACCTAGTCATGCCTTATCATGTGACCGAGCAGCTAGTATGATTATCTCCCCACCAAACGTACGCACGTTCGAAAACTCGGCAACGCATAAGATAAAAAAAAAATCGCTATCGAAGATTAAAAAAACAAACTAATTTTCACATACTTGCGGGTAATTGCTGTAGCAACCTTTATTTCTCAACCCGATGAGCCCGTAAAATGGACCCTACTAATATAAATAAATTCTGCCAGCTAGCCATTTTCTCATACAAAATCAGTACATCAAAAACGTACATTAATGGTGGCTTGCTGAGATTCGTATCTGATGTACTGCCGCAACCACATCGACGGATTTTATGTCTTCAATCATCGCTTTCTGGCGCATGTTGTAACAATAAACAGATTATACTATGAATCCCATCCTTGTGTATCGTTCCCACACGTCTCTACCATCCCAATGAGGGCATGTTCCATGCAGAGGCCAGTTATTTCTCACGTGTCCTTCCCAAGTATAGATCTGTCAACACATTGCAGTTTCCTGCCTACACATCTCGCTACACACCTCTACTTCAGTTCTTCTTCTTCGTCTTCTTCTTCTCCTTTTTCTTCTCCGTCATCTTCTTCTTCTTCGTCTTTTTCTTCTTCGGCGTCCGTTCTGATAAGGACGTTTGTGACATTGTAATCACAATTTACAGCCAAATTGCAATATCTGCAACTGACGGCACGACACGTCTGATTTCAACGAGGTATTTTTATAACCGTGTTTATCTTTCCTTTTTTATCACAAATCTCTTAGTCAGCATGCATGGATGTAGTCTGTTTCCAGGACAAGTACTTGGAGACGGAATAAGTGTTTTGTCTGTTATGGGTCACTGATTCGAGCAGACAGAAACGAGTCCCTGGCCGCTCACATTTCATTAACTGTGCCACATCTTTGGCCCTTGCTCTGGTTTGGAAAAAAAGGCGTTTATTAATGTCAGAATTATTTAGTGGTTTTTTGTGTGTTTTTTTTTACATACATCTCTAATTATTTCTATTGTAATTCCTATCCACGACTGTGTTAGGAGGAAGAGAAGGAGGGTGTAGCGTGGGGTAGGGGGGGGGGGGGAAGCAGCGTAGCGTAGTGTCAAGAAACACGACTCACAATCCAGATTTGTATATGTTTTGGTTTCAGCAAGATAGTATACACACGGGAAGTAAACCCTTTAAAAAATAGTGCTGAAATCGAATGCATTTTAGTGAACAAAGTGTGTCCTAAAACGAACAAACAAACAGTATTCATTAAGGTACGGTAAAACAAAAAGGAAGGTGCACAAAAGCAACAAATTTAAAAAAAAATAGTAATTAAGTAATACAAAGGAGAACATTATAACCAATTTGAAAATGATGAAAAACAACGAAATATTAGTGAAATAGATGCAAACAAAAGAGGCGTATTAGTGCAATGGTATAGCACTCGCTTTTCACAGCGAGGGTGAGGCAGTTCAACACTTGTTCCGGTGCGCTCCAGTAGATGTAGCTGTAAATGAATACGTCCTTTACTGTTATGGAAGGATATGCATCGAGGATGGGAAATGGCTACTCCATCTTATGAACAAGCTGTGTACTTTTGCAATGAAGTTTCTATCACTTCATCGCCGACCGCAGGGTCTGTTATGAATATTCTACAAAAAAATATTTAAAAAAACAATCAAAAATAAGTAAGGAAATAGTGACTGACACAGACATACAATTTTCATTGATCAAGGCGGGAAGAAATGAAACTTGAGGTATACCATCATTATCATGTCCCATGCCGCTTGGCGTGTATGATCATGGATCTTCATATCATAATGTTTCGGGTATTGTGTTCCGGTTCTACTTTTTACCTCATTCTGCGTCATCATGGTAAAGCGTCCACCATTTACACATTATTTGTCTTTTTCTATTTCAAGTAAAAAGAGAATTGCTTTGTTCTGATGAATGATGTGTGGCTCTAGTGTCCAGGTCATTCCAGGATTAAGGGCAACGAAATAGCTGACATCATGGCTTCACAAGTACCCATTTTAGACACACTAGATGTGGATAGGTGTGCCATTTTAAAGTCTTTCAATGACCGCTGTTGAATGAGGACATTGCAATAGTTGAACCAGCGATTCACAGACTGCAGAACTTTGAAATCAAACGAGGTTTGAAGAGGAATGGGACGTGCTAGAGGATTGAACTGTTGTATGTACAACGAGGGTTGAGAGGAGTGGGACACGCGAGAGGATTGAACTGTTGTATGTACAACGAGGGTTGAGAGGAGTAGGACATGCGAGAGGATTGAACTGTTGTATGTACAACGAGGGTTGAGAGGAGTGGGACACGCGAGAGGATTGAACTGTTCTGTGTACAGCGAGGTATGAGATTAGTGGGACCCGTGAGAGGATTGAATAGTTCTGTGTACAGCGAGGTTTGAGATTAGTGGGACCCGTGAGAGGATTGAATAGTTGTGTGTACAGCGAGGTATGAGATTAGTGGGACCCGTGAGAGGATTGAATAGTTCTGTGTACAGCGAGGTTTGAGATTAGTGGGACCCGTGAGAGGATTGAATAGTTCTGTGTACAGCGAGGTATGAGATTAGTGGGACCCGTGAGAGGATTGAACAATTCTGTGTACAGCGAGGTATGAGATTAGTCGGACGTGCTAGAGGATTGAACAGTTCTGTACCAGCAACTGGTCAGAGAAACCATCAATATCTGCAATCTTCTTCATTTACTTAAAGAGACTGAGCACCTATGAGTATGCCCGGAGTGAATTGAAGTCGATTGTTAGCAGAAGAACAGAGTGTAATAATTTGTCTTTCCGCATAGCTGTTCTTCTTGTCCATCATCATTAGACTTCTTTTCCGTCCATGGGACTCTTACTATTTTTCTGTGAAATAAATCTCTGGAACTTCCAGTGATCTATTTTGTTCGGTGATTGTCCATTATTTCCCTTCATTATAACATACTGGACCTATACTTTGCAAAAGAAATTTCTTTCACATCTTCAATGCCGAAGATGCACGTATATAAATCAGTCATTCAAAATCTTGTTTAGATCCGCGTGGAGCATAGATCCTCAGCAAAAACGTGCCAAGTCTATATCCGTTGAAGTTTTTTGTGGCTTAAAGTTTATTCAGGATAAAGTAGCTAGTCCCATGCCCAACCCTCTTTAGTCAAAGTTTGAGGCATACAAAACAGGTTATAGTGTTACTATTCGCTCCTCCCATGGTGAACAGGACATACACATACAATGCCATCATTTCATTCAATGTGCGATATGGCTTCAAATTATAACTTTAAAAGTAGGATTTAAATGAGAATAACCAAGCCTTTGTATTGTAACTTGTTAATATGGTTGCTAAGGATGTCCTACATGTGCTATCACTGTACAGACGATAAACATGGGGTGATAATTGGAGTTAAAAGATGGCCGCCCTACTATTGACATGCACCAAAGAGGAGCGGCGTTCTGTTATCCGTTTTTTGAGCAGCAAAGGAGTGAAACCTGTAGCAATTAATCAGTAATTGAACGTCCATCACGATGATTCATGTCTTTCTCTACATCAAATGTATGAGTGGAATAGGAAATTCTAAAACGGCGTGAGTTCTGAGATATACTGATCACGACCGGGTCAGGCACACCTAGTAGTGACCTCAGAGTCGATTGCAGCCGTTGACCGCCTCGTAAAGGTCGTAAAGAAAAATCGTCGATTGACTGGAAATGAAATTGCCGCACATCTGAACATCAGTCAAGGTTCAGCACACTACATCTTCCATGATGTGCTACAATACCAGAACATTACTGCAAGGTAGGTGATACGACAGCTTACTCAAGGATTGAAACAACGACGCGTTGATGCCGGTCAGAAATTTTGAAACTTTGCGGCACTTTGAAGCAGAAGATGATGGTTTCCTAGCAAGAATTGTTACTGGAAATGAAACCTGGGTTCACTACCACGAGCCTGAAACGAAGAGCGTGCAAGGAATGGCGCCATCCCTCCTGACCAAAACCGAAGAAGTTTCGCACGCAGCAATCTGCAAGTAAGGCTATGCAGACACTCTTTTGGGATGAACAAGGCCTTATCTTAGAGTACTATATTCTCAGGGGGCAACACTGTCACCAGTGCCACGTTTACAGATTCTCTCATAAATCATCTTCGACCAGCAATAAAACCCAAACGATGTAGACTTCTGAGTACAGGTGTCCTTTTGTAACATGGCAATGCTTGACCCCATGCTGCACGTGGCACGGCTACAGCCACCGAAACCCTCC
Source organism: Ariolimax columbianus (assembly GCA_036924085.1). Lineage (NCBI taxonomy): Eukaryota > Metazoa > Mollusca > Gastropoda > Stylommatophora > Arionidae > Ariolimax > Ariolimax columbianus. The sequence goes on from JAVGWX010000017.1 coordinate 24,585,733, forward strand.
ACTTTCAGTGTCTTCCATATCCGTGTACTTTCCAGACCTTTCCCCAAGTGTATTTATTAGCTTCCTCTTAGTTGAAAGAAGCACTCTAGGCTGTTTCAAAATCGATGCATTTGACAGTGAACACTGTTTGTCTTCTGAATTATATTTGTGATCTCTCTGTCCACTCTGTCGTCATCAGTGAACCTAGGTATTTCTTCTTCTTCTTCTTCGTACGCTGGTTACAGCGATATACGTTGCACTCTGTTACTTTGTTAAGCCTGTGGCGAAAGTACATCCGATTTCAACAGGCGTTTCTGTAGGGATGCCCTCCTTAGCCTTTGGCTGTCCCCAGCCTATCTGCAAGTCAGCAGTTGTTTTTGATCAGAGTTGTCTCTCTTAGGGAAGTTGTCTTGCAGGACTATCGAGTCTTCCCAACTCGTGTCTATAGGGTGTGGCAATGATATGATATGACATAATGGACTGTATGTACTAGTTTTTCAAGTATCTCGGAAGAGAGGCAGTCCAGTGTGTCTGTGTCCCAGAATCGTCACGTCCTGCCAGAAACGTAGCATATGCATTGGAGTGAGGTATCTCCTTTTATTTTCTCGGCTCATCTGCAGTGATGGTACGCCTAGCATTCCCCGCCACCTGGGAGGTTGTCCCAATAGGGCAGAGGTGCAATGTCCGTTGGCCTGCATCTCTTCTGTGTCCATTGGGATGACTGATAGCAGACAGAGGTAAAGAGCGAGGCAGGAGTGCATTTAACCAGGGGACAAGCCTGAACCTAGGTATTTGAACTCCCGTACTTGCTTGATACCAATGTCACTGATGTGGTAACTTCTCTGCAATTCTTCACGTTAAAAAGGGGGGGGGGGGCAAATGATTGAAATCAGGATATCATAGAAGCTGATAAGAGGAGCCAAATGCAGTATTGAACACACGCTTTACAAAAGGTACGACGTGAGAGCAGCTAAGAGGGCGCCTAATAAACGGCGTGTCTAACTTTGTTTTCATGTTTCAGTCCATTTTAAAGGCCACGAACTTGTCTGGAATTCACACTAGTCGACGATTTAACACTTTAGTCTACTGAAACATTTTGCTGTTTTCCACTTGTATTAGTTCATCCATTTTTGAGCGTTTTTTCCCTCCGATTATCCTGACATGGCCATCGGATATATGTAAACTTATTTCGGTTACCCTGTGATGTATTTCCACGGTCTAGTGCACACGGTTAAACTTCACGAGATTGACATCCTTCCCCCTATTTGCATACAGTATCGTTTTGGCGGGGCTGTGAAATGCACACATGGGCCAATAATGGACTAAAACACATCGCCCAGGAAAGATGCCGCTACGATCTCTTTCTTTTACGGGGAAAACGAAGCAAAAACTGGTTGTATACATACTCTGCAGAGTCTTTTGAACTAATATAATGACTTTAAGTGATAAACATATTGTAACAGTTCCCGCCGGAGCAAGGGGAGTTTAGGATGCCTGAACATGTTAAAGCTTAAAGCTACCTGAATGCATGTCAAGGTCACTCACCGTCTCAGCAAAGGAGAACAGAGTTGGGTTAAGGAATGTGGACAGGTAGAAACTGACAACTGGCCTTCCGATTTTGGAAGGGGGAGATTGATTGACAGACGAAATTGGCAGCGGGGCTTGCTGCGAGAGAATGATTTACAGGTGTGCAAAGTGTTTCGTTCCACTGGGACTAAAGATGGCCATCACCTGAGATCGATTGGTCAAGCTCTGGCCTTGCTTGAGGATATATAACTCGAGACAAAGTTTAGCTCGAGAGGCTGGATAGAGGGATGGAGAGAGGCTGGATAGAAAGAGGCTGAAGAGAGAGGCTGTATGTATGAGAGTGAGAGAGAGAGAGAGACTGAATGTAGATAGTATGTTTAACTCACCGACTTAGATAGAGGAGCAATTGATAGACGGTTGGACGAATGTTTAGTGATAGAACAGGATCGCTCAAATAGGTGTGTGAGTTTTGCATTAATAGATAATCTGAACGTGTGTTTGTAAGCAAGGACACATTGTGAACGAGTTATGTCGAGATCGCCCGCCTGAGGGGATTTCAGTGAGGAAGAGTATTTGATAAGGTGTGTTGAAGACGCAGTTAAGGCGATTTGTGTGTGATGTAATTGCAAGGCAATAGAACTGGGTTTTTAGTTAGTTGGGAATTCCATCAATAGCTAATGCTTACAATTCCCGTTTTAGTAGAATGTTTAGTTAAGATATGTATTATATTGTGTTTGTAATTTCTCTACTCATTCTATGATATGAGTATGATATAATAAATATGCCACCTGTTGTGTGATATGTCATTTACTGAGTATGGTCATGATGATGTGGATGAGTGTGAGAATGTTCTAAGTTAGAATAACGGCCAGGGCAAACAAACAGTGGCTCTGCTACAATATGGACGAATATTTACAAACTTTGACAAAATTACATTCGTAGTTCAACAAGGTAAAGGATTTGTTGAACATGCAACAACGCATAATCAAAACATATTTAGACGTAAGAAAGACAGACACATGGCAAAGATAGATGCTGATAAATAAATGAGACAAAAAAGGTAACTGGATACGAGAAATGTCACCGGCGCAAAAATGTTATATGAAAAGATGAATTTAGAAAGTTGTTTTGAGATAAGAACAGATGAAAAGATAAATGGGAGAGAGGGTGCGTGTGTGAGAGTGAGAGAGAGAGTGAGGGAGCGAGAGAGAGCGAGAGAGAGCGGGAGAGAGCAGGAGAGGGATAAGGGGGATGATGAAGGGCAGACCATGAGAAAATGGGATAAAAATGGAGAAACGCTATTTCAGTGGCAGCTTTTGAAGCCTTTGATAGTTGGCAAAATGGACTTGTTAATTGAAGATCTGCAAAAGAGGTTGCGTTCTGAAAGTATTTCTGAAAGTTCTGAAAGTATTCCTGAAAGTTCTGACAGTATTCCTGAAAGTTGTGAAAGTATTCCCCAAAGTTCTGAAAGTGTTCATGAAAGTTGTGAAAGTATTCATGAAAGTTCTGACAGTATTCCTGAAAGTTCTGAAAGTATTCCCGAAAGTTCTGAAAGTGTTCATGAAAGTTATGAAAGTATTCATGAAAGTTCTGAAAGTATTTCTGAAAGTATTTCTGAAAGTATTCCTGAAAGTTCTGAAAGTATTCCTGAACGTTCTGAAAGTATTCATGAAAGTTCTGAAAGTTTTCCTGATAGTTCTGAAAGATCAAATGTGGAAATTGTGCGTTTTGATGTGACGCATGCAAGAATAATGGATACACTTCATAAATGTAATGGCGCCCCGTTTACAATCCAGCGGTTGTGTGAATTATTTATTGACCCAAAGCAACATTACAAATGAAGTGAGAAGTTCACGAGTGGATTGAAAAGGAATGGTCATGTTGTCAAAACAGTGAACTCATATGGATGGAAAGTGGTCTCGGAGTCAGGTAGCAAACACCTTGTAAATGGCGTGGACTCAAATGGATGGCCCTCTTCCCATGCGATTCTAACATCAGTTCTACCTTGCCGCCTGTACCTGGCTGGGTCACAACTGCGGTCACCAAGCCAACTTACCCACAAAATATCCCATCTGCAGATTCCACAGATTCAAAACCAACAAAACAGGAAGACATTCTATCATATATCTTAAACATATAAACAAGTTAAAAGTACTCATTGATATGTAGTAAAGTCTGTAGCACAAGAGCAGTTCCCAAATAGAAAAGAATAGGTTGCATGTACCCTTCCGAGCATGCCATAGAAGGATGCTAAAGAGGATTGTACACGGGACTCTGAATCTGAAAGAAAATCACTGCACGATCTTCGATACACGCTTCATGTAAAGGGGCCATCTGCAGGGCTAGTCCTATGTCTTGGAACAGAGATGTGAATCGTCAAAGCCTGTGTGGCGTACAATAATTTCTACAGGTTGGCGTGGAGTCACATCTTTTCAAATTTGTGTATCCTTATATAAGGGGATACTGAGAGTCTCTAGTCTTGTTTATATTTTATTCCTGAGCCTCCCTCACCTTTGACATATAATTAGCCGCACGAGTTTGAAAATTGGATAAGCACATTATATCTCAGATGGCCCAAGTACAGTGGAGCATCTTCAAGTTTCCTGCGAAAGTCTCTTACAAGTTAGAAAACATGGCTGGAATAAAGAAATCTTCGAGAACAGTGATGAAAATCTGAAACACAAAGACAAGACGAAAAGAAGTAGTCAACTCAGATGTTCCTCACGTCAGATGGAAAACTCATATCATTTAATTGACCTATTCAATATTGTACTCTTATTTTTTATGTATACGGTATATTTTTAAAATCATCTTTCATAATCATTTCATTTCATTTATCACTGTTATACATTTTACTACATTGCATTTTCACAATGTTTTTCAAATAAATATGTTTATGATTTGAAAACAATTTTTTTTAAAAATAATTTAATTTTAAATTTTGAAAATAAAAGAAATCCTTATCAACTTTTGAAAAATAAGAAGAAATCTATACCTAAAATAAATATACCCATTTCCAAAAATGGTCCCAGGAAACCAAAATGCTGCATATTTAGCCACCGGAGCCGGACAGTGTTCACTAAGGAAAAGAAAAAGGAAAAATAGAAACCACCTATCTACGAGGAACAATGAGAGGTCATCAAATGACATGAAACACTTTTGCATCACTGAAACACTAGGTTAGATACATACAGATATACACATGCATTCAATCACTGGTTTAGGTGTCTTAATATCGCCCAATCGACTGCGTCTAAGGTATAAAGAGAGCGAGAGAGAGAGAGCGAGAGAATAAATGAATGGCAAAAGACAGACCACTTATTTCTAACTTCTTATGACTTTTTCGCATGCTTTTCCCTTTCAGCGTCAGGTTATGAAGTGGTTTCTTAACCAGGCCCTAGTATGTGCTTCGTACACTGTTATTCCTGCTATCCATCTTTTGTATGGTCGGACCTTGGCTTTGTATCCATTGTATCTGTATAGCATTGCTTTCTGATGGATACTATGTGGTGTTTCACGTGCCACGTGGCTGAACCATTTGATTTGTTGTCTCTTGATGGAGTCTATCACTGGTGTTGTATCTACTTGTTTTATAATATCTTCGTTTCTGATTCTATCCATTCTTGATACTCCAAGCATTTTTCGCTGGCGTTTCATCTCTGTTGCAACGATGTTCCTTTTATCTTTGTTGATGTCCAATTCTGGCACGGATTGCACAATGTTGGTAGGAATATTGTATTATGTAGCGTTATTTTTGTATCTATTGTAACGTGCCTACATAGTAATATCCGGGCATTTGCCCATTGATTTGATTTGGTTTTTTTTCCATCTTGTTTGAATTTTTTTGTCGCCTTTCCATCTGCTGACATTTTGTTACACAGGTAGGTGCCATTTTTCACCCGTTCTACCATTTGCTTTTGTAATACATATTGTTACTTCTATAATACATATTGTTGCTTCTATAATACATATTGTTGCTTCTATAATACATATTGTTGCTTCTATGTCTTTTCTTGCAATCGTCATGACTTCGGGTTTCTCTGTGTTAATTTCCATACAGTTAATCGTACAGGCCACATTAAGGTTGCTGATATTTTCCTTAAGTTGTTTTTCTGAGATTGCTATTGTTGCTTGGTCATCAACAAAGAGAAGTTTATTTAAGTGATCACTGAGTATGTTTGCCTAACTAATGTTAACTTTTTCAAGTATTGCGTCTACATTTTTGATTAAAAAAATTAAGAAGATAGTACACAGCCTTGCCGTACACTGGGTCTAATATAAAATATTTCGGAATATCCTGTGTTTGTTCTTACTGTACATTAGCTATTGACATAACAACTTTTACATAAGTTGGTCAAATGTTTATTTTTACTCCATCCCGTTCTAATGTTGTCCAGGGTTGGTATCTATTCACTCGATGAAATGCTTTCTCTTGTTCTACAGAAATCAACGTGTCATGGCTGATTGTACTCGTTTGTTTTCTTCGTTTGTTGTCTGAGTGTACTCGTTTGTTTTCTTCGTTTGTTGTCTGAGTGTGAAGATTGCGGCTGTACAGCCCCAGTTTTTCCTAAATCCCATCTGTGCTTCGCTAAGCCGCAGTTTTATGATTGGTAGTAGTATTTTTTCCAGCATTTTACAGACATTTTTTTCCTCTATTGATACGTAATGATATTCCTCTATATTTTATTATTTTTTTGCTGTTTTTTTTCTATTAAGAGAATATTGTTTCACTTCTCCATTCTTCGTGTGTTTTTTGTTTAATCCACACTAGGTTATACAGTCTGCGTAGCAATGATATCTTTACATCTTTTGTTGCCTTGATTAGTTCTGCAGGGATGTCATCCGGCCCTGATGACGTGTTTGATGGTGCTGCTTGTATAGAGTTTTGAATCTCAAATTTAGTTATATCCTGTTCTAGCTCTATAGTGATCTCTATGGTGGCACCTTGTGCTTCCTTTATTCCCATAGTATTGAGTAGAGACGGCGTGGGCTAGTGGTTAAGTGACCCGGCTTACAAACCGAAGGTTCTGGGTTCGCTCTCCTTTCATAAAATGAAGTCGGATGCACTGGTCCGACAGGCGTAAGTTAAAAACATAGTGCAACGCATTTCCGGATTGGGGAAAAGAGAAATAAGGCGAAAGCAAAACAAAAGTAGCATTCGAAAAAGTATTTCCTTTTTCATTACTTTTGGTTTCTGTTTGGTCACAACACTCGTCTATGTCTCATTATTTTAATTTTTTTTGTAGAAGTTGCTTAATGCATTTTTATGGTCTAAGTTTAGATTTTCTCCGTATTCTTTCCTTACTAATAAATTGTAGAGAGAGAGAGAGAGAGAGAGAGAGAGAGAGTGAGCGGGAGCGGTTTTGAAAGACAAATCACATCTAATTGATAATAAAGAGAGAATGGTGGGGGGGGGGGAGATAAGCAAAGACAGGTAGAAGCTGATTAATATGTTTTTGAGAGAGAGAGAAAGAGAGAGAGAGAGAGAGAGAGAGAGAGCAGAGATAAATCTTCAAAGACTGAACCTAGCTGATTAGTAAGTGGAGTAGACACACACAGAGAGAGAGAGAGAGAGAGAGAGAGAGAAAGAGAGGGAACCAACTTGAAAGACGGATCGTAGCTCATTAGTAAGTTAGATATATATATTACACCTCCAGCCTAGCAAATTGCGTCATTGGGTCATAAGTCATATTTATCTAGGTTGCCTTTGTAAAAATTGTCGTATTTTATCCGCGGATAAAGGTAGGGCATGGGACGGTTAAGAATTGCATAAGGCACAAACAAACCGACTTTCAGTTATATACATATATATATATATATATATATACATACACACACAATTTCAATGGCAATAACACAATGACAACTTCTCAACATAATTTTTACCAACTTTGTTGTATTTATCCCATCGTCGTATCACTACACTAAATCTAGCAGAAGTTTTTGGCCTGTTGTCTCAGTAACATTTGCAGTTCACGTTCAACATATATATATATATAATAATAATAATAGCTGTCCATCGTTGTCGATGAGGACCGCCGACATCATCCTTGTCACAGATTTCCCTGTTGGGTGTGGGTGCGCATGTGTCTGAACAGGCCAATGCGAACACGAAAACATCTATAAAATATATATATATATATACAGGCATATACGTTTTCAAGTATTAAGAAAGGATTTAAAACAAAATTGCAATTAGACAAATACCAATGTTTAATTTAGGAAACAGTCTCTGCACTGGGAAATTCCGTGTCGAATCACTTTCGTGTAATTAGGTTGAACTCGTTTTCAAGTTGTTCTAAGAGCTCCTTTACTTTTAGTTTTTAACCAATGTATTTTTGTTGTTGTTGGTTGCGTTCGCATTATTTTTCTAATCCCCACGGTGATATGCGTTGCACTGTGGTTTTTATTTTGCGCCTGTCGGCCCAGTGCATTCGACTTCAGCATGCATTTTTATGTAAGAGTCTGCATCCTCCTGCATTTTCTAAGGGTTTGCTTCCCCGGGGTAACGGCCGGTGCTGTGATGGGGATCGAACCCAGCCGTGTCACTTAACCACTAGCGCACGACATCCCTAGCAATGTATGTTAACTGTACTTTAGTTTTGCAGAACTTGAAGACTCGACAATGTAATGTTTAGAATCTGTTATTTTTTTTTCAGACAGTTGTATTTCTGAAGTGCAGTCTTACTTTTGTGTGTTACAGCGGTAGCCAAATAGTAATTAAACATAATTTCGTGTGTACTTGGCTTGGCTTGGCTTCGTTCGTTCTCAATCTCCCACTACCAAACCCTAAAAGGGCTTAAGTAGCAGAATGTAGTCCAGAGAACGGAATGCGTTGTGTCGTAGTTTACAGCTTGACTGCGATATTTGCACCTTTCGGTCCGACATATCATCATTGCACCCTATAGACACGAGTAGTGAAGACTCGATAGTCTGGTAAGACAACTTCCATAAGAGAGACAACTCTGATCATAAACAACTGCTGCCTTGCAGATAGGCTGGGGACAGCCAAAGGCTAAGGAGGGCATCCCTACAGAAACGCCTGTTGAAATCGGATGCACGGGGCCGCAAGCCTAACAAAACAGTGCAACGTAAATCGCAGCATGATGACAGTACAACCGATTAGAAAAACGCATGGCGCTCATCCTGCGGAGTCCCGCCAGGCAGCGATAGTGCCCACCCTCGAAGGGGCCCACCCTTGACTACTGGTGGTCACCCACCCATGTGTCGTGGAGTCAAGGCACATGGCTATGGGGCAACTTCTATTGACCAAAACCTCAAGACCCTCAAAATACTACAGTGGAATGCGGAGGGAGTCATTAACAAAAAACTTTCCCTAACACATCACCTGCATGAAGGTAAGATTGACGTGGCATGTATCCAGGAAACGCACCTCAACAATAATCATAAATTCTCAATCAGAGGATACCAGACCTTCCGTCTAGATAAAGAAGGCCACAAAGGAGGGGTCCTGATACTGACCAGAAACTGCATACCGAGTAGCGCGGTATCTGTCAATCACACCGGACAAGTAGAAATTGTAGGAGTTGACATAACGGCTCAAGAGACGAAGCTCCGCATTTTCAATCTGTACGGACCACCAAATAGAGACCTATCGCTCTCGAGTATGGAGATCAGAGACTCCAACTGCATAGTAGTTGGAGATTTCAACAGCCACTCGGAGAGATGGGGATACTCTGACACAGACAGCAGAGGTGACGAAGTGGAAGATTGGGAGATAGATGCAAATCTCTCCCTAATCAATAGGCGGGAGGATAGCCCTAGCTTCTATTCAAGAACATGGCATACCACCTCGACTCCAGATTTGGCCTTCTCCACACAGGACATACACCATAAAATAGACCGCCAGGTGCTAAACCAACTGGCAGGTAGCGACCACAGGCCGATCAGGCTAACCATTGACATGGAAGTAGGCCCACAGGAAACAAAATCGCTCCCACGTTGGAATTACAAACGAGCCGACTGGGACAGATTTGCAATCCTGACAGATGGGCTGTGTGAAACCAACAACACACGAAACACCAAAATGAAGCCCATGGTGGAGAGCCTAAGCAAGGCAATAATGCAAGCCACCACTGAAACCATCCCAAGAGGAGCTAGGAAAAACTATAAGCCCTACTGGAATGATGAGTTGCAGAAAGTGGAAGATGCAGTAACAATTGCTAGGAACATGGCAGAGCGAGAAAAATCCATGGAGGCAAACATCGCCCTCAAAGCCGCCACGGCGAAGTACAAACACACTCTCAAGCAAACAGCAAGAGAAAGCTGGAAAAATAAAACGGAAAGTCTAAACCTGGACAAAGACGGGAACAAGCTATGGAAGCTGGTCAGAGCCATGAACGACGAAACCCCGTCAAATAAACAAATTACTATCAAGCAGGGCGAGAACTTGATCACAGGTAAGAAAGCCGCAAACGCCTTTGTCGATCACTATGCCAGAGCAAACCACATCGAGGTCCCTGCAGATAAGCATACAGACATTAGCGAAGAGCTAAAGGGGCACGAAAACATGAATACGGCACCTGAAGAGCACATGATGGCCAAATTAACAATGCGCGAAATGGAAGAGGATATGAGAACACTAAAGAAAAGGAAATCTCCCGGAAAAGACGGGATAACAAACGAAATGCTGATGGGGCTGGGCCAAACAGCGAAGAGGAAACTGCTATCGGTCCTGAACCAAAGCTGGAAAAGGGGAATTGTACCACAGGCATGGAAAGAAGCAATACTGGTACCAGTACCAAAAACAGGAACGGACAAAACAGATCCAAATGGATACAGGCCCATAAGTCTACTGAGCTGTGTCGGCAAGCTGATGGAACGGATGATAAACACCAGACTAATGTGGCATCTGGAAGAAAAACGAATACTAATTCCACAGCAAGCCGGCTTTAGACAGCACAGACCCACTGAGGACCAGGTCATCCTCATAGCCCAGGAGATAGAAGATGCCTACCAGGCACAGAAACACACAGTAGCTGTTTGGGTGGATCTGGAAAAGGCATTTGACAAAGTCTGGAAAAATGGACTTAGAGTCAAGCTAAGAAGAAGTGATGTTTGTTGGAAGATGTACAAGTGGATCAACCACTACCTCAAACAAAGAACGGCCAGAGTCCAAGTACAAGGGCAGATGAGCAAAAAGGTGACACTCGAGCAGGGAGTACCCCAAGGGGGAGTACTGTCCCCCACACTCTTCCTGGTATATATAAACGATATTACAGAGAATATACAAAAAAGAGTCCATAGCTCAATGTTTCCAGACGATCTGGCTATGTGGACCTCTGAAAAGAATCTCACCATAGCAAGAAATCGGATGCAGACGGCCCTAACATCGCTGGAAGAGTGGGCGAACTCATGGCTGGTCAAAATAAACGAGGAGAAAACCACATGCACAATATTCTCGCTTTCATTAAAACCCCAAAGTACCAAATTAAGTCTAAATGGCAAATTCCTGCAGCCAAACGACAACCCAAACTATCTGGGAGTCACATTTGATCGGCGCATGACATGGAAAAGTCAGATTGAGAGAAACCGAATGAAAGCCAGAGAAAGAATGGCAATCATGAGGAAACTTGCTGGCACAAGCTGGGGAGCAGACGAAGGCATACTAAAGAAACTGTACACTGGAAGAGTGAGACCAGTTCTCGAGTATGGCATTGCGGCATGGACAACAGCAGCGAAGGCGAACTTCGATAAAGTTAACAAACTTCAAAACCAAGCCATGAGAATTATAACAGGTGGCATGAAGTCAACGCCAATTGTAGAACTTGAAAAGATTACAAAACTGCAATCCATGACCGATAGAAGAGACTGCAGAGCCCAGCTGCAGTCAGAGAAACACCGAAGACTGACCGACCATCCAATGCACCAGAGACTAAACAATTTGGGAAATGGGAAACTAAAGTGGAGAAACTTTGCAGAAATAGCCAAAGCAAAGATGCACGAAGATCCCATAAACGCACTAACAACACCAAAACCCATCACTACTGTACGAAAACCTACCTGGAGGCAGGATATATTTCCAGAGGTGGTAGAAAATATACCAGGTATTGCAAACAAAAAACTGCCAGACTGAAAAAGAAAGGAGAGATACTACCCTAAGCTTCATAACGAAAAGCTACCCAAGCATGGACTGGACCCATGCATACACCGACGGTTCTGTAACAAACACAACACAGAACGGAGGGGCAGGAGCATTCCTGAACCTACCAAATGGCAGAAAAATAACACTGTCATTCGCTACTGGTAAGTACACAAACAATTTCAGAGCGGAGGCAGAGGCACTGAGGGCGGCAGTGGAAGAAATGGTGACACACAGTGAAAATGAAAGCCATATAGTCCTGCTGACAGATGCTCTCGCCGTAGTCACAGCGCTAAAAAGCCAGAAAAACACTGAGCTTAATGACTTAAGAGCAGCACTCTGCAAACTGTGCCAGCAGTCCGCACCAAAAAGGGTAGTGGTACAGTGGGTCCCATCACACTGCAACATCCAAGGCAACGAGGAGGCAGACAGACTGGCAAAAGAAGGTGCAAGACTACCACAAACAGATACCAGTATGACGTACGAAGAGTCAAAACGGCTTATCAAAGCCAGATACATGACCAAATGGGAAACCGAACATACTGGTTACACCAAAAACGATGCCTATTACCAGTTGAACCGAAGAGAGCAGGTCGTTGTCTTCAGACTTCGCACTGGCCACAATAGACTGAGGTACCACCTATTCAACAAATTGAAGATAGGGTGTACCGACGAATGCCCGTGCGGTACTGGTAAAATGACCGCTGAACATCTGCTGCAGAACTGCCCGACATACGAGGATCAGATAGAGCAGATGTGGCCATCACCAGTGGAACTGCATGACAAGCTCTATGGCAGTGGCGACAGCCTCAGGATGACCGCCGCTTTTTTCGAAAAAATAATGGTTACTGTCTGACTGCGTACGCAGAAGAAGAAGAAGAAGAAGATCCCTTTTCCTTAGCTAGTCTGCCCTACTGCAGCCTGTTATCCAGGATCACTGCGTGGAGGTGTAGAAGGGTCTTGGCAGCTCTGGTTCCCTGGCTCTGACGCTAGCAGTCAGCTATGGGTCGCTGACCACTGCAGCTCATGTGCTTCTCAGCATCTTGATCTCTCGTGTGTACTGTTTGCATAAAACACCATACAGTATGGCATCGGAGTAAGAGAAAGACCAAGATAAACAAGATATAAACACATCAAATAGGTATGGATTGAAAATAGCTACGAGCATACAGAGGGTACACCATAGACGTTTGTGCCTACTCTTGTCATCTAGGGACATATGTGGACAGAAAAAATTAAAGGGACACCCTAGCTTGAGATTTGTGGCATGTATAATATCCACATTTGGTTCAAGGAAGAATAATAAGGGATGTATGTGTCTGGTAATCCCATTAAAATGCTGATAATCATCATCGTCTCATTTCGTGAACGAAGAGCAATTAAGGTCAGGGGAAACATACTGATAAATACTACAGTGCCAACAACATAAATTATAACAACAAGACCAACAACAATAACAACGTGAACTTCAATAACAACTGCCATTACACCATCCACAATAACAACATAAACATCAATAACAGCACAACTGCCACAACAACATTTACGACCACAAACATAAACATCAATCACAACAACACAACTGCGAAAACAACATCCACAACAACAATAGCCACAACAACTGCCACAACAACATCAACAACATCATCAACAACAACAACATCCACAACTACAGACACAACAACAACAACAGTTACAACAACATCAATAACAATGACAATAGCCACAAAAACAGCCAAAGCGTCAGCAGCAGCCACAACAGCATCAACATCACCAACAATAACATCAACAACCGCAACTGCAACATCCCCATTAATATCAATAACGTCCACCTCAATTGCAAGAGCAGCCACAACAACATGAACAACAACAACAACATCAATAGCCACAACATCAACATCATCAACAACAACAGCCTCAAAAACATCAACAACAACAGCAGCAGCAGTAGCCCCAACAACAACAAAATGCAATATTATTTCCTGTACCGTCTGTGTCGGTGACTATTATTTATTTTCCATGGTTCTGGAATGTTTATTTATCAATATCAATCCATATATTTCACGTTTTCTCTTTTATCTCCTGCTGTAGAATCTCCTAATGCAACCTTACATAATGAAATGTACGTGTTACTCCCATGCTTCTATCGGAAGCAAAAAGATGAAAGGAGGACAGGACATTATTCCAACGAGTTGATACAATTTTGTGCATCGAATTTCTTGTGTTGCACATGCTGTTTATGATAGCAATTTAGCAGGACCATACATATCTATCAAGTCAAAATACGAGTTCTTCACTTTTTTAACACGTTCCACTGATTTCAATTTCAGTTTTGCCAGTTAGTAATGTTCAATTTTCTTTCTTTTCATACTCTCGTCTTCATTACACGTCCTAGGTAAATGACTGACAACACAATCAGTGACCATTGCGCCTGATGGGATAGCAATAAACTCTCGCAAGTTCATCCAATCTGAGGCCACCCTTCGTACTGTGTCTCAGCTCGACTTCACTATTTTATTATGTTTTCTGTTGTTCAATTATCCAAACTGCAGAAAAGTGAAAGTGCATCATTTCTGGATCTTTCGTCGCACTGAACATCCGGGAATGCACACGGGTCGTCACGCTATTAGTCAGACTAAAGACAAACACATGACAACCGAACCGGATCTCTTCACAAAACAATTGGATCATAATAAGTACCAGAAACGGTAAATTAGATCCTGAAGCGTGTTACAAAACACACACAATTCAATCAAGGTGTCTTATCTTGTTGCTCCCAAAGTCCCACAACTTCGATTTGACATTTCTGATGTGATAACAGATAGTGACGTTTAGATAAGAAGAAATAGGTAATTTCTTTCCCACTACCTGCATCCCCGGGAAGAAAAAGGCCAAACTAACGAATAAACATAAGTTACAGTTTCAGAAACAAAAAATAAAAAACGAACAGTTATTAAAAGTGAAATAGAAAACTCACCATAGCAGAAGCTTGAACTGTGTAACAATTGAAAACTAGTACAGCACAAACAAATGGCGATTTACATGAAAAGGAAGAAAAAAAATACCTAGACACAATCCCTGACTATTGCAGTTAAGAGCAGAAATAAACTTCATGTGGTTTATAGAAGCAATACGGCAACATGAACGATAATCCTGGACACTGAATAAACATAAAGGAAACATTGATAATCTTAGGAACGGAATAAACACGAAAGTAACAATGATCATCTTGGGCACTGAATAAACACAAAGAAAACATTCAACTTTGGTTCCAGTCGTATCCCATTTAACTAATACTGACATCGGCCGGTTTGAAAAAAAAAAAAGGTCACACTTATTTTTTAAACTGATCTTCTTCTTCTTCTTCATCTTCTTCGTCGTGCGCAGTCAGATAGCAACCATTATTTTTTCGAAAAAAGCAGCGGTCATCCTGAGGCTGTCGACACTGCCATAGAGCTTGTCCCATATTGTCATGTATCTAGCTCTAATAAGCCGTTTTGACTCTTCGTATGTCATACTAGTATCTGGTTGTGGTAGTCTTGCACCTTCTTTTGCCAGTGTGTCTGCCTCCTCGTTGCCTTGGATGTTGCAGTGTGATGGAACCCACTGCCCCACTACCCTTTTTGGTGCGGACTGCTGGCATAGTTGACAGAGTGCTGCTCTTAAATCATTAAGTTCAGTGTTTTTCTGGCTTTTTAGTGCTGTGACTACGGCCAAGGCATCTGTAAGCAGGACTATATGACTTTCATTCCTTTTACCTGTCACCATTTCTTAAACTGATCTAAAGAACGCAGCATGTTTTCCCACGAAGTGTCCCAAGCAGAATGTGTGTTTATGTTGTTAGTCTACGCTTTATTTAATTGGGGATCAATTCTCAATCTAAACTTAACTTAACATCTTTATACTGGTTTAGAAGACTCTGCAGGGTCTGTATACAACCAGTTTCATTTACATTACCTTGCTCTAAAAACTATGTACATCCAATCTATTCTTAAATTGATTAATTGTCATTCCAAGCATTCACCACTCTGACTAAAGAAATATTTGCTAATATCAGTGGAGGTTGCTGTTATCAAGCACTACAACTCTTTCTCAGGAGTCTGTCCAGTGGAGGTTGCTGTTACCAAGCACTACAACTCTTTCTCAGGGGTCTGTCCAGTGGAGGTTGCTGTTACCAAGCACTACAACTCTTTCTCAGGGGTCTGTCCAGTGGAGGTTGCTGTTACCAAGCACTACAACTCTTTCTCAGGAGTCTGTCCAGTGGAGGTTGCTGTTACCAAGCACTACAACTCTTTCTCAGGAGTCTGTCCAGTGGAGGTTGCTGTTACCAAGCAACAGGGGTCAGACCACTTTGTACTTACACACATATCTTTTCGTTCCGTTTCTAATTTTTAATCATTTAGTACTGCAGATTATTTTTTTCCCCCCATGCCTATTGCTTTAGATAATAGAACATTTCCCTGGGGTACTCAGATCGAACTTGGGGAGTTTTATTGTGATACGATATCCAATTAGGAACATAGGGGCATCTAGATGAAGGTTCCCCGACGCTGGTCTCTGTAGTTACAGAAATAATAGCTACGTTTGGTAGCGTCAAAAGTTGTGAACATTTTTACTCGGCTACTGTTGTTTATGTTGCGGATCCAAAGCGGCCAATTTGTTCGTTATTTTGTTGCTAATATTAATTTTTATAATCGAAATAATAGTTTTCTTGTGGCAATGAGTGGGAGTCAGCGATACCTCACCTCTAAGACATTACAGTCCATCTTTGCAGGCAACAGTAAGGAATCGTCTAATTTTAGGCTCACATGCGGGCAAGACGCTGACATTTTATGTGTTCCCTACCAAGCAGGGGCTCTTCAAGTGTACATTAAATTAGCACAAAGCAGATTTAGGTTCTTCCAAGGAATTGTCATGGCAAGCACCCCATCATCCTGCAACCCTAATACAGACGATCAGTAAAACGTTCGGGTTAAGGCCGAACAAACAACAGCAGGCAAGTGCATTTGCTGCCATAAATAAGTAATAATAATAGCTGTCCATCGTTGTCGATGAGAACCGCCGACATCATCCTTGTCACAGATTTCCCTGTTGGGTGTGGGTGCGCATGTGGCTGAACAGGCCAATGCGAGCACGAAAACATCTGCTACATATCGGGCACACGAGGTTTGTAGAAGGGGATGGTGTTCCCGCTGCTCGGGATTTCCGCGTCTCGCGTCTGTTCTGGGCTTTCACAACACGGTCATCTTCACCGGTAGCTACACCCGATTTGACTGCGCTTCTCCAGTCAGATCTGTTTTTCGCAAGACATTCCCAGGTGTCGATGTTTATCTGGCAACTTTTTAGTGAGTCGTTCAGACCGTCTTTAAAAACGTTTCTTTGGGCGTCCTCTCTCGCGCCATCCCTCTCTCAGCTCGCCGTAGAGTTTCTTTTTTGGGAGCCGCTCGTCTGACATACGGACGAGGTGTCCGGCCTATCCTAGTCGGGCTTTTTCTAGCAGTGCATGGATGCTGCGCATGTTAGCCCTTGAGAGAACTTCGATGTCAGTGACACGATCTTGCCATCGGATGTGGAATATTCGCCTCAGGCAACCTGTGTGGAAGTGGTTTAACCTCCTTGCATGTCCAGAGTATACAGTCCAGCTTTCGCAAGCGTATAGTAGGGTTGGAATGATGGTTGCATGGTAGTCTTTGAGTTTGGTCTTGACGCTGATGCCACGACGTGCCCAGACCATCGAGTGCATTCTACCAAAGGCTGTGCTGGCCTTTGCTATTCTGCTTGCCACCTCATCGTCTAGGCTGACATATCTCGACAGCGTGCTGCCCAGATATGTGAATTTGTCTACGGCATTCAACGTCTGCCCGCTGACTGTAGTCTCTGGTTTTGTGTACGGCATGCCTGGTGCTGGTTGGTACATGACCTGTTTTTTTGGCATTTATGGTCAGGCCAAAATTTTCGCATGCGGCAGAGAACTGGTCTATTCCAACCTGCATGTTCAGTTCTGAGTTGCTCATTAGAGCGCAGTCGTCAGCAAATTCAAGTTCCCTGATTATGTCGCCAGCCACTTTGGTTTTGGCCTTCATTCTTCTGGAATTGAGTAACTTGCCATCTGTGCGGTACTTTATGGGTATTCCAAGCTCCAATGATCTGAAGGCGTCTGTCATCGTGGCCGCGAACATCATGCTGAACAAAGTCGGGGCGAATACACATCCTTGTTTTACTCCGTTTGATACTAGAAACGTTTTAGAGATTGCACCGCTGTCCAGTTCACGAGCACACATGCCTTCGTGTAGCTGTTTCATCATTGTTATGAACTTGTTGGGGCAGCCAAACTTAGGCATTATCATCCACAGCCCTCCTCTGTTTACTGTATCAAATGCCTTTGTCAAATCAATAAATGTGGTGTACAAGGCCTGATTTTGTTCTCGACACTTCTCTTGTACTTGGCGAGCGGCAAAAATCATGTCCACTGTTCCTCTTCCGGCTCTGAATCCACATTGGCTTTCTGGGAGGTGGTGGCTTTGTTCAAGGTGTTTGTTGAGCCTGTTTAGCAGTAAACGAGCTAGAATCTTGCCTGCTACGGAGAGTAGCGATATTCCACGAAGATTGTCGCATTCCTGACGGTTGCCTTTTCTTTTGTACAGGTGAACGATTGAGGCGTCCTTTAGCTCCTGCGGAATTTTTCCTTCAGCCCACATGGGACAGAAGAGTTCAGTGATCCTTCTGGTGAGGGATGGGCCAGCTGTCTTATATACCTCTGCTGGTATTGCATCAGCTCCTGGAGCTTTTCCTATAGATAGTGAACTGATTGCCCTGTCGACTTCCTCCTCAGTAATGAATTCATCCAACGCCAGGTTCAGTTCCACCTGCGGCATTCGCCGGATGGCCTCTTCATTTATGGACGATGGGTGGTTTAGTATTTTGCAGAAGTGGACTGCCCATCTGTCTAGAATCTGAACCTTATGTGTTAGGAGTACCCCAACCGCATTGCTAACTGGAGTATTACTAGAGGGCTGCGGGCCGTAGAGAGCTTTCAGTTGCCTCGTAAAACCGTTTGGTGTCATGACGCTCGGCGAAAATCTCAATTTCGTCAGCTCTTTTGCTGAGCCAGGAGTCTTGCATCTCTCTAAGCCTGGTCTGGACAGCTTTGCGAGCAGTATTGAAGGCAGCTTTTGCTGCCGGAGATGGTGTGTCCCTCTGGTATTCCCTGTGCGCTTAATATTTTGCATGGACTTCGACAAGCTCACAAGCATGCCCAGAGGAATTAATGACCGCCTGATTACACTGCGTCTCCCCTTAATAGGAGGGCGCCATGCAACACTTATCAGTGCATACGCACCCACAATGACAAATCCTCAGGAAACAAAAGATAAGTTTTATGAGGACCTTGAGGCGCTCATCGCTGCAGTCCCCAAATCTGACAAACTGGTCATCCTCGGTGAATTTAACGCTAGGGTTGGCACAGACCATACAGCCTGAGAGAGGGCCATTGGCAGACATGGTATCGGAAAATGCAATAGTAACGGACTGCTCCTTCTGAGGACATGTGCTACAAATGAACTACTCATTACAAACACAGCTTTCCGACTTCCTGTCCGAAATAGAACCACATGGATGTACCCAAGGTCCCGCCACTAGCACCTCATTGACTACATTATCATCAGACGTAGGGATCGAGCGGATGCTATGGTAACGAAGAGCATGTGTGGTGCAGAATGTTGGACCGACCATCGACTTGTCATTGCCAAGCTAAACTTCAAGATCCAGCAAGAAATGCGCCCCCCAGTGAAAGAAACCACAGAGGAGGCTAAATGTCGCTCAGCTGAAATACGAACCCACGAGAGGAGGCTTACAGGAAGAGCTTGAGGGTAGACTATCTGAGCTTCGTTTTGAAAAGAACGACATCAAAGAGAACTGGGCATCATTGAGAAACACACTCTACGATACAGCTGTTAAACACATTGACCCACTCACGCGCAAGCATAAGGACTGGTTTGATGAGAACGATCTGGAAATACAGGGCCTTCTCGGTGTATAAATAAGTACTACGTAAAGAAAATATAGAGTGGTCCTGGGTTCATTCCCCAGTTGAGGAGGACATGTTTTTTTTCTTCCAGACCGCAACGGCTCCCGGTTAAACGGGTACCCGTTCAGTCCAGGAAGTAAAAGCGGCGAGGGAGAGGAGATGGCTTCACCCTGATATAGTCGAGCAGTTGAAATGGGAGATCACTAACATCTCACACTCCTACTGCAGTAATGCTATGGGTTTACTTTGCTCTTTTTTAAGAAAATAAATATGATCAAAAAGAACAATAACCAGTGTGTCATCCAATCAGAATAAGTACAGTTATGAATAATCATTGGACCAAATGATCAATAATCAGTCATGGGACCAAATGATCAATAATCAGTCATGGGACCAAATGATCAATAATCAGTCATGGGACCAAATGATCAATAATCAGTCATGGGACCAAATGATCAATAATCAGTCATGGGACCAAATGATCAATAATCAGTCATGGGACCAAATGATCAATAATCAGTCATGGGACCAAATGATCAATAATCAGTCATTGGACCAATTGATCAATAATCAGTCATTGGACCAAATGATCAATAATCAGTCATGTGACCAAATGATCAATAATCAGTCATGGGACCAAATGATCTTCTTCTTCTTCTTCTTCTTCTTCTGCGTACACAGTCAGACAGTAACCATTATTTTCTCGAAAAAAGCGGCGGTCATCCTGAGACTCTCGCCACTACCATAGAGCTTGTCTTGCAGTTCCACTGGCAATGGCCACATCTGCTCTCTCTGATCCTCGTATGTCGGGCAGTTCTGCAGCAGATGTTCAGTGGTCATTTTACCAGTACCGCACGGGCATTCGTCGGTACACCCTATCTTCAATTTGTTGAAGAGGTGGTACCTCAGTCTGTTGTGGCCAGTGCGAAGTCTGAAGACAACGACCTGCTCTCTTCGGTTCAACTGGTAATAGGCATCGTTTTTGGTGTAACCAGTATGTTCGGTTTCCCATTTGGACATGTACCTGGCTTTGATAAGCCGTTTTGACTCTTCGTACGTCATACTGGTATCTATTTGTGGTAGCCTTGCACCTTCTTTTGCCAGTCTGTCTGCCTCCTCGTTGCCTTGGATGTTGCAGTGTGACGGAACCCACTGTACCACTACCCTTTTTGGTGCGGACTGTTGACACAGTTTGCAGAGTGCTGCTCTTAAGTCATTAAGCTCAGTGTTTTTCTGGCTTTTTAGCGCTGTGACTACTTCGAGAGCATCTGTCAGCAGGACTATATGGCTCTCATTTTCACTGTGTGTTACCATTTCTTCCACTGCCGCCCTCAGTGCCTCTGCCTCTGCTATGAAATTGCTCGTGTACTTACCAGTAGCGAATGACAGTGTTATTTTTCTGCCCTTTGGTAGGTTCAGGAATGCTCCTGCCCCTCCGTTCTGTGTAGTGTTTGTTACAGAACCGTCGGTGTATGCATGGGTCCAGTCCATGCTTGGGTAGCTTTTCGTTATGAAGCTTAGGGTAGTGTCTCTCCTTTCTTTTTCGGTCTGGCAGTTTTTGTTTGAAATACCTGGTATATTTTCTACCACCTCTGGAAATATATCCTGCCTCCAAGTAGGTTTTCGTACAGTAGTGATGGGTTTTGGTGTTGTTAGTGCGTTTATGGGATCTTCGTGCATCTTTGCTTTGGCTATTTCTGCAAAGTTTCACCGCTTTAGTTTCCCAGTTCCCAAATTGTTTAGCCTCTGGTACATTGGATGGTCCGTCAGTCTTCGGAGTTTCTCTGACTGCAGCTGGGCTCTGCAGTCTCTTCTGTCGGACCAAATGATCAATAATCAGTCATGGGACCAAATGATCAATAATCAGTCATTGGACCAAATGATCAATAATCAGTCATGGGACCAAATGATCAATAATCAGTCATTGGACCAATTGGTGTCTGCGCTTTTATCGTGTGGGCTTTTTTGTCGCCTGTGCTTTTGTCGAATGAACTTTTGTTGTGTGGGCTTTAGTCGCATGAGCTGTTGTCGTGTGGACATTTATGTTGGTGTGGTTTATCTGTGGAAAATTGGCCTGTGGGCTTTTGTTTTGTGGGCTTTTGTCATGTGGACTTTTGTTGTGTGAGCTTTTATCGTGTAGGCTTTTGTCGTGTGGGCTTTTGTTGTGTGAGCTTTTATCGTGCAGGCTTTTGTCGTGTGGGCTTTTGTTCTGTAGGCTTTTGTCATGTGCGCTTTTGTCGTGTGGTCTTTTGTCGTGTGGGCTTTTGTCTGTTCACCGTGAATTATTTTTGCTTGTTCAAATGTTCGCGTTTGAAGATTTTACCGTTGAAGACACGCATCTTTCAACTCCAGACTGTAGTTTTTTGGGTTATATGAGGACACATTTGCAAGTATGTATGAATTGGACGGCCACTTTCAACTGAAATACCCATCCCTCCATGTTCACAGTTGTCTGATTTTCCCTTACCCCTCAATCCCTTCTCTTGTTCTGATTTGTTTACTTGAAAGCCTCCTCTATGTGGGATGACTAATTAGGGTCACTGTACTCTACTATGCATGCGAATAAGTATTGGTGTGCGGGGCCTGGGCAACGTCATTGTGTAAAATAAAGAGACATATACTCCACATATATAAGCATATAAATGATTTGTCCAGACTTCCTGGAGGGAGTTGAGCTGTAGTCGTGGCACATAAAATAGGCTGGTAAACGAACATATTCATGAGTTATTTTTTCATTCATTAAAAAATCAAGCTATATGTCTGCCCTCGCACTCCTCTTAACAAAATTAACATACAAAGTTTCTGTATGAGCTTTATGAGTTTATATGTACTAGTTCCGTTGTGTAAACGCTCACAAAGCCTGTTCCATCAAAGGTAACTTGACAATTAGTAACGTGACAATCAAGGGATGAACCCGAAATTAATAAATGCCGACCCACTTTATATATTATTTCCCCGGTAATGAATGAACAAAGTGTTGTCTTGTGACGTACGAGGTAAAGAGTTCCGTTTCAACCGGAACTTTTCTAACACGGCGTGACATGGCTTACGAGTGAACAAATCAAAAGCTTCCCGTGTTCTAAATATATCACCCAATGAGATTAAAGCATTGAAGTGGTTTCTCCATATGTATGACTACCATCACGCTTTTGTGTAAAGCGTATAAAAATGATGAACTCTAAGCCACTCGATACGTTTTCAATTTCAACTGTGGAAGAAGTAACAAATTTAAGCGAGCAAGCAGACATGACGCGAACTAAGGTAAGAAATTGGTTCGTTTTATTGTGGACTTATGAGTGCGTTTTAATTTTAGTTGAGTGGAATGTTCACAAACAACTACAGGGCTCAGTCACCAAGAACAGATGTAATGTAAACGTTCATCGTGGAAAAAAACAAATCGATACTGAGACAAGATAGTTTTCCGTAAATATTTCCTATCAGCTCTCAGAAACCATACCGTTTACGAACTGACCAGCCAAATAGATGGACTCATTGAGATCAACCATAAATTCCAGCCCCAATTTGAAGTATTGTATGTGCAAACTTGGTTTGCAATTATTCCAACATCAATCAATCAATCAATCAATAGGGGGACGGCGTGGCCTAGTGGTTAAGTGGCACGGCTCACAACCAGAAGGTGCTGGGTTCGATCCCCATCAACACAAGCAATTTCAGAGCGGAGGCAGAGGCACTGAGGGCGGCAGTGGAAGAAATGGTGACACACAGTGAAAATGAGAGCCATATAGTCCTGCTGACAGATGCTCTCGCCGTAGTCACAGCGCTAAAAAGCCAGAAAAACACTGAGCTTAATGACTTAAGAGCAACACTCTGCAAACTGTGCCAGCAGTTCGCACCAAAAAGGGTAGTGGTACAGTGGGTCCCGTCACACTGCAACATCCAAGGCAACGAGGAGGCAGACAGACTGGCAAAAGAAGGTGCAAGACTACCACAAACAGATACCAGTATGACGTACGAAGAGTCAAAACGGCTTATCAAAGCCAGATACATGACCAAATGGGAAACCGAACATACTGGTTACACCAAAAACGATGCCTATTACCAGTTGAACCGAAGAGAGCAGGTCGTTGTCTTCAGACTTCGCACTGGCCACAACAGACTGAGGTACCACCTATTCAACAAATTGAAGATAGGGTGTACCGACGAATGCCCGTGCGGTACTGGTAAAATGACCACTGAACATCTGCTGCAGAACTGCCCGACATACGAGGATCAGAGAGAGCAGATGTGGCCATTACCAGTGGAACTGCAAGACAAGCTCTATGGCAGTGGCGAGAGCCTCAGGATGACCGCCGCTTTTTTCGAAAAAATAATGGTTACTGTCTGACTGTGTACGCAGAAGAAGAAGAAGAAGATCCCCATCACAGCACCGGCCGTTACCCCGGGGAAGCTAACCCTTAGAAAAGGCAGGAGGAAGCAGACCCTTACATAAAATGCATGCTGAAGTCGGATGCACTGGGCCGACAGGCGCAAAATAAAAACCACAGTGTAACGCACACACGCCTTGGGGAATAGATAAATAAGGCGAACGCAAAAAAAATTTAAAAAAATAAATCAATAAATCAATGCTTCTTTCCGGTGCAAAGGTCATTGACAACAACCTTCAGCGTACACGCTGCTTTTTCTGCCTATCTCAAGGTGCAATAATTTAATCGTAGTTCCTTCTCACGTTCTCTCCATGAATATATATATATATATCTTTATCTATCTATTTTCTTCAGGATTCCATGTAAGAGCATGTCTGGTTATATTGGACGGTGTCTTTCGTAGCGTTTGTCCTATCCAGACCAATGTTATTCGCTTAATTTGTTGTTCCAGTGGCTTGTGTTGGCTCCTTTCCCATAAGTCTTCATTTCTCGCCATGTTCTGTCACTTTATGAACATTTTCCCCCGTAGACATCTGCTTACGAAAGACTGGAGTCTTTTGTATGGCTTCTGTCGTTCTCCGTGTCTCTCCTTCAGGATTGGCAAAACTACTGACTGCAAAATTACCATACAGAAACACATTGCAAACATACACACACGCTCTTATACACTGGCCATTACGTCTTGATTTAACCTAAAAGACTA
This sequence comes from Ariolimax columbianus, assembly GCA_036924085.1. Classification (NCBI taxonomy): domain Eukaryota; kingdom Metazoa; phylum Mollusca; class Gastropoda; order Stylommatophora; family Arionidae; genus Ariolimax; species Ariolimax columbianus. The sequence continues at coordinate 24,610,455 of JAVGWX010000017.1, forward strand.
CGTCTGTTTTTGTTTGTTTGTTTGCTGCGTTCGCCTTATTTCTCGAATCCCCAACGTGGTGTGTGTTGTGCTGTGGTCTTTATTTTGCGCATGTCGGCCCAGTGCATCCGACTTCGGCATGCATTTTTAAGTAAGGGTCTGCTTCCTCCTGCATTTTCTAAGGGTTTGCTTCCCCTGGGTTACGACCGGTGCTGTGATGGGGTTCGAACCCGGCACCTTATCGTTGTGAGCCGTGTCACTTAATCACTAGCCCATTCATCGGTAGAATCCAGAAAGCAAACCTTCAAATAAATATACATAACAAACAGAAGTATTGTAAATTGAAAATTAGAAGGCTGATAAATTAGTCAAACTGAAAGGAAGCACAGCCAAAACTGATGACAGGACATCATAAAAAGAACAAACCTCCCCCCCCCCTCCCCCTGCCTGCCCCCGCCCCTACATTACAAAAAATAAAAATAAACAAATGAAACAAATGACCCAAGTTAGTATAAATCAGACTCTCTCTCCCAAAAACGATGCCTATTACCAGTTGAACCGAAGAGAGCAGGTCGTTGTCTTCAGACTTCGCACTGGCCACAACAGACTGAGGTACCACCTATTCAACAAATTGAAGATAGGGTGTACCGACGAATGCCCGTGCGGTACTGGTAAAATGACCACTGAACATCTGCTGCAGAACTGCCCGACATACGAGGATCAGAGAGAGCAGATGTGGCCATTACCAGTGGAACTGCAAGACAAGCTCTATGGCAGTGGCGAGAGCCTCAGGATGACCGCCGCTTTTTTCGAAAAAATAATGGTTACTGTCTGACTGCGTACGCAGAAGAAGAAGAAGACTCTCTCTCTCTCTCTCTCTCTCTCTCTCTATATATATATATATATATATATATATATATATATATATATATATATATATATATATATATACATATATAAATATATGTATATATCTTGAGAGAGAGAGAGAACTTTAAAATGTGTATTTGAGAGAATGTGTGGGTTTGAAATGACCTCCTCATTAACTCTGACATCAGCCACACCCTGGTTTGCGTAGACTCCTACTTATCATTTATGAAGTTGTTAGAACGGCCAGCAGGAAAACCAACAACATCCCTACTATTAGCAGGGCGGGTGAGAGTGATGGCGGTAAGTGAGGGCTTCACATGGGTGCAGTACCACGAATGGTAACAATTCATTCCTCTTTCGACTACGGTGAGTTGAATGCGAGTGTAGTGTTAACTGCTGTTACCAGAGGCTAGATTCCGAAATATTTGTTTATACGTTTATTTCGCGCGTAGTTAACGTAGTTAAGTGAAAGTCGTGTTGATGTATAGATAGATTATTGTTAGTATAAGAGTGAAGTCGGGCAAATATATTACAAAGTACCAATCACAATGTCCATCGGGGTGGTCTGAAGATAGTTTATCAGATGTGGATGTGAGGGAGATAGCAAGTAAGACATTTCACAACTGGAAACGTAATCTGAAGTAGGTAGTATATGAAAATATTTGACAAACGTTTTTCCGAGCAGACAAACATTCAACAGTTGAAGGAGAGGTACATGGAAGCAGACAGACTCGCCAGAGATGGAGGAATGCTGCAGCAGAGTGATACAGAAATCACATACAATGAGACAAAAGCATTCATCAGGGCAACGTACAGTGCAAAATGGAAAGAAGACCACTCTGGCCACATAGAAAACGATGCCTACCATTAACTCTCCAGGCAAGATCATGTGATAATTCTCCTGTTACGCACAAGTCACAACAGACTTAGATGCCATCTGTACAACAAGTTCAAGATTGGCGCTACAGACCTTTGTGCCTGCGGCACAGCCCCTATGAAGGCAGAACATATTTTGCAATCCTGTCAACTGTATACCGACAAAAGAAGTAGCATTTGGCAACAGCCAGTGTCCTTCCACAAGAAGCTGTACAGAAGCGTACAGAGCCTTGAGTCAACTGCTGCCTTCGTTAGAGTCATTGAAGTTGAGATCTGAAAATGAACGAAGTAGAAGAAGGAGAAGTATCCTTGGTGAGATGCTGTGTAGCGATATTGAGAACCTTGAATTGACTACTGCCATTGTTGGTAATTTATTTAGGAGATCTTAAAGCGATCGAGTAAGTAAAGGGATGCAAAAATAAGACATCACAGTACGTATAATTGTATCTAAAGATGATGGGAAGTGAGAAATTAAAGGATAGGAAATTGAATTTTGAAAAGTTTGAGTGGAAATACAAAACTCTTTACGATCAGTAAAATTAAAACTGTAGAGTTGCATTCAAGATCAGAGAAAAACTAAGTGATACGAAAGATTAGCATCAATTGTTGAGAATATTGAAGAATAAGTAGCGGGATTGCTAACAGACATATGTTCAAGATAAATGCTTTTCAAATACCACCAATAACGACACAGACAAATATAAACAATATGAAATCATAATCGTCATAGAATAACGCGTTTGCAAATGTTTAAAAAAAAACACAACAAAATAAAATACGTTATTTGTTAATCAGTAAGATTGTATCTACAAAGACAATTTAAGAAAATGTTAATTAACTGACCATACGAGTGAATTCTGTAACACTTAACACTGACAATGGCCGATATACAAATAAAATTAAAAATGAGACATTACACGAAAACATTAACTATAATATACAACGGACGTTTCAGTTTAAATAAGCCTTGTTTAAATGACTGAAAGTTCAGAGAATAGGATATAATAGGATATCCTGAATGAAATCTAATGACAAATTGAAGAAAATGACTGCATCCACTGAGGCAAAATTTGATCCTATCGTAAGATGTGTATTATATATTTGTGCAGGGTATGGCGGGAGCTAGTGGTTAAGCGACACGACTCACAATCAGAATATGCTGGGTTAGATCCCCATTACCCCGGGGAAGCAAAACCTTAGAAAATTCAGGAAGAATCAGGCCCTTACATAAGATGCATTCTGTAGTCGGGTGCACTACGCCGACAAGCGAAAAATAAAAACCACAGTGCAACGCACACAGCCTTTGGGATTAGAGAAATAAGGCGAACGCAAAACAAAACAAACAAAAAATATATTTGTGGGTATACGTACGCCAAACACTTATACCACCTATCCCTAAAGTCACTTCAACGCAGTTATCCATGGAAACAGACTGTTTCAAGACAGTCTGGCTAACGAGGTTGGACATCGACGAGATCGATGTAGTAGTGAGCAAAACGCAAATTAATTCAAGCATGGCACAACCGCTTGGAGGACCCATGTCCTCCACCAGCATGCTCTGGATGTTAAGAAAGCTACTGCAACCAGCCACCTATCGCCATTTTTCAAGGCGGACACAAGATTTAAGTTACTCATTGTGGGCATTTATCAACAACAACAGCCATAAAAACATCCATAACTAGTCTCAGTGCACACGCCTCTTCAATCCTCTTTTATAACATGATTTGAAATGAAAATTCGTTACAGCCTATTTCACGCAGAGAGCATGTTAATGACAAATTCCTGTTTTTGTTTTTACGTACATAGAAAATCAGCATGGAACGTTCATCCGACAGCGGGAGCTCTAGTTCTCGGCCTATTCCACCCCCAGGGCCGCAAGGACTACCTTGTGTGGGATCTCTGTTTGATTGGAAGGGCCCAAAGACAAATTTAGCTTGGACAAACGAGTTTGGTCCCATTTGCTACGTGAAAATGGGCAGTAAAGACGTGGTGTACCTAAACACTTTAGACCTTGTGGAGAGGTACATGGAAGGTCGGAATGGGGAACTGTTTCTTGATCGACCAGGGGGACCAGCAGCAATAGCTGAAGGTGAGTACATGCAGCCTTATTCCATCAGTCTGTGATTCTTGCTCTCTCTATTCTCTGGTAGACAAGTTATTTACTCTCCTATTTCCTGTATAATATAAAGATTATTATATAGACAAAACAGGAGGAAGCGGTAAGAGTTTACAAATAAGAATATACAAGACAAACAAAAATATTCATCGCGTGGGAGAAGAAAAGAAAAGAAGTCGAACACAAAATTTAACATTTCAACTCCAATGAAATGGCATGCCTGTGATGGATGTAACACATGGGAAACATCAACACGAAAGAAAACAAAATATACAGGCCATCATTGCCGTGTAATTAGGCAGAAGTTACGAATTGAATTGGAATGATAGTTCCACAACTTTGAAAGTGTTGGAAAGAACAGACGTATAACAATGGAAAATATCAATGGAACAGGAAGTAAGACACGCTGGCGTTTGATAGGACATGCATTAGGAAACCAGCAGACAGCACTCAAATGTAGTTTCTGAACTGGGGTAAAGGCATTTACTTCTAAGCAAGCTTTCCGAGTGTGTTTTTTTAGTTGGGCTCGCTGTTTGATGGAGACGAGAACAGGTCTACTGAGATCATGTCGTACAAGTTGACTGGCAGCTGTACGATCTAATCTTTTCTATCAGTAATATAAATATAGCCACTTCATTGACTATCAATGACCGCACGCGCTCATTATCATTGCTGACACATATATTTGGATTCTTGTTCCGGATTTGCTCAATCTGAAATACTCATCTTTGATTAACTGAGTATACTGTTTTTATTTGTTTTCGTTTCGTTTGTTCAGTTCTTCTTCTTCTTCTTCTTCTTCTTCTTCAATGCAACTAGCGAGAAACGAGCCGACCGAAAGGTCCCCAGACTTCTCCCCAGCTACCAACGACGTCCACGTGCATTTCTCGTGTAGTATGGATACAAGATACAGAATAGGATTGTACAGCCCCTTGCAGACCCTTACGCGATCAAGCCTACCCATACACGTATAATGATGGCGCCATCTTCTTTCACGATGGGCAACTACTACTACTGATTGTTTTCCGTGTCCGGCAACTTCACAGATTGCTCGATCAGAAACCTGTCAGGAAGGATGCTTTTTGCTTTATCACCATCAGATCTTCCATTGTACAGGATTTCTGCATTCTCGGACAGTCAAGCAGGTGTGGGGTGGCCCCAACATACGTAGATGTCTCCTCCCGGAAATCCCCGTTTTTTAGCAAGTTCGACTTACATCTGGACATTTCCGTTCTAAATTTATATAGAGCTCTCCACAAAGTGAATGACGTATTAAGCCATGTGGCAAGCTATATATTCTTCCCAATACCTTTGATTCAATTTTCGGTGCTCTTTCCCCGAGGGTTCTGTTCTGATGGCTGTACAGTTTGGAGCTAGCTTTCCTTTGATTTCAGTCGTTCTGTTTCTTGTTCATATCCCAGGACTACTTTTTCTTTTCAACTTCGACCGAAACATATCTTGTAATGTCCGGTGACACCACATTGTCTGCCATTGCGTAAACCTTCTTCTTTATTGACGGTTTAAGGCACTCCGTCACAATACTACACGTCTCATTTACTTCAACATCGCTGTGTTTGAAGTGTGTAGACTCGCTCTATAATGGTGCAGCCTATTCTATTACTTTGATAACGCTTAAAAGCCGTTGCTACTGCTAAACTACTACTAGTTCCTCATATATTAGGTTAAATGTCTTTCTATCAATAATACTACTGTTCCACAGGTCTTCTATTTGGCAGTGGAGACAGCTGGAAGACAAACAAACGTGCATTTCTGAAAGCCCTACACACTAAAACTTTCTTGGAACACATGGAGGGCGCTATTCAATCGGAGCTGCGGATCGCATTAGCAGCTCTCGGTGTACAATGTGACAAGCCAATCAAAATTGGAGACGTTATGATAGATGCCTGTGCAAATGCAATCGCAGGACTACTTTTGGGTGGCTCTTTGCCAGATGACTCTGCTGACAGAAAAGAACTTGGGAAGATAGCCAGAAGCCTTGAGGGAGCTGATCTACAATCTATTCTAACTCAAGTGTCATTGAAACATCCCAAGTAAGTCATTTCTTTTTCACCCTTATCGTTTAGATTAGTTATTGTTACTTATATTTTCATTTATTTTGTACATAGACCTGTTTGTCGTAATGAATGTTAGTTTTATTTTCGAGAAATATACTGGTTGTATTCAGACTCTGTAGCACCTTCTAAACCAGCTTAATGAAGTTAAGTGTTAAAATATTTATTAGTCCTGTTTTGTGAATTTGAGCATACTTTTGAGGAATACATTTTCCAAAATATTACTGTGTGTATCATACATGTTTTTTAACGTTCATATATAATAGGGTTAGAACGCTGTATACTCAAGGCAGTCTGGCTAACGAGGTTTGTGATTGACTTGATCCACGTAGTAGCGAGTAGCCAAGCATATCTCAACAGCCAGGAGATCTTCAACAGCCATCTTCATCAGCACCGTTAGGGTGTGAGGAAAGCTACTTCAACCAGCCGTCTAACGTTCTTTTAACCTTTTCAGGGCGCACCAAAGATCAAAGTTGCTCATCGTGGATATTCAATAAGAACAATAGCATCTCTGTATGTACACCTGAATCATAGAACGTCTCAAGGACTGACCCGGAACATTAACCTCATCTCCACATTGTCTGTTCATAGGCCACATACTATTTGTTATCTCCCTAAATATATAACTGAAAGATCAACATGTTTAGAAATGTCAACATATTTTGTATCATTTTCAGGCTTCGGCAGCCGCTGTCAAAACTTTTCTTCAAAGAGATCGTGGACATTCATGGGACATCTAAACACTTACAGTTGTTACTTCGTCAGTGGATACATCAAGCCCGAAGTGGAACACTCTCGCCAATCTCTGTGTGCCCACATCAAAATGCAAAGGACACTAAAGAAAAGGGGCTGACACTGATTATTCCTGATCAGAACAAGTGCATACACGCACCAGATTCACACGAAACTGAGAACACATTGCAAACAGGAGCAGGTAATCTGGAGTCGTCAAAGAAATTTGTTTCTGAAGAATCTTTGCTATCTCCACCCAAAAATGATTCAGTCATTGATGCAGCCATGAAATGGGCAACAGAGTTGGCAGTGTTTGGCTTTGGGGAAACGACACGCGAGGAAGTGCCATTTGAGGAAGCAGAGCCCCCACAGGTGAATTACCCGCTAACGCCTCTGACAGAATATCAGTGGACATTCACACATCAGATGTCGATTAATGAACACCATGACTCCATCCTTCAGCGAATTCTCCAGCAACCAGAGTTTGCTTCAGCTACTGAAGGCAATGGTGAGTAGTAGAAGGCCCATTTGTGTATTGTTTATGTTGTTGTTACAAACCACTATGTTTTGTTAATTTGACTCTTGATGAGATTTCTTTGGTGTCTGGTTGCAGTGGCTTTTCTTATATCCTGAGGCTTACTTGAGAAGGGGAATTTAAGTCATCCTGGCTGTAGTGCAATGCGATTCTCCCCAGTAAGCTTATCACTATTGACATTGCATTGTTAATTCGCACCTCATTGACCAGGGATCAAGATGCTGAGCAGCGCATGAGCTGCAGTGGTCAGCGACCCATAGCTGACTGCTAGCGTCAGGGCCAGCGAACCAGAGCTGCCAAGACCCTTCTACACCTCCTCGCGGTGATCCTGGATAACAGGCTGCAGCAGGGCAGACTGGCTAAGGAGAAGGGATCGAAGAGGGAATGCTAACCCGGTACTCAAAAAATGCTTGCTGAAGTCGGATGTGTTGGACCGACAGGTGCAAATATCGCAGTCAAGCTGTAAACTACGACACAACGCATTCCGTTCTCTGGACTACATTCTGCTACTTAAGCCCTTTCAGGATTTGGTAGTGGGAGATGGAGAACGAACCAAGCCAAGCCATTGACCAGACCACTGTGACCCCAACTGTTCCCAGGTACACGACATGGATGAGAGGTGAGGTCATCATCAATATGTTTCACCTGACCCTGATGTTACTTTTCACTCCTGAATTGCATATCTGTTTATTATGTCCATTTGGTGCCTAGATAGCAGCTTATTTCTCATCGCAGAGATACTAGGATCAATTCTCAGTCTCGACAGAGTCTACAGTATTGTTTTCCTCCCATGGACACCCCTTTGGTATATAAACATATATAGTTTTATTACTTTTGTTCACTTACATATCTAGAGCAACACAGCGATGACCAAAATCTATAACTGAATATAAGTAAAACCAATATAAGGAGCACAGGTAAAGACAAAGACCAGACCTAAAGTTATTCTAGACCAACAGGAAATTGATAAGGTCACAAATTATGAGTTTCTCCGTACAATTATAGGCAGCAATGGAGATTGCCTGAAGATAGTCAGGCGAAGAATAACAAAGGCTGAATAAAATGAGAAACGTATGGCAGAACATAAAAATCCTGCGAACCTGCATCTTCCCCGTGGGAACATACGGGTATGAGACGTAGACCACTACACAAACACGTAAGATAAAATATTACATCTTACGGGTATGAAACGTAGACCACTACACAAACACGTAAGATAAAAGATTACATCATACGGGTATGAAACGTAGACCACTACACAAACACGTAAGATAAAAGATTACATCTTACGGGTATGAAAGGTACACCACTACACAAACACGTAAGATAAAAGATTACATCTTACGGGTATGAAACGTAGACCACTACACAAACACATAAGATAAAAGATTACATCTTTTGAACTAAAATGCTTTAGAATGGTGCTCAAAATACCGCGGTTAGCGAAAAGAACAAATGCAGATATCCTAAAAGAACTGAATATCAAGGACAATTGGTTATTAAACAATATCTCATCCAGAAAGCTAAACTATTTTGGCTATGTCAAACACAATAATGGCCTACAGAGGACGTTACTAGATGGTATAGTCGCTGGAAAGCGAGGCAGGAGCAGACCGAGGAGATGATGACACAAGGTATCACAGAGGTCCTGAAGATGACAGGGACAGAAGCGGAAGTGTAGGTTAGAGATTTAGAGTCTTACAGATAGGCTGTTATGAGAGTGACGTTTTGATAAGGACATGCTACATAATTTAACTTAACTTAACGTCTTTATACTGGTTTAGAAGACTCTTCAGAGTCCGTATACAACCAGTTTCATTTACATTACTTTGCTCTAAAAGCTTTCCGCATCCAATTTATTTTTAAATGTATTAATTGTCCCTGCCTCCACTACTTCCTGTGACAATTCATTCCAAGTATTCATCACTCTCTGACTTAAATAAATATTTCCTAATATTTAATCTGAACCTTTCTTTAGCTAATTTGTAGCTATGCCCTCTTGTTCTTGTAGATGGTTGCAATTTTGCAAAACTTGTTATAGTCTAATTTATTCGTTCCTCTGAACATCTTATAAACCTGTATAACGTCACCTGGAATTCTTCTCTTTTCTAGACACTGTAAGACGGTTTTTCTGAGTCTTTCCTCATAACTGTGATTCTGGAATCCTACTATCAGCTTTGTCGCTCATTTTTGTATTCTTTCCAGCATGTTTATACCCCTTCTTTGACAAGGTCTCCACATCTGTACACATGATGATGACATATCTAGATAAATGACGGCCTTTTATCAATACCTACATATGTGTTTGTTTTATATTTTTTCAGACCTAGAACTACTGCAGTCTCTGATTGATCTTTTCTTTGGAGGAGTTACAAGCACGTTATCTGGCCTTGAGTTTATCCTCATGTACTTGTCCAAGAATCCCACAATGCAACAGTGGGCCCAGCAAGAGATAGACAGGGTATCTAAGGCCAATGGAGGAACTTTAAATTGGTCTATGAGGGATCAGTTACCTTACACACATGCTTGTATTGTTGAGGGCTTAAGGCTGGGAGGAGTCACGCCTTCATCACTGCCTCATGTCGCAAAAGAAGATACAGAGGTGAGCCTTTGCATGAGTTGTGTCTGCGTTAGAGCAATCTCTATTTTCAGATTGTCAAAACTTTCCAGCTCCCAGTGGCGTGCAAGTCTTCAACAGATACTCCAATCCAACCTTTCTGTGTCATCCATTCCAGTGCTGCCCACATTTTCTTTTGTTTTTACTTGATTTCATTCTTTCCACTCATTCCAACCTTGTTTCTGCCATCCCCAGGATATGTTAATGATGTGATGTTTTATAAAAGGCCTGAATCAGCTACATTCCACTCATTCTAACCTTGTTTCTGCCATCCCCATGATATGTTAATGATGTGATGTTTTATAAAAGGCCTGAATCAGCTACATTCCACTCATTCTAACCTTGTTTCTGCCATCCCCATGATATGTTAATGATGTGATGTGTTATAAAAGGCCTGAATGAGCTACATTCCAGCCATTCTTGATCTCACATTTACTGGGAGCGGTAGGAATTTGTGAAAACAAACAAACATTTTATTATTCCTGCAGGCCAGTGTACAAGTTTGAAAGTTTGAGATTTATTTATTTGTTTGCTACTGTCGTTTTAATAAACCATTACTTTGAGACAAAACATTGCACAGTCTTTTCCCACGTTTGTTGTAAAAATGTATATTCTGACCCCACAACCACCAATTAAAAATATTTACCACCGGAATTTCAGCAAAAGTGGAATAGAAAACAAGCTAAAATACATATGACTAGATGATAACAAGAAAAAAAATAAAGCTGTTCTTGGAAAGCTGAGTAGAAACAGCTAACATCGTTCATGCAGGACTTGCAGTAGCTTAATATGGTTTGAGCAAGTTGGGACAACTAGCTGAGCGAATTTAAGGACCACACACGATGCTGAAAGTACTGCAACATACGACAGATGAAAATGTAAAATGTTAAAACAATATGGCGTCTGAATTGTCGTTATTTTCAGAACTGCAGAAGTAACTATTACACTAAATCCCTTCCACTATAAACACTATATATAGAGACGCAGTGTTTAGGATCAGGAAAACATGGATGTTCGACTGCCTGACGCTGGGAGAGGAAGATTCTTCTTCTTTGACGGTCGTCCTGAAAAAAGATCTTGTGACATTGTGTCGTTGTTTTCGTCACATTCGATTTCGGCAGGTTGTTTTTGTACCGGGTTTGCCTTCCTACTGCAATGCCTATCTCTTTGCCAGCCTACACTAGTGACTAGTGCAGACTGTTTACAGGGCGGCCACATGAAGACAGAATAAGGTCTTGGCCAGTTATGATTTGCTAAGCCAGATGCATGCAATCACATATAAGCCACTTGCTGCTGTCAGCTCATTCACTCAGTGGAAGATTCAAAACTAATTTTTCTTGTATCAGAAAATTTATGTTAAAAGTGATAGAAAAATAGCACAGAGTTGAATTTTTAAATAAAAACATACAAAATGCGATTGACTTCCAGACCATAACTTCAATTGTTGTTGTTCTTGCTTGCAGATTGAAGGGTATACTATCCCTAAAGGTACCTTTATCGTGGCTAGTATTTACAGTTTACACTATGACCAAAAATGTTATATCGATGCAGAGGAATTCAGACCTCAGCGCCATATTGATGCGGATGGAAAATTGTCTCTGCCTAAAAGCTACAGGCCATACGGTGTTGGTAAGTAGAGTCAATGTTCTGTAATGTTTATTTCACTAAGTTAATTAATCAGATACAGCTTAATTACATGACAGAATCTTCCTAGTTCCTCTAGAGCTTAATTACAAGACATAATCTTTCTAGTTTTTCTAGAGTTTAGTTACACCACAGAATCTTCTTAGTTTCTCTAGAGCAGCTACATGAGAGAATCGTCTTATTTATTCTAGAGTATAATTACGTGACAGTATCTTCATAGTTCCTCTAGAGCTTAGATAACATGACATAATCTTCCTAGTTTCTCTAGAATTTAGTTACACGACTCACTCATCTTAGTTCCTTATTGAACATAGGACATAAATGTTGTTCTAAAAAATATATTTTGGGCAGAATTTTTTTTTTCCATCATGAGACCATCTGTCCTAGCCTCCACTTCCACCATGAGACTTCCATCTGTCCTAGCCTCCACTTCCACCATGAGACCTCTATCTGTCGTAGCCTCCACTTCCAACATGAGACCTCTATCTGTTCTAGCCTCCCCTTCCACCATGAGACCTCCATCTGTCCTAGCCTCCACTCCCACCATGAGACTCCATGTCCTAGCCTCCACTTCCACTATGATACCTCCATCTGTCCTAGCCTCCACTTCCAACATGAGACCTCCATATGTTCTAGCCTCCAATTCAACCATGAGACCTCCACTTCCAAAATTGTTTACCAGATGCTCTTACACCTGTCCGCTCTTTCCTACCCTTGTAAGTTTAAGTCTAGTGCAACTCTGGTGATATTGGGGAATATCATGTCATAACCAACTTCCTTTTTTCACCTCTATCTTCACCTTTACTGATTTTTGTTGTTTTGTCATGTAAGTATGGAATTATACATTTTGAAATACAATAAATGTTTATAACTTTTTATCATTGCCAGGTGCTCGTCTGTGTGTCGGGAACAAAATAGCAGAGATGCAGCTCTTCTTGTACACAGTCACAATCCTTCACCACTTCACACTACTACCAGTTGGGAATAAAAAGGCCTCAGCAATGGAAACTCACATGCGTATTATTCACAGGCTCAAGGATTTCAAATGTGTACTGCAGAAAAGGCATTAGAGTTTGATATTTTAAACACTATGATGATATTAGTCATGCAGGTACATTATTAGTTGTTAAACCAATTGACTGTGAAGTTGATGATATTAATCATCCATCCAGATACATTATCAATTGTTAAGTCAAAGTGACTGTGAATTTGATGATATTAGTAATCCAGGTACATGTAAATCGTCACTGATGATTCCAGTAGTGGTGATCTAGTTGGGAACCCGATAATACATTACACAGGTGAGACGACTGCAAAAAGCTTACATTAAAAATTCGTCAAGAGTGGGATACCTCAGTACGGGCAACATTTAAAATCAACAAAAACCACAACTACAACAACACATCTAAGGCTCTCTGGTGAATATTTGGTAAGCAGCACTTAGGTTAACATATGACAGATTTATTGATCATATGACCAGAGTGTCTCTTAACCTGACAACCACACAAACCTATCACCACAGACAGTATGGATTCAGAGCCAGAGGAAAACCAAGAAAATCGTGAATTTACCGTGGTTAAGAAACATTTAACATTAAAGATAAGGTGAGGATGAGGAGGTACTATGGATTCAAGTAAAGTGTATATACAAATAATTAGTGAACTAACCAGTGACCAGTCCACATGTGTGTATCAATTTAAGCATATTTTCATACTGATTTATGTGTACATGTCTATTTAAGCAAATTTTCATACTGATATATGTGTACATATCTATTTAAGCATATTTTCATACTGATTTATGTGTACATATCTATTTTTGATGTGTTCATCTCTTCTTCCAGGATGTGTTAGCTCGTATTTGTATTATACCTTCAGGTCGTAACTTAAGTGTCCTTATTATTTCCGTCTTAGCATGTCATCTGAACCATACAAACACATACTTTAAAAAAAAACAGAAAATAAACACCACAGAGGAATGGATTAAAAATAACAATGGCCAAGCATGTGACACACGAAGAGAGATTACAATCTAGTACGGCGTCTAACGTCTTAAGTGGAAAGATGAGATGATACTTAAGATTTGCGCCATCTCAGGATAATGATTATAACAACAGTTAAACACTGATGTGCTGGGAAATAGAACGCTGTCGACAAAGTATCCAACACTTCATTAAAATAATGACATATTTTTGCAAGTTATGAAAAAATGTAATTATATGTAACTTTGTCTTTCATTAATATTAAAAATTGATGTTAAAATGTTTTATATTGTTTAATACACTGAGAATAATGACGCTGACATATTTGAAGTATTGTTCGGTCTTTCACCCATCAAACAAATGTCACTAAGCGGCCCTTGGAGTGGTTTGAGTTTGAAACATCTGCTCTAACGATGACAGTGGAAGCGATGACAATCCAAAATAAAAATAAGTAATATACATATGAATTATCAAGAGCAGACCATTATCCACTAATAAAATAATCAGAATGGCGACATGAGTCATTCAGGTTTGAAACACCAAGAATAAATTAACTGTGAATTTCATGTTTGTCCCGGGGAATAGAATACAAAAAGATGCTTACGGATTTAAAGAAGTGGCAGCCACTGATGTTAGGGATGTTAAAAGATTCCACCTTTGAGGCACGAGGTTGCCACTTTCCTTCCTTGCTTTCCGGTCGTCTCTTCCAATTTAACATTTTTAAAGTGGGATAAATTGCTGCATGCTTTACCCATGTTATGAAATGTGGTTAGTTACAAGAGACTCATATGTCTCCGCACACATTTGCCAAATAAGACGCTACATATTCTTTGGTCTATATGCCCCATTGCCCTATTCGTTGCAACATAGGTCCCATAATCCATTTGGCCTACCCTAACCAGGACTTAGTAAAGTCTGGCTCCAAGTATTGGATGTAGCATAGGTCCAACACTGCATTTAGCTTACACTAATCAGGACCTGTTGTTGTTGCTATCCAATAGCTACTGAACAAGCCTGCTCTTGGACACCCTATTGCCATTCTTAAATAGGTACATGTCTTCTTCAGTTGTTTCTCTGCTCCATGCAATGTGTTGTCAATTGTCGGCAGTGCTTGAAAGAATCTTCTCATGTTCGTAAACACCTTGCACTCAATGAATAGATGTCTCTAGATGAATGAGATCCAATGGATCCGCCCCACCTTTCCACCCTTAGAGTCAGAGAGTAATCTGACAGTAGTGCAATGTCAGATCACCCGGTGCTCTCGCTGCAGATGGAATGTTGGGCTAGGCTCGGATCCTCTCTGGGTGCCTCTACCATTATTGGATCCTTGGTAGAGGTCTCGTAGGTTGGACAAAGAAAAGTTGTGAAGAAAGGCAGACGACAGATGAGAAAAATATTTAACCCACGGTTGGGGTTTGGGTTGGAAACAACCAAAGCTGCTCCCCGCCTAGTTATACCGCCAGGTACTCGGTCGCCCCCATAACAAACTCAGTAAACAACAGGGTCACCCACGAGAAGGTGTTGCTATGGACATGTTTGTGCAGGAGAGGCCCTATGCCAGACGATTGCTGTTAGCCGGACAGCAGCTTCCGCTGCGATCTCTGCACCCTGGATGTGAGAGACTGTAGATTCACATCAGCATCCATTTGATGTAGGCGGGACATTGTGCCCAGGACTTTAAAAAGCCTGATTTCAGTCATTTGCTGTAGCAAAGATCCAACACTGCATTTAACATAAACTAACCAGTAATTATGAAAGTCTGATTTCAGTCATTTGTTGAAGCGTCGATCAAACACTGCAGCTTTAACTAACCAGTAATTGTGAAAGTCTGATTTCAGTCATTTGTTGAAGCATAGTTCCAACACTGCATTTAGCCTATACTAACCAGGACTTAGAAAAGCCTGATTCCAATCATTAGGCGCACTAGTTTTCTTTCTCGTTGCCTTTCTTTCTCTAACAGTATACAACAGAGTCACAAGGGGCAAACGAGTCACAAGGGGCCAACACCAGGGAAGCCCTGAAAATACCGTTCGTGGTACCCACACATAACTTGAGAACCCTGCCCAGAGGTTCAGTTCATTGAACGGGGCATTGTCATTAACTCTCAAACAATGCAGTTTAAAACTGTCCAGCTAAAGTGGATCCCTCCACCCCTACCCGGTTGCATCTTTTATCAACACTCCATGTCTCTGTAGCTAGTGGGGAAAGAAGTTTTTCCAAAATAAAATTATTAAACACTACTTAAGAAGTTCAATACGCCAAACAAAACTTAGAAATCTGTCATTATTTTCTATTTGAATCTACATTGGCTGCCACTGTAGACTACTTATAATTAATTAACGAATTTGTTAAAGTTAGAAGGGTAAAACTGTAGCTGATTGTTATAGTTGATAGTTGATATCATTATTTTAAAGTAGTTTAAATTTTTAAAATAAAAATAGTATTCGTACATTTTGTGCAGTTTAAATAAAAAATCGAAATCGATGGTTATTTCAAAGAAAAAACATTTAATGGGCGGCATTTCGATAACTGATAAAATCTACCGCACGGCCCTGGCACCACCTCTATAATGTAACATATTTAACCCCCATAAGGGCTAAACTCTGGTTGTGACACAAACAAGGAAGTACACACTCCCTTATATAGGCACATAAACTCTATCTGTGGCTAGAAGATACCCTCATCCACATATGCAGGCCTAACCCCGACCCACGTCTGTCGTCTCCGTTCGTCTTTAGACTTCACTGACTACAACTTCACTGACTTCACTAACTAAAACAAAGGCAGCAGTTAACTTTACGTCCAAACCGTATGAAGTGAAAACATGCCGAAGTAAGGTATTACCCTGAACAGTTGCGTAACAGAACAATGACACTGCTGTAACAAACCTCTCAACCTGACAAGCAGTATACAATTTCTACGAAATCGTTGAAGGAGCGTAACGGACTACGGATTGGAAACATTAAAGTGCTACGGAATTTGCAAGCTACCAAAACAGCAGCATTTAATGTGTGTGGAGTTGGTAGAAAGGAACCGGAACTGACATAATTTATGGCAACAACTAAAATAGATAATTCAGGATTTGTACTTGACCTACTCTAAACTACAGATGGCCATAGTTTGTAGATATATGAATAAAAATAGGTATAAGAAAAAAGGGACAGAAAATCAAGGAGACACACAGGAACTATGTGCTGGTATGGTTCAGTGTAGGCACAATGGAAAGAGTCAGGCATGGCGTAGGTTCGCTTGTACACTTAGAGAATGAAAAGTTTATTTTTGGAATATAATACATCAGTGGAAGATTAATATGTCTATAAACAGTAAAAAGGGGAAATACAACAGCAATAATCCAGGCCTAAGCCCCGTACTTTATGAGCCAAAATGAGGAACACACAAATGAATTCTTTGAGTTACTTTCAGAAGTAATCAATATGGTCATTGAGAAAGATGATCTGATCGTAATCGGCGATATTAATTACCGGATATAGGGGACGGCGTGGCCTAGTGGTTAAGTGGCACGGCACACGACCCGATGGTGCTGGGTTCGATCCCCATCACAGCACCGGCCGTTACCCCGGGGAAGCAAACCTTTAGAAAATGCAGGAGGAAGCCACAGTGCAACGCACACCGCCTTGGGGAATAGAAAAATAAGGCGAACGCAAAAAAAAAAAAAAAAAAAAAAAGAAATTACCGGATATTGAAAACAAAATGTATGGTTACCTGAACACTATGTTGGAAGATTCTGTGACAACTTATTAGCGCAGAATAATAATGTCGAAGAGTATATACATTTAAATAAATGTTGAGCATTGTCTAATAAAAAGAAAGATAATCTTTAAAACCCGAAAATCATTTCAAAATATGATACACGTGCAATAACTGAGATATAACATCACGAATTGATTACAAATTGACAAAACAACACACACAGAAGACATATAGCAGACTCTGTCATCCTCAACATCTGTACAGATTCCAATCATTACCAAGGAGTAATGGCACAACGAAAATAAAATGTAAAGTAGGAACAAACAGCAAATAATCGTCACATATTCTAAAGAAATGAGAAGAGGACGCAATTAGAACAACACATTTGCCTCAAAATGACAAAGATTGTTCTGACGTTAGATAAGGCCACAAAATATACACAGTGAACGGACCATTTTTATAAGAACCACAACGGAAACGCTCAATAAGAAATGTGAAACAAAATAATCTTATGACGAGACAAAGAAATGAAATAAACAGCTTTGTGAAATGTTGTAGTTAAAATATCAATACAGACTAAACAGAAACTCAACAAGACCTAACAGCCAAGACGAAAGAAGAGTATGTCAAAAAGCAAGACGAAATGTCAAACGAGTAATGAAAATTGATAAAGAAAAATAATGAAAGAAATATGAAGAGCAACTAACATCCATAAGTAAAAACGGCTCAAGACATTTTTTAATAAAAGTGCCAATGTAATGAAGTTAAGAGAAAATGGATCCCCAATATGTAATGAATATGTAAAACAACAGCGTCGGAAATAAATTACAATAATTTTTCAACTAACAGATGTTCAAGGACAATCGATATTTGTTCGAAAAAGCAAGAATGATATGGTACAGGATATATTGATTCAGGCAATAGAAAGTGTAATAAAGAATAAGACCAGAAATAAGTCACCAGGTCTAGACGGCAAAACAACTGAAGCAAATCAAGTTTGTGTGAAGACATGACTTAAGTTGGCGTAAAAAAATCTTTATAACAAAGAAAGCATAAGAATGCAAGACGATAATCAACAAATTAAAATAATAGCAATCTTGAAGACGAAAAGACAGCAAAATAAACTTAACACGTGCAGAAGCAAATCGTTAATTAATACAGGAAACATGTATGCTAACCTTACTTGAACAAAGAATAAGTTCAACTGTTGAACCGTAGCTGAGCAAAAGCCAATTTGGATTTCGTACGAATACCTCATCCACCTTGAGGCAATTAAGCTTCCTCATCATCTTCTTTTTCTTCGATCAACTGATGCTATGCTTCTAGCCCAGTAGGTTCACGAAGGTCACTCTGCGTTTTAAGTCTTCGCGGCCGGTCTACCACATCTTTTCGAGCATGGTCGCTCTCCCTGGTCAGGCTGCTCTTGGGTCTACATACAAGAAGTGGGACAGTCCTGCAGGATATGATTTGGTATTTCCTTGGGTGCTCCACAATCGCACGTGTCTCTGAGACCCACCCTGTAAAGATGGGACTTGAGTCTGTAATGTCCCGTTCTGAGTCTGAATATCTTTGTTTGCCCAACTCTGCCAAGTTTGTTTATGCTGTCCTTTTCTGGCTTTTTTCCTTCCGGAATTTGCGAGCTCATCTTCTTTCTCGTTTCCAAGGATCCCACAGTGGGCCGGAATTCACTGTAGGACTTGATAAGCTTTTTGGAACAACAATCCAATGTTATATTTTATTTCACGTGAATCTATCTTGTTTGGGGCTTGAGATGCTTGGAGTATGCTCACGGAGTCTGTTAGAATGACCGTTTTACTTTTAGTTGCGTTTTACTGATAAGAATAAACGTTGGTACGTGTACAGCTGTTGCTTCAGCTCTGAAACTATTACATGTTTCTCCTGCTGGTGTGGAGTGGTTTTCTATGTCGCCGTTGGAGTGTGCAATGTAGATTTCACTTACTCCTCCTTTTTCGTTCTCCATATACATCTGTATACATATGTGCCCAATGATTCTCTGGAATTCGCTTCTGCTCAAGATGAGTTCAGCGGTTAAGAAAAACTCGAGCAGAATTTATCCATCGTTGGAGGATGATTCCACTATGGTTATTACAAGATTGACGATTGTCCTTGTGCTTGTACATATGTACAATGGTGGTATATTTCAGTTCCTACGGCATATGACCTGTATCAAAAATTGAGCAAAAGAGGTATGTTAGCTTGTGTAGCAGCACATTACTTTCTTATTTGAAAAGCTCAGCAGGAATAGCCTCTGACCCGGGGCGTTGCCACTGGACATTAGACGGATAGCTTTCTCGAGCTCATCTACATTTGGCAGAATACCAATCCTGTCATTGATTGCAATGCGGAGGCATGCGGATGAAGAGTTTAGGATAGCACTGAAGTGCTCTGACAAGCGCTCTAGAATGTCGACTTTGTTGGTCAGTAGTGCCATTCCATCAAATTTAAAGACATGGGACGAATGAAATGACTGGGACCATAGACCACATTCAGGGCATAGTAAAATCGCTTCGAGTCATGTCTACCTGAGTGCCACTGAATTTCATCTGCACCAGACATCCTACATATTCCTGAGCTAGTTCTGGAGAATTCTGTGAATATTGATGAAGGCTGACTTTTTGGAAGATGATGAGGAATCGTCTTAATAAACCTATGTTTTTTTATCCAGCATAGTCGAAATAGCATCGTCAATATCGTATAACCAGTCAAGGCCATTTTATCCTCCATTGCTTTAAATACAAATATGTGTTTCCACTAGCCGGTTGTCCAGAGATCTAGAGAAATTATTCACATGGGGCTAACTATTCAGTTTGGAGATGCCAAGTCTCTTCACAGATTCTCGATCCTGCTGACGTCGCCTGGGCTCTTATGAGAAGGTTACACTTTGACACAATGAGTATGTCCAATATTGTGCGCCACACATAACCTTTGTTTCTCGCACATCCCATCTGTTCCTCTTTCTGGAAAGAACATAGTCAATAAGAAGACACTGCTTTTAGAGGGGATACATCCATGACGTCTTGTTGTGAGCGAGCAGTCGAAACATGGTGTTGGTGATGGAGAGATCGTGTGTGGCACATTCTCAACAGTGACAGCCCATTGATGTTGCACATGCCCGTGTCATGTACCCCAAGTACACCTTCCTAGTACTGATGAACGGCCTCAACTCTGGCATTGAAGTCGCCAAGGATAATGAACTTCTCAAATATGGCATTAGAAGTACCGTGAAAACTATCCTTTGTGCTGAATACATTTCAAACATGAAAGTACATACACACTTATATAGCCACACAAACTCTATCCGTAGCTAGAAGATACATGCCTCGGCATAGTATGGCTAACCATGACCTTCTTTCGATTCAAGTAGGCCATGAGTTAACACTAACCCGCGTCTTCTCTGTTCCAGACCTCTTCACTGACTACAACAATGAACAAATCAGGCTATGTATCTCGGCCCTTGCACCTTGTTTAGCCACATTTACATACACAGTTTCTGTTTGAGCATGGCAGTGTGTACTAGTTCCGTTGTGTAAACGCTCACCAAAAACTGTTCCATCAAACGTAAATTTTAGTAAATTTACAATCCGGATGAACCGGAAATTAATCAATGTTAAACTTTAAAAATGGTTTCTCTGGGTAATGAATGAACAAAGTGGGACGTTAGGGGTAAAAAATTATGTTTCAACCTGAACTTTCATGAGAAAGCGTGGCTTGGCTTACAGGTGAACAAAGCTTCCCGTGTTCTAAATGTATCACCCAATGAGATTATAGCATGTAAGTGGTTTCTCCATAAGAATGACTACCATCACGCTGTTTTAAGCAACACGGATACAAATTATTAATTCTAAACCAGTCGATACGTTTTCAATTTCAACTGTGGAAGAAGTCACAAGTTTAAGCGAGAACGCAAACATGACACGAACTAAGGTAAGACATTGTTTCGTTTTATTGTGCACTTCAGCGTGCGTTTTAATTGTAATTGCGTTGAACGTTCACAAACAACTACAGCGGCTGGTCACTTAGAACAGACCGAAGACCGTGACAAAGACAAGATAGTTTTCTATAAATATTTCCTGTCGGTTCTCCGAAACAATACAGATTACGAACTAACCAGCCAAATAGAAGGACTCATTGAGATAACCTATAAATTCCAGCTGCAACGGAAAGTATTGTAGTGTAAGCCTGGTTTACAATTCTAATATCAATCAATCAATCAAAGCCCTTTGCCCCTCTATGTGCAAATGCCATTGACAACGTTCCTCAAGTGTACACGCTGTTATTTCTGCCTGTCTCCAGATGTAATCATTAAATCTTAGTTCCTCCGCTTTTCTCCGTGTATTTTTGTATCTCCATATTTCTCATTCCTTCAGGATTCCATATAAGAGCATGTCTGGTTATGTTGGACGGTGTTTTCCCGTAGCGTATGTCCTTTCCATCTCAACGTTATTCGCTTGTTGTTTCAGTGACTGTTGTTGCCTCCTTTCTCATAAATCTTCCTTTTATGTCCTGCCACTTTATGCCCATCAACATTAACATAGACATATGTTAACAAAAGACCGGACTCTTTGTTGAATGACTTCGTTCGTTCTCTATGTCTCCCCTTCGTGCACCAGCACCGACACAATAGTTGAATATTCTATCTTTGGTGATTCTTGATTCCTTTAGATCTCCATATGTTGTTTTTGTCAGGAATGTCCCTCTTGCCTTTCCAATTCTCTTCTGCACATCCGCAAGTGCACCTCCTGTTGTGCCAATTGTGCTGCTCAAATAGGTCAAGGTGTCCACTTCGTCCCAGTGCTCGACCCCCCCCCCCTCCAGCACGAATCACAACATACCGAGTTCGAAATCACTTCGTATTCAGTTTGACTGCGCATGTCAGGGATTTTTCTCGGTATGACCACTTACTGAAAGGATTGACAAAACTACTGTAAAACTGTCATAGTGGAACACATTACAAACAGATATACACAAGCATCCATACACTGGCCTATACGGCCACATTACAAACAGATGTACATGTATTCATACACCGGCCAATATGTCCACACTACAATCAGATATAACTAATTCATATACTGGTCAACATGTCTTGATATAATCTAAAAGACTACGGTTTATGGTTGAAAGCGGCGTACCATCGTCAGTAGAATCCAGAAAGCAAACCTTTAAACAAACAAACAAACAAAAAGAACAAAAAAGTATTGTAAATTGAAAATTAGATGGCTGATAAATTAACCAAATTGGGAGGAAGCATAGACAAAACTGATGGCAGGGCAAAAGAAAAAAAAACAAACAAACTAGCACATATTTTATTTACACTATATTATCAATATAATTTTTTCTAAAAACCCCTTTCATACAGTTTACCTAACATGTTAAAGTAATGTGGACTACATTCGTTTCTGGAGCCCCTCAGGGATTAGGTGACCTGAAGCTTTAGTTTCATTAACAAATTTCACAGTAGATCCGCCCCTGCTTCTGTGGAATATTCAGATTGCGAACAGCCGACTGGAGACTGAAATATTGTCTGATTAATAAAAATAAATTTGGATTCGTTGACATGTCAACACGTGGGTAGACAAACAGGACAACATGTTCCAGGTCTGCTGACTCCACCAGAAGAACAATGTCAACATGGTCTTTTTCAATCGAATTAATGGATACACCGTATTGTAACGAAAAAAGTCTGTGACAGACCACTATTTCTATGAGGGTGATAGATTGGATTATTTGAGCGCGAAAGACCAAGGAGAATACGTCATTTGTAAAGAATTCTCGAGTCAGGGATGATCTGTTCATTCTCTCGCTATCTGATTAAAGAAACATATATTCTGTTAAAGAATACACGGTATCTATGTGCTGTTTTATTCAAATGATATGTTATTCCCACGCACATCCGTTTCACAATCCCAATCCCCCTGGTACGAATCAAGCCGTTGGATCAAGATGCTGAGCATGAATGAGCTGGAGTGGTCAGCGATCCAAAGCTGACTGCTTGCGCCAGGGCCTGCAGATCAGAGCTGGCAAGACCCTTCGACACCTCCACGCGGATATCCCGGATAACAGGCTGCAACAGATCAGACTGGCTAAAGAGATGGGATCGAAGACGAAAGTCATACCCGTTAATTAAAAAAATGTCTGCTGAAGTCGGATGTGTTGGACCAAAAGGTGCAAATATTGCAGTCAAGCTGTGAACTACGACACACCATTCTCCGGACAACATGCCATTTCAGGGTTTGGTAGTGGGAGATTGAGAACGAAGAAGGAGAAGAGGAATTCTTCTACCCACCCCCCCCCCGGGGGGCCAGTTTGACAGACACTGGGTATTTTCTCAGTACGATCACAATTCCACGTACTGAAAGTAAAGGCAACCTAGCTTACTGCACTACCTGGCAAGAAACTTTTGCCAGACAAAATGGTTGGCAGCTGTAAGAAGCGACGTTCTGCAAAGGACTGGCTACTTACTTTTTACTTTTCTTTCACTTTCACAATATTGTACCGCTTCTATAAACACTTTCCCTTGACTTTGCATTCATGAATTAAACGCTGCACACTCGCCAAAACATATGTATGTTTTAGATGACTTGAGTGCTCACTAGAGATTTTAAAAAAAAGTAAATTTAAAATTCAGCAGAATTAACCGTTATTTGGAAATGGAGTTTTCGAAGACTCCATTGTACTAAGCTGCAGTCTGTGAGAGGTGGGGTGGTGAGTGCCCTTCCTTTCTATTTTTACTCATGCGTCAGATACCCATTTACAGCTGGGTTGACTGGAGAGGCGGTCCCCGATTAAAATCTCGACCCGGATTTCTTTAATCTCCGGACGCGATTCGAACCGACGCCCGCCGTTCCCACTGAAAATAGCGAATTGCTGGCCATGAGCTGAGCTAACGCGCCTCTCCACTAGAGGTATTTAGAAACAAAAGTGTTACATGTTCTTCGTTTGCTCATTTATGCTATGACGGGTGGCTAGAGAACTCTTGATAAATGTAGGAAGGCTGTCAGCGTACTGGCAGTATCCCAAACATAGAACGGGTTTGTGTATTGTTGTTGTGTTTGAAAATTGCAGCGGCGTAACATAACTCCCAGTGGTGAACATATGGTTATTAATGTGTACAGAAATAAGCATAGTTATATAAGTAATATACATTTTAAACAGTGTGGCACGCTCCAATGTGCCATGCTGTAAATTGATGCCTGTATACTGTTATGGAATAAATGGTGACCCCTCTTACGGAAAGCACAGACCTAGTACAATTAACCACTAATAAGTCATCGTCTATGACTGTGTGACTTAAAAGTCATTAGCATATATGTCTCCAGATCACGTTTATTATTGTAACAATAAATACACGTATGTGACAAAGAACAGGAAGACACTTAACGTTATAGCCAGACTTGCACTGGTTTAGAACAGACAGGAGGCAAGAAAAATGCCGATAACCAAAGAATACGCGGCGATGACTAGAAAATGTCGAAACTGAGCTCAAGAAGACATTTATAAACACGTAATAGGCGTCGAATGACCTTTACAGCCCATGGTCGCAAAGGTAGCATGCGTAATACGTATTTTTACATACCGATTTGAAGTTAATAAATTATGACTTGGTTCCATTTATATATGTTGCTGTTATTTCCGCTCATACTTGAGTTAGGTGCTCTTGATGACGTGGCAGGTTACAGTAGCTCTTCTCAAATCCCGAGACGTGCTTCAGAAATTGGACGGGAATCCTTCTGACTGTAGTGCAATGTGAGACTATTCAATAATCTCACCCCTATCGGAATCACAGTGAGTTTCCAATCCCGTTCACCAAGCTACCATGAAACAGGATGTTCCAGTAAGAACTGCTTAGGAGTGAAGTTTGATCTTGATCATTATGTTTCCCTTGACGCTGACTAGCATAATCTTATCATGTTTCACCTGACGCTGACTAGCTTAGTCTTATCATTATGTTTCGCCTGACGCTGACTAGCATAATCTTATCATTATGTTTCACCTGACTAGCATAATCTTATCATTATGTTTCACCTGACGCTGACCTAGCATAATCTTATCATTATGTTTCACCTGACTAACATAATCTTATCATTATGTTTCGCCTGACCGGACGTTAGTCTCACCTCCGCCGTCGTTATATAAGAAACAATGTTCTTAATTTGCTTATGAGGTTCTAGAACATTGTGGATAATCCACTAGGATGTTCATATTCATAAGTAGCCTTTTCATCAACAAGGCGTGTGGGTTCCAAAACTGTCTCATTCCAGCCGTGTAGCTTTTGTCACAGAGACCAGTGGACGATTGGATTGTTCATTCCCCCGGGGTCTCTGCCGCTCTGTCATGCTGGCGCCGAAGGGGTCTGGACTGTTGGTTCTGGGGTTGGTCTAGTCACCTCTTTCCTGATCAGCGGGCAGGCTTGAACATTGTCGTTGGTTTCACTACTTTTGTATGGCTGCTGCAACGCTCCCTCTGCCTCCGTTACCCCTCTTGTTTATTTGAAAATTGACTGTCCTTGGATAAGTGTACTGATGAGAAATCCGGAACAGGATATTCAGCATGATATCACCTTGAAAACAGGATGTGTACAGAACATCTCTAATGCTTTGGTACACGTTTATGTAAGTAGCCATCTAACGTTTTGGGCGTATGGTTTATAAAGAATGAATTGAGCCGAAGGAAAACACACACACACTTGCAAAGCTTTCAACAAACACTTGACCTAGAAAAGGAATGAACTAGACTAAGCAAACTAGAGCAATGCTTTCCAAAGTATTGGTCGGCTGACCCGTGTAAGTGCGCGTACTACAAGTCCTCGGCCCGTAAACAGCGTCAAGAAAGAACAAATTAACTATTTAAATATTTTAAAACAGTTGTAACAAAATTGAATTTGCCTTATCAAACGTCATGACGGACTGGAAAGAACGGTCATGGAACCTGGAAGGCGACGCTGGGGTCGACCAAGGCGAAGGTGGATACAAGATATAAAGGATACTCTAAACATGAACATGGAGAAGGCGGGAAGATTGACTGTAGACCGAGATTCACATTGGCTGGCTGTGATGAGAGCGATGTTCTACAAAGAACATGCTTCATGATGATGATGATGTTAAAAAATAAGTAAATATTTTGGTTATTTATACTAAAACATGTTTATTTTCGAACTGCATGAGAGTAATTTTGATTGATTAACAGGTTGCATTGCAGACTAGAAAATTGTAGATCGCTAAGTTATGTGAAAGTTGGTTAAAATATGAGAAATAAAAGTCTACGCAAACAGAGAACGGACATGTGAATTTAAATAAAAGCTTGTTAAAAAAGCGTATAACTGTTAATTAAATAGTAATAGATGCATAGAATTGGCAAAACATGCATTCAAACACATTTTAATATAGATTTAATATAATCAACAACAAACAAACAGAAAAGCTATAATTAAAAAAGATTGATAAATACTGCAAGTCTGTCACCCTAGAAAGTTTGGCAACCACTGAGCATAGCATTGAGGGTATTATTGTGTAAATATTTCTAAGTAGTTTTATCTTCGGTAGGTCATGTTAATATGGTCGAGTAATTTTTATAGAACAAATTGCCCACGATTCTGAAGTGTTAGAATACTAGGAGTGATTTAATACATATTTGTAAGATAATAAAGGGAAAGGGAACATTAGATTATAACAATTACAGCCGCCTACTAGAACAAGAAGACACAGCTTCAAATTAATTAAAAAAAGGTCCCGATTAGATACTATGAACATTTTGGGGGGGGGAAGAGAGTGGTGAATGCTTGGAATGCATGGCCACAGGAAATAGTGGCAGCTGGGTCAATTACCTATTTACTGAAAACACGCTCAACGAGGAGGTCCATGTAGCACAGGCAGGTTTTAGAAACGGTACGGGCACGATGGATCACATCTTTAACATAAGGAATATTATAGTCAAATGCAAAGAATCCAATGTCGATATAAACACTTGCTTTAAAGATTACACGAAAGCGTTAGACTGTGTACAACACCAAGCGTTGTCGAACTTAATGAGAGACATGGGGTTCCCAACGCACTCGATTCAATTGATCGAGTCACTATACCAGGAACAATAAGGTTCGGTCAGAATAGACGGCTAAACATCAGACTGGTTTGAAATTCTTCTTCTTCTTCTTCTTCTTCATCGTACACAGTCAGACAGCAACCATTACTTTTTCGAAAAAAGCAGCCGTCATCCTGAGGCTGTCGACACTGCCATAGAGCTTGTCTAGTGTTGCCACTGGTGATGGCCACATCTGCTCTCTCTGATCCTCGTATGTCGGGCAGTTTTGCAGCAAATGTTCAGCGGTCATTTTCCCGGTGCCACACGGGCATTCGTCAGTGCCACCTATCTTCAATTTGTTGAATAGATGGTACCTCAGTCTATTGTGGCCAGTGCGAAGTCTGAAGACCAGGACCTGCTCTCCTTTGTTCAACTGGTAATAGGCATCGTTTTTTGTGTAGCCAGTATGTTCGGTTTCCCATTTGGTCATGTATCTAGCTCTAATAAGCCGTTTTGACTTTTCGTACGTCATACTAGTATCTGGTTGTGGTAGACTTGCACCTTCTTTTGCCAGTCTGTCAGCCTCCTCGTTGCCTTGGATGTTGCAGTGGGATGGAACCCACTGTACCACTACCCTTTTTGGTGCGGACTGCTGGCAAAGTTGACAGAGTGCTGCTCTTAAATCATTAAGTTCAGTGTTTTTCTGGCTTTTTAGTGCTGTGACTACGGCCAAGGCATCTGTAAGCAGGACTATATGGCTTTCATTCCTTTGTTTGAAATTCAAAAGGATGTAAGACAGGGATACATACTCTTCCCTTATCTAATCGATATATGCTGAATCTATAATGGAGAACGTAATAAATGATGGAAAGTATGACAGGTTCGAGCCATTAACAATCAGTGGGAACGAGATACTAGAGCTCAGATATGCAGATGACACAGTTGTGTTCTTAAAGAGTGCAGCGGGACTGGAACGGATAATCATGTCGTTAAAACAACACAGCGAAGACCAAAACATATACCTGAATATTAGTAAAACCAAAATAATGAGCACAGACAAGACAAGGACCAAACGTAAAGTTATTCTAGATCAACAGAACATTGAAAAAGTCACAATATGAATTAAAAACAACAATGGAGATTGCCTGAAGGAAGTCAGACTGAGAATAGCTATGGCAATGCAGAGGTTGAATAAAAAGAGAAAACTATGCACGAATAGTACTAAAATGACGAACATAAAAATCCTGCGAACTTGCATCTTCCTAGTGGCAACGTACGGATGTGAAAGGTGGACCACCATACAAACACTTAAGAAAAGTATTGAATCTTTTGAACTAAAATGCTACAGAAGGGTGCTCAAAACACACGGGTAGCGAAAAGGAAAAATGCAGATATCCTACAAGAACTAAATATCGAGGTTAGTAAACAATATCTTGTCCAGAAAGCTATAATATTTTGGCCACATCAAACGTTATAATAATAGGGAGAAAAAACTATAAGCCCTACTGGAATGATGAGTTACAGAAAGTGGAAGATGCAGTAACAAATGCTAGGAACATGGCAGAACGAGAAAAATCCGTGGAGGCAAACATCGCCCTCAAAGCCGCCGCGGCGAAGTACAAACACACTCTCAAGCAAACAGCAAGAGAAAGTTGGAAAAATAAAACGGAAAGTTTAAACCTGGACAAAGAAGGGAACAAGCTATGGAAGCTAGTCAGAGCCATGAACGACGAAACCCCGTCAAATAAACAAATTACTATCAAGCAAGGCGAGAACTTGATCACAGGTAAGAAAGCCGCAAACGCCTTTGTCGATCACTATGCCAGAGCAAACCACATCGAGGTCCCTGCAGATAAGCATACAGACATTAGCGAAGAGCTAAAGGGGCACGAAAACATAAATACGGCTCCTGAAGAGCACATGATGGCCAAACTAACAATGCGCGAAATGGAAGAGGCTATGAGAACACTAAAGAGAAGGAAATCTCCCGGAAAAGACGGGATAACAAACGAAAGGCTGATGGGGCTGGGCCAAACAGCGAAGAAAAAACTACTATCAGTCCTGAACCAAAGCTGGAATAGGGGTATTGTACCCCAGGCATGGAAAGATGCAATACTGGTACCAGTACCAAAAACAGGAAAGGACAAAACAGATCCGAATGGATACAGGCCCATAAGCCTACTGAGCTGTGTCGGCAAGCTGATGGAACGGATGATAAACACCAGACTGATGTGGCATCTGGAAGAAAAACGAATACTAATTCCACAGCAAGCCGGCTTTAGACAGCACAGATCCACTGAGGACCAGGTCATCCTCATAGCCCAGGAGATAGAAGATGCCTACCAGGCACAGAAACACACAGTAGCTGTTTGGGTGGATCTGGAAAAGGCATTTGACAAAGTCTGGAAGGATGGACTTAGAGTCAAGCTAAGAAGAAGTGATGTTTGTGGGAAGATGTACAAGTGGATCAACCACTACCTCAAACAAAGAACGGCCAGAGTCCAAGTACAAGGGCAGATGAGCAAAAAGGTGACACTCGAGCAGGGAGTACCCCAAGGGGGAGTACTGTCACCCACACTCTTCCTGGTATATATAAACGATATTACAGAGAATATACCAAGAAGAGTCCATAGCTCAATGTTTGCAGACGATCTGGCTATGTGGACCTCTGAAAAGAATCTCACCATAGCAAGAAATCGGATGCAAACGGCCCTAACATCGCTGGAAGAGTGGGCGAACTCATGGCTGGTCAAAATAAACGAGGAGAAAACCACGTGCACAATATTCTCGCTCTCATTAAAACCCCAAAGTACCAAATTAAGCCTAAATGGCAAAATCCTGCAGCCAAACGACAACCCAACCTATCTGGGAGTCACATTTGATCGGCGCATGACATGGAAAAGTCAGATTGAGAGAAACCGAATGAAAGCCAGAGAAAGAATGGCGATCATGAGGAAACTTGCTGGCACAAGCTGGGGAGCAGACGAAGGCATACTAAAGAAACTGTACACTGGAAGAGTGAGACCAGTTCTCGAGTATGGCATCGCGGCATGGACAACAGCAGCGAAGGCGAACTTCGATAAAGTTAACAAACTTCAAAACCAAGCCATGAGAATCATAACAGGTGGCATGAAGTCAACGCCAATTGTAGAACTTGAAAAGATTACAAAACTGCAATCCATGACCGACAGAAGAGACTGCAGAGCCCAGCTGCAGTCAGAGAAACTCCGAAGACTGACGGACCATCCAATGTACCAGAGGCTAAACAATTTGGGAACTGGTAAACTAAAGCGGAGAAACTTTGCAGAAATAGCCAAAGCAAAGATGCACGAAGATCCCATAAACGCACTAACAACACCAAAACCCATCACTACTGTACGAAAACCTACTTGGAGGCAGGATATATTTCCAGAGGTGGTAGAAAATATACCAGGTATTGCAAACAAAAACTGCCAGACTGAAAAAGAAAGGAGAGACACTACCCTAAGCTTCATAACGAAAAGCTACCCAAGCATGGATTGGACCCATGCATACACCGACGGTTCTGTAACAAACACTACACAGAACGGAGGGGCAGGAGCATTCCTGAACCTACCAAATGGCAGAAAAATAACACTGTCATTCGCTACTGGTAAGTACACAAGCAATGTCAGAGCGGAGGCAGAGGCACTGAGGGCGGCAGTGGAAGAAATGGCAACACACAGTGAAAATGAGAGCCACATAGTCTTGCTGACAGATGCTCTCGCCGTAGTCACAGCGCTAAAAAGCCAGAAAAACACTGAGCTTAATGACTTAAGAGCAGCACTCTGCAAACTGTGCCAGCTGTCCGCACCAAAAAGGGTAGTGGTACAGTGGGTTCCGTCACACTGCAACATCCAAGGCAACGAGGAGGCAGACAGACTGGCAAAAGAAGGTGCAAGGCTACCACAAACAGATACCAGTACGACGTACGAAGAGTCAAAACGGCTTATCAAAGCCAGGTACATTACCAAATGGGAAACCGAACATACTGGTTACACCAAAAACGATGCCTATTACCAGTTGAACCGAAGATAGCAGGTCGTTGTCTTCAGACTTCGCACTGGCCACAATAGACTGAGGTACCACCTATTCAACAAATTGAAGATAGGGTGTACCGACGAATGCCCGTGCGGTACTGGTAAAATGACAACTGAACATCTGCTGCAGAACTGCCCGACATACGGGGATCAGAGAGAGCAGATGTGGCCATTGCCAGTGGAACTGCAAGACAAGCTCTATGGTAGTGGCGAGAGTCTCAGGACGACCGCCGCTTTTTTCGAAAAAATAATGGTTGCTGTCTGACTGTGTACGCAGAAGAAGAAGAAGATAATAGGGAGAGAACTATACTGTAGGGTATGGTACCTGGAAAGGGGGGGGGGGAGGGCAGAGGCAGGCCGAGGAGAAGATGGACACAAGACATCACGGATGTTGTGAAGATAACGGGTGTTCTGGCTAGAGATCGAAAGTATTACAAATCGGCTGTTGTGAGAGCAATGTTTTGCAAAAGACATGCTACATGATGATAGGTTAATTAATACATTCAAGAATAAATTTAATGTGCATTTTTATATTTAGATCAAGTCAGGCAAAAGAAATTGGTTGTGGACAGACTCTGCATAGACTTCTAAACCAGTATAAAGACGTTAGGCTAAGTTAAGTTACATAAACTCTGTTGGGTGTTGTTGTATCGAATTAATATTTCTGCAATCTAGGCAGACACATAGATGCTTTTTCATTCCTCCCATCTCTCTCTCACTAACTCGCTGCTCAGCAAATAGAGCAGTGTTTGGATCAAATTGTGGCTTGCAGTTCGCTGGTTGTTCAGGCCTCTGTTCTGCTCCTTCAGGGGCACCACCTTATTCGACACATGCTTGACGCCAAACTCATGCAGTTTGTGAATTGCAATTTATTGCACACTGTAACAACTCATAGCCAATAGTACCAGACAATCTCTGCGACGGAACACACAGATACAAAAAAGCTAAATAAACACCAAAGACCACAACAGATGCATGAAGCTAAATAAACATCAAAGAACACACATATACATAAGCTAAATAAACACAAAAGGCAACAACAAATGCATAAAGCTAAATGAACATCAAAGAACACACAGATTCAAAAAGCTAATGAACACCAAAGAACACACATATACAAAAAAAACTAAATAAACACCAAAAGAACACTCAGATAAAAAAAAGCTAAATAAATACAAAAGAACACACAGATACAAAAAGCTAATGAACACCAAAGAATACACATATACAAAAAAGCTAATGAACACCAAAGAACACACATATACAAAAAGCTAATGAACACCAAAGAACACATAGATACAAAAAGCTAAATGAACATCAAAGAACACACATTTACAAAAAGCTAATGAACACATATGAACACATATATGCAGAAAGCTAAATGAACACCAAAGAATACACAGATAAAAAAAGCTAAATAACCACCAAAGAACACATATATACAAAATGCTAATGAACACCAAAGAACACATCTACAAAAAGCTAAATGAACACCAAAGAACACAATAAAAAAATAAGAGACCTACAGGCCGCTACATTCGTTCTCTTCTATCAACTGCTGCTGTGCTTTTAATCCCGCGAGGTTCACGAGCACGACAACGCATTTCAGATCTTCGCCGGTCTCCTACAGCATTTCGAGCATAGTCACTCCCGCGTGACAAAGTGAGAGAGATAGAGAGAAGATGGAACGAACTGGAAAAAATAGCAAATGCCTTGTCTGTTTGGAAATCGTTGATTAATGGCATAAGCACACGAAGGTAATAAAGGCGAAGACGAAAGAAGGCGCAGAATAATCCATTAATTAAAGTGTCATCACTCATCCAGAGATTCATTGATTAAAGTGTCATTACGAAACAAACACTCATTGATTAAAGTGTCATCACCAACCAAACACCCATTGATTAAAGTGTCATCACCAACCAAAAACTCATTGATTAAAGTGTCATCACCAACCAAACACTCATTGATTAAAGTGTCATCACCAACCAGACGCTCATTGATTAAAGTGTCATCACCAACCAAACACTCATTGATTAAAGTGTCATCACCAACCCAACACTCATTGATTAAAGTGTCATCACCAACCAAAAACTCATTGATTAAAGTGTCATCACCAACCAAACACTCACTACTTAAAGTGTCATCACCAACCAAACACTCATTACTTAAAGTGTCATCACCAACCAAACACTCATTGATTAAAGTGTCCTCACCAACAAGGCGCTCGTTGATTAAAGTGTCATCACCAACCAAACACTCATTGATTAAAGTGTCATCACCAACCAAAGACTCATTACTTAAAGTGTCATCACCAACCAAACACTCATTACTTAAAGTGTCATCACCAACCAAACACTCATTGATTAAAGTGTCATCACCAACCAAAGACTCATTACTTAAAGTGTCATCACCAACCAAACACTCATTACTTAAAGTGTCATCACCAACCAAAGACTCATTGATTAAAGTGTCATCACCAACCAAACACTCATTACTTAAAGTGTCATCAGCAACCAAACACTCATTACTTAAAGTGTCATCACCAACCAACCATTCATTGATTAATGTGTCATCACCAACCAAACACTCATTACTTAAAGTGTCATCACCAACCAAACACTCATTGATTAAAGTGTCATCACCAACCAAACACTCATTGATTAAAGTGTCATCACCAACCAAACACTCATTGATTAAAGTGTCATCACCAACCAAACACTCATTGATTAAAGTGTCATCACCAACCAAACACTCATTACTTAAAGTGTCATCACCAACCAAGGACTCATTACTTAAAGTTTCATGACCAACCAAACACTCATTACTTAAAGTGTCATCACCAACAAAACACTCATTGATTAAAATGTCCCCACCAACAAGACGCTCATTGATTAAAGTGTCATCACCAACCAAACACTCATTGATTAAAGTGTCATCACCAACCAAACACTCATTACTTAAAGTGTCATCACCAACCAAACACTCATTACTTAAAGTGTCATCACCAACCAAACACTCATTGATTATAGTGTCATCACCAACCAAAGACTCATTACTTAAAGTGTCATCACCAACCAAACACTCATCACTTAAAGTGTCATCACCAACCAAACACTCATTGATTAAAGTGTCATCACCAACCAAACACTCATTGATTAAAGTGTCATCACCAACCAAACACTCATTACTTAAAGTGTCATCACCAACCAAACACTCATTGATTAAAGTGTCCTCACCAACAAGACGCTCATTGATGAAAATGTCATCCCCAATCAGACATTCATTTATTAATTTCAGTCTGCCTTCCTATTCATAATCAATGTCTCTACTAATGACACGTTTGATGTCCGGAAGTCCACTCTTCCATTGCTGTGGACCTCAGCATGACCAGGGTAGTAGATCAACAGACCTCTCAAAGTACGAGTTAAGATGTTCTTTTTGTAAACTCCAGGTTTCTAACGACAGCTAAAGGAACAAATGCCTAACGCCAGTGAAAAGTGAAACATACTGGTCTCATTGGTTGTCTCACAGCAGTCTTGACCAACGAGTTGATGACGGACATTTCATCCCCATAGGGGTTAGCTTACGGTAGTACCTCGCATTGCACTACAGCCAGGAGGATCCCCGGTACACCTTCTCAAGTGGATGTGCGAAAACACACGCATGTATAGGTTTGTGTTGTCGAATGCTCACGATGTTTATTCTTATGCGCGCCATGAATACGGCGTTAGATGGTGCATTGCAGTAACTTTCCTCACATCCCGAACGTGCTGATGATGGTGGGTCTGGGTCTTCCATGCAGTTGTGCTATGACTGGCGTCATCTGCGTGACGCTCACTACTACAGGAACCACGTCGATTCACATCTCGTCAGCCAGTCTGTCTTGAAAACAGCCTGTTTCCAGGGAGCGCTACATGGAAGAGAGGTGTGGTCTTGGTCAGTATATTGTGTCTAACCGGACTAGCGTCTCAGTTCCCCCTACATACACACACACACACACACACACATACATACATACATACATACATACATATAGCTCGTACGTAATAAATACACACAAACGCACACAAACATACATACACACAATTAGACCTTTTGCTCCAGGGGATTAGAAGAGAAATAAAAAAAGATTAAAGAAGATAAATAGTAGAAACGTGTAAGGATATAGAAAACCTACAACAACACGGCAGAGAAAGAGATGCATTCAAAGCAATAAGAACACTGACAAGGGAATTCCGTCCGGTTCCACGTGTCATAAATGACAGAGGATAACACATAACAGAAACCAAAGACATACTGAATAGATGGAGAGAGTACTGCAGAACCATGTATGGAGATAGCACAAAGCGCTCAGTTACAATCCTACCAAAGGATGAGAAAGAACCTGAACCAACATTGGAAGAAGTACGCTCTGCAATTAAAAGCCTGAAAAAGGGAAAGTCCCCATGATGCGATGATATCCCAGCAGAGCTAATACAAGCAGGAGGAGAGGCATGTGCTCGAGTATATCACAAGCTGTGTAAACAGATATGGCACAGTACAGAGTGGCCAGAAGCATGGAAGAAATAAATTTATATTCACCTCCCCCCAAAAAGGCAACCTGAAGCTGTGCACAAACTACCGAACTATCGCACTGATCAGCCTTGCTAGCAAGATACTCTTGCGAATCCTATTAAGAAGGATAGAGAAAAGGTTTGAATCTGAAATTCACGTAGTCCAGGCAGGTTTTAGGAAAGACAGAGGGACCCGGGACCACATATTCAATTTAAAGAATATCTATGAAAAATGTAGAGAGTTTAATGTAGACCTGTACACATGTTTCATTGATTACACTAAGGCCTTCGACACGGTAAAACATCAAAATCTGTGGAGAATCATGAAGGAAATGGGGTTTCCTTTGCATATAGTCCATCTCATTGAAACATTATACCAAGATCAACAAGCCGCTGTCCGAGTATCTGGGCAAACATCAGATTGGTTTGCAGTACAAAAGGGAGTCCGACAGGGATGTATCCCCTCACCTTATCTGTACAACATATATGCGGAATGTATAATGAGAAATGCACGAGAAGATGAGAACATTGAAAGTTTCGACCCATTGACGATTGGGGGCTACGAGATTCCAGAGTTACGATACGCAGATGACACAGTAATACTATCAAGAAGTGCGGAAGGGCTAGAGCAGCTACTTTCAGCTGTTAATGGACATAGTAAAGATCAAAATCTGTTCATAAACATAAACAAAACAAAGATAATGACCACCGATAAAACACAATGTCAGCATAAATTTACAGTGGGCGGTGAGGAAATAGATCAGGTTACACATTTTGAGTATCTGGGCTCCAGAATCGACAAAAATGGTGACTGCTCGAAAAAAATCAGAAGACTAGCTATGGCAATGCAGAGACTGAACAGCCTGAAGAAATTATGGCAGGGCACCAACAAAACGATAAAAGTAAAAGTCTTGAGAGCCTGTGTTTTTCCTGTGGCAGCTTATGGCTGTGAAGCATGGACGATTACCAAAACTTCTAGACAAAGAATCGAATCCTTCGAGTAGGAATGTTACAGAAAGATCCTCAGGATACCCTGGACAGAGAAAAGAACAAATGTAGACATTCGGCAAGAGTTGAGCATAGAGGAGAACTGGTTTATCAATTCCATTTTGGCTAGAAAATGCAAATACTTTGGTCACATCAAGAGACACAACGGTCTTGAGAGGACGGTGGTGGAAGGTATGGTGCCAGGCAAAAGAGGAAGGGGTAGACCAAGAAGACGATGGCACCAAGATATCCAGGAGTGTCTGAGTATGACAGTGGCGGAAGCTGGTGTTTTGGCAAGTGAACGAGTTTCTTTCAGACAGACTGTGATGGGAGCGACGTTCTACAAAGGACATGCTACATGATGATGATGCTCCAGGGGAAACAAATACCTGCCACTAAAGCTAGCCCATTTATCCGAGAATTTGCATTAGCGGGTTTTGACATGGGCATTTTGCTAACCTCATGCGGATCCTTGTTAAGGCCCCTTTACAACGTGCTCATAAGTTTATTGTGATTAATTTTCATTCTGATTCCGGTATTCCTCGGGCGATCTATAAGAAAGAAAGAAAGAAAGAGTGAGAAAAATAGGAAGAGGGAATGGCGAGTAAGTGACCACAATTAGTTATATTAATATAATTATATGAGCTGATTTGTTTTTGTCAGTCATTGGTAGAGTGTGAGAGAGAAATAGAAAGAGGAAGGGACAAATTAAAAAAGTATAGAGATAGACATGGAAGTGGTATAAAAAGCATATATATATATATATATACTATATAATGTATGTATAAAAGGAAGAACTCTCCAATGTTGTGTATTTGATGTTATAAATGTGTGCGTTTGAAATGACGTCATTTTCTCTGACATCAACTACCAAGGCATCCGTAGACTTTCACGTATCCTTAAGTTGTTAGAACGGCCCGCAGAAAAACCCACAAGGTGCTTACTATTTTTTAAATTTTAAAAAAATTGTATGAGTTTGCCTCACTAGTTTCTACTGGCAGAAGCGCGCCTATTCCACCCTAGACCGGAATCAATTGGGCAAAATTTAGACGCATAAACCAGTGCTTGGGTGTATGTGTGCATCTGTATATACCTATGCTAGGTTTGTGCGTTCTCAGAAGTCAGCCCAACCAAAGTGCAATGGAAGGGTCTCACCTTGAAGGCGCGTGTGAAAGTTGTGCAAGAGTGTGATTGTAGGACAGAGTCAAATGAAACAGGGGGAGGTAAGAAGAGAATTACTGTTAACGGGGTGGGAATAAGAGATGATGGTATGTCGAGGCTTCACATGAGTGCAATACCACGAATGGGGACAATTCATTCCTCCGTGAGGGGACGGCGTGGCCTAGTGATTAAGTGGCACGGCTCACAACTCAAAGGTGCTGGGTTCGATCCTCATCACAGCACCGGCCGTTACCCCGGCGAAGCAACCCTTAGAAAATGCAGGAGGAAGCAGACCCTTACATAAAATGGATGCTGAAGTCGGATGCACTGGGCCCACAGGCGCAAAATAAAAACCACAGTGCAACGCACACCGCCTTGGGAATAGAGAAATGAGGCGAACGCAATAAAAAAAAAAACAAAAAAAAAACAAAAAAAAAAAAAAAAAAACATTCCTCCTTGGACGACGGTGAGTGGAATTCGGATAGAGTGTTAATTGCTGTTATCAGAGGCTTGATTCAGTAATATTTGAAACTTTTTGTTTGCGCTTAGTTAACGAAGTCAAGTAAACGATGTGTTGATGAATATACTATTGTAAGTGTAAAAGTTAAAACAGGCAAAGAAATCAGAAAACACCAATTACAATGCCAATAGGAACGCGTGAGGAAAGTTCATCAGATGCGTATGTGAGAGAGATAGCAAGGAAGGAATGTCACAACTAAAAACACAATCTGAAGTAGATAATATATTAAACTATTGGACGACTGTTTCTCCGAGCAGACAAACATTGAACAGTTGAAAGGTACATGGCTGCAACCTGTATTCTTGGTGAGATGCTGTATAGCGATATTGGGTGCCTTGACTTGTTGGTCATTGGTTTATGGGATCTTACAGCGAGCGAGTAATTAAAGAGATGAAAAAGATATAGGAAGTGAGACATCATAGTACGAAAAATGGTTTCTAAAAGTGATGGGAAGTGAGAAATTAGAGGATACGAAATTGTATATTGAAAAGTTTGTAACGAAATACGACACGCTTAAAGTAAAGTAAAGTAAAGTAACCCATAGCATTACTGCCGTAAGGGTGTGAGGTGTTAGCGATCTCACATTTCAAAGGTTCGGCTATATGAGGGCGGTAGCCATCTCCTCTCACTCGCCACTTTTACTTCCCGGACTAAACCGGTACCCATTTAAGGCTGGGTCGACCCGGGAGCCATTGTGGTCTGAAAAAACATTACAGCCTCAACTGAATAATGAACCCAGGACCATTCAGATGCGAAGCCAGCGCGCTAACCACTGCGATACGCGGCAGTAAAATTTAAACTGTAGAATTGCATTCAAGATCAGAGAAAAACTAAGTGATACGAAAGATTTGCATCAATTGTTGAGAATATTGAAGAATAAGTAGCGGGATTGCTAATAGAAATATGTTCAAGATAAATGCTTTTCATATACCACCAACAATGACACAGACAAATAAACAATATGAAATCATAATCGTCATAGAAGAACGTGTTTGCATAGGTATAAAGAAAACCAACACATCAAATCATTTTTTTGTGTGGGTAATCAGTAAGATTGTGTCCAAAAATACAATTTAAGAAAAGGTTAATTAACTGAATATGCG
The DNA here is from genome assembly GCA_036924085.1 of Ariolimax columbianus. Classification (NCBI taxonomy): domain Eukaryota; kingdom Metazoa; phylum Mollusca; class Gastropoda; order Stylommatophora; family Arionidae; genus Ariolimax; species Ariolimax columbianus. The sequence goes on from JAVGWX010000017.1 coordinate 24,650,008, forward strand.
AGTGAATTTAGTAATACTTAACACCGATAATGGCCGATATACAAACGAGATTAAAAATGTAATGTTGCACGAAAACAGTAACTATAATATAAAACTGAAGTTTAATTTGAAATAAGCCTTTTTTCAATTAACGGATCAAACTAGAACAATACAGACATGAAACAGTGAAACACGTTCAGCGAATAAAAGTATTAAAAAAAATAGCAAATCTTGATTAAAAATATAAATTTTGTCTCAGTGGATGCAGTCATTTTTTAAAACTTCTGTCAAAGATCGAGTTACAAATGAGGAAATACGAGATAGAATTATAACAGCAATAGGGCCTTTTGAAGACGTCTTGGCAACTGTCAAAAGAAGGAAACTCGCTTGGTACGGTCACATATCGAGATCAAATGGAATGCGATCCTGCACGGAAAGGAGCAAGGCAGACGACGAAGAGGCCGTCCGAAAAAGCGGTGGGATGAGAAAATTCAAAGAATGGACCAATCTCCGACCAGAAGAGGCACAGGCAGCGGCCGCTGACAGAGAATGATGGCATGGTGTTTTTGAGGATGTCTTCATCTGTTACCCAATGCCCTCACGTGTTACCTGGTAACCTTAACCGGATCTGACGTCATGAGGGAAATTGTTAGAATTTCACAGACAGCAATTTTGACCTTACTTCCTCTGATGGAATGACCGTGTGCCGTTATCCCCATCTGTTTTCACTCTTTCGACGCAAAAGACGCATAAACAGCTCAGAAAGTAACTCACGAAATATATACACTGCACCAGGGCACGATAAAGTTATGTACATACTGCATACATGTATGTAATTCTCTCACTACAGAACAACCTCGTAGACAGCTGGACCGTCCTGTCCGCACAGGAAACCGCCATTTTATACAAATAATATACAAATTTACCCGACCTCTTATCTATCTGACCTTCGTTTACATGTGTCGATTAACGGCAGTATACACTCTGCGCATGGTGGGTCTATGTAGTATTAAGGTTCCAGCAATCCCTAGACTTCTGCTCATTTCAAGTACACGGCTGAACGTACCGAGAGACAAGAGGACCTTCTTCATGGTTACCCACATTGTGTAAGTTGTACTTATCGTTTATAAAGTAAATTATTTTCCGTATCATCATCATCATCATCATCCCCATCATCATAATCCTTCCCACATCATCACCCCATCACCATCATCATCCCCATCATCATCATCATCCCCATCATCATCATCATCCCCATCACCATCATCATCCCCATCATCATCATCATCCCCATCATCATCATCATCATCATCATCATCATCATCCCCATCACAATCATCATCCTTCCCACATCATCATCCCCATCATCATCATCCCCATCACAATCATCATCCTTCCCACATCATCATCCCCATCATCATCATCATCATCCTTCCCACATCATCATCCTTCCCACATCATCATCCCCATCATCATCATCATCCCCATCATCATCATCATCCCCATCACCATCATCATCCCCATCATCATCATCATCCCCATCATCATCATCATCATCATCATCATCATCATCCCCATCACAATCATCATCCTTCCCACATCATCATCCCCATCATCATCATCCCCATCACAATCATCATCCTTCCCACATCATCATCCCCATCATCATCATCATCATCCTTCCCACATCATCATCCCCATCATCATCATCATCATCCCCATCATCCTCATCATCCCCATCATCATCATCATCATCCCCATCATCATCATCATCCTTCCCACATATCATCCCCATCATCATCATCATCCTTCGCACATCATCCCCATCATCATCATCATCCTTCCCACATCATCACCCCATCATCCTCATCATCATAATCACTTCTTCGTTCCAATAGGAGTACGTGCCTGCCATTGTATTTAACTCCTGCAATAAGCTTGTTCTCAAACATGTGTGCATTCCTTTGACAGTGGTTTCTGTGGCACTTTGTTTTACATAATGGGGTTGCCAGTCCCATGGACAGCCCTACCCTATTGCATTTTACATCGCGCGAAGTGTGTTACAGTGGCTTATTCTTTCTCCCCCGAGAAGAGATTCCAGGATATGTGGGGGGGGGGGGGGGGGGAATAAAGGTATGGTAGAAAAAGGGAAGAGAGGAGGGGTTAAGATAGGGGTGTAAATGGGGGGGGGCACAAACTATAGAAATTCTAAAGGAGGTGTATGTAGTTTTCGACTTTTGACCCTTAAAATTAACGCAGCTTCGCTTTATATTTTTCCTACCTAATTCCAAACGAGTGGATGCCCTTTGTCATCCAGTTGGAGTATGTGATCACCACTGGGTCGCCTTGCTGGAAGCCTTTATAAAAGTCCTTGTAGAAGTGGATCGCCTTGCTGAAAGTATGCATCATAGTCCTTGAAGAAGTGGGTCGCCTTGCTGCAATCCTGTATCAAAGTCCTTGTAGAAGTGGGTCGCCTTGCTGCAATCCTGTATCAAAGTCCTTGTAGTAGTGGGTCGCCTTGCTGCAATCCTGTATCAAAGTCCTTGTAGAAGTGGGTCGCCTTGCTGCAATCCTGTATCAAAGTCCTTGTAGAAGTGGGTCGCCTTGCTGCAATCCTGAATCAAAGTCCTTGTAGAAGTGGGTCACCTTGCTGCAAGCCTGTATCAAAGTCCTTGTAGAAGTGGGTCACCTTGCTGCAAGCCTGTATCAAAGTCCTTGTAGAAGTGGGTCACCAAGCTGCAAGCCTGTATCAAAGTCCTTGTAGAAGTGGGTCGCCTTGCTGCAAGCCTGTATCAAAGTCCTTGTAGTAGTGGTACATGTAGCAATACTTTTTTACGTTATGAGTGTACTTAGTCTCAATAGGGGAAGAGAAGACTGGCGTCAAATCAAATAAAACATAATGATCAGACATGTTAATCAGGATCAAACAAAATATACTGGCCGAGACACCACCTGCCCCCTCACATTACTTCAACACGGTTCTCCCTGGAAACAGACTGTTTCATTGCAGTCTGGCTAACGAGGTTGTAGATCGACGTGATCCATGTAATAGTGAGCGACACGCAAATGAAGCCAAGCACTGCACAACCGCTTGGAGGACCCGTGTTCTTCGTCAGCATGCTCGGGATGTGAGGAAAGCTACTGCAACCATCCACATATCGCCATTGTCAGGGCGCACGCAAGATATAAGTTACTCTTTGTGGGCATTCAACAACAGCCACAATAACAACAGCAGCGGGGACGGCGTGGCCTAGTGGTTAAGTGGCACGGCTCACAACCGGGAGGTGCTGGGTTCGATCCCCATCACAGCACCGGCCGTTACCCCGGGGAAGCAAACCCTTAGAAAATGCAGGAGGAATCAGACCCTTACATAAAATGCATGCTGAAGTCGGATGCACTGGGCCGAAAGGCGCAAAATAAAAACCACAGTGCAACGCACACCGCCTTGTGGGATTAGAGAAATAAGGCGAACGCAAAAAAAACAACAAAAAAAACAAAACAAAAACAAAACAGCAACAAGTCTCAGTGCCTCTTCAATCATCTTTTATAACATGATTTGGAATGTAAGCACATTCGTTACAGCCCTTGTTTCATTCAAAGGATATGTTTATGACAAATTCCTGTTTTCGTTTTTTACGTATCTGAAAATCAGCATGGGGCGTATATCCGACAACGGGAGCTCTAGATCTCGGCATATCCCACCTCCAGGGCCGCACGGACTACCTTTTGTGGGATCTCTGTTTGATTGGAAGGGCCCAAAGACAAATTTAGCTTGGACAAACGAGTTTGGTCCCATTTGCTACGTGAAAATGGGCAGTAAAGACGTGGTGTACCTAAACACTTTAGACCTTGTGGAGAGGTACATGGAAGGTCGGAATGGGGAACTGTTTCTTGATCGACCAGGGGGACCAGCAGCAATAGCTGAAGGTGAGTACATGCAGCCTCATTCCATCAGTCTGTGATTCTTGCTCTCTCTATTCTCTGGTAGACAAGTTATTTACCTTCATCCTATTGCCTGAATGATATATAGCTTATTATATAGAGAAAACAAGAGGAAGGGGAAAGAATTTACAAATAAGAATACACAAGACAAAAAAAAAAAATATATATATATTCATCGCATTGGAAAAGAAAAGAAAAGTTCAACGCAAAATTTAACATTTCAACTCCAATGAAAAGGCATGCCTGTGATGGCTCTAAAACATGAGAAACACCAACACGAAAGAAAACAAAATATACAGGCCATCATTGCCGTGTAATTAGGCAGAAGTTGCGAATTGAATTGGAATAATAGTATCACAACTTTGAAAGTGTTTGAAAGAACCAAACATATACCAATGGAACAGGAAGTAAGAGACGCTGGCGTTTGATAGGACATGCATTAATGAAACCACGTGTCAGCATTACAATGTGGTTTCTGCACTGGAATCACCATGGTAAGATAAATGGAGGGAGATATACACAGAAACGGACAATAGAGCTCAAGACAGTACAAGAGATACGGGAGTTGGCTTGGCTTGGCTTCGTTCGTTCTAAATCTCCCGCTACCAAACCCAGAAAGGGCTTAAGTAGCAGAATTTAGTCCAGAGAACGGAATGCGTTGTGCTGTAGTTTACAGCTTGACTGCGATATTTGCACCTTTCGGTCCAACACATTCGACTTCAGCAAGCATTTTTTTTGAGTACCGGGTTAGCATTCCCTCTTCGATCCCTTCTCCTTAGCCAGTCTGCCCTGCTGCAGCCTGTTATCCAGGATCACCGCGTGGAGGTGTAGAAGGGTCTTTGCACACCGGTTCGCTGGCCCTGACGCTAGCAGTCAGCTATGGGTCTCTGACCACTGCAGCTTATGCGCTGCTCAGCATCTTGATCTCAGATAAGAGAGTTGTGGACAGAGCTGCGACGGGTGGCTTAAGGCAGGATAAATTGGCGCATATTTGTTTGTAGGCCCTTGCTTTTCAGGAAGTTGAACGGTTTTGATTTAAAAGCAATCACTTCTAATCAAGCTTTCCGAGTGGTTTCTCAGTTGCGCTCGCTGTTTGACAGAGACGAGAACAGATCTACTTAAGAGTTGATTGGCAGCTGTACGATCTAATCTTTTAAGGTGGATATCTCCTCAAGATCTGGCTATGCACACTCAGCCATTAATACAGACAAAAACATGGTGAGCGTGAAATAGCTTACTGGCTTTGAAGAAAGCTTTCCAAATGATGCACTAAATGGGACCTTGAATACAAGAGTTGATATATCGTTTCAAGCAGATTAGAAGAACTAGACATGCTTTTGCTGAACTCTGACGGCTATTCCACACTCAGCAGAATTTAGACCTGTGTTGCTGCCGAAGATGAATGTGTCGGACCAAAAAGGGCAAATATTGCAGTCAAGCTGTAAACTAGCGGCACAACGCATTCCGTTCTCTGGACCACATCCTGCTACTTGCAAAGCCCTTTTCAGGGCTTGGTAGCGGGAGATTGAGAACGAACGCAGAAGAAGAAGAAGAAGAAGAAGAAGAAGAAGAAAAAGGAGACCTGTGTTACGGGCGAGATTAAGATAGACACGACGTTCATCTCTGTCTTGTGGATGAGCCACAGCGGTCAGCGACTCAGAGCTGCCATACCGTTCTACACCTCCACTTGGTATTCTACACCTCCACTCGGTGTTCCACACCTCCACTCGGTGTTCTACACCTCCACTCGGTGTTCTACACCTCCACTCGGGGTTCTACACCTCCACTCTGTGTTCCTGTTTAACAGGCAGCAACAGGACAGACTGGCTAAGGAGAAGGGATCAAAGAGGGACGGCTCACCCGGTACCAAAAAATGTCAGCTGAAGTAGGATGTGTCGGACCGAAAGGTGAAAATATCGCAGTCAAGCTGTAAACTACGACATGACGCATTCCGTTCTCCGGACAACATACTACTACCGACAAAGCCCTTTTCATGGTTTAGTAAATGGAAATTTAAATTGAACGAGGAAGAAAAATATGATAGTGTGTGCCAAGTAATTGATCAGGTTGGCTTCCTTTTCGCTCTCTCACCAAATGTGTCCGTGTATATATATATATATATATATATATATATATATATATATATACACATACTTACATACGAGTTGTACATAGCGCTTGTAATGATACAAACAATTGTACTTTTTCTCAGGTTCAATCGAGATTTCACCCTGCGTGACACTGGGTACCTAGTTATTATAGAAGTATATCTAGGTGTTTATATCTTACATTGTTTTGTATTTGTTCCTATTATGTATTTGTTCATGTGTATTGTTAAATCTTTCTAGCCATAACATCGCTTTTATAAAACGATTGGTTGGTGAAGTTTAGTTTTTTGTCCATCACAAGTGATGAAGACCACTCTCTTTGTTCAGCCGTGTGGACAGTCGTATCTCCTTCTGTGTCCGCTGAAATGGGTGACTTGCGCGGTGATTTGGATTAAAGTGAGGAAGAAACTGCGCCTTTTGTCAACCTCACGCACAGAGCCTAAGCTACCGTTTGCCAGAGGCAAGACATTCATCGAGACGACTGGAGATAGCATAGGATGCAGATTTTGCCTCAGGGTTACCACCGAAGCCTTTCCGTAAACATGTAACCCGCAGGGTAGAAAGGTGGGAAGGCATCTAACGCAGTTTGTCGTGCCTTTTCGATAACCACAAGAGGTCGTATGGACAACACTCAGCGTGTGAGTGAGTCTGGCATCTCTCCCCAGCTGTATTCAGTTCATCATAGTAGCATCTAAAATTCCCACACGCCATATTCGTGAAGGTGAACCGGCAGAACTAACCCGTCAGATACGACACAAGTATAACTAGTTTAAGCGTAGCGCCATTCAGCTGGCGTCCAGACCAGGATAAACGGATAGAAGAAATCACAAAAAAAAGAACGAAATAACAAGTCCAGACGGAAAACAACTCCACGTATTCGTGAATACAAGTGTAAGTCGTCGACCAGTGTGAATTCCAGGCAAATCCGTGGTCTGGCGGCACCCATAATGATCCAAAACAGTAGAGAAATGTATACTCGCAGCTAGTTACGGCGCCATCTTTGCCAGGTTGGTGAAGTAATTGTTAATCTTTATGTAAGATATCTTTGAAGGAACGTTTACTAGCCATTGACTTCTCAATACCTCTTCTACAAAATGGTATCGACGTGGACCACAGATACATCTCACCTTCCATTCAATTGGGCCTGTATAAAGGCACTTCGTGGTATCTTGCAGTGGTGGTTTATGTAGCAATTGGTTTTTCACAATGAAACTGCTAGCCGATCTTTAGTCGCCTTTCATAACATACTTGAGGGGACGGCATGGCCTAGTGGTTAAGTGGCACGGCTCACAAACCCGAAGGTGCTGGGTTCGATCCCCATCACAGCACCGGCCGTTACCCCGGGGAAGCAAACCCTTAGAAAATGCAGGAGGAAGCAGACCCTTACATAAAATGCATGCTGAAGTCGGATGCACTGGGCCGACAGGCGCAAAATAAAAACACAGTGCAACGCACACCGCCTTGGGGAATAGATAAATAAGGCAAACGCAGAAAAAAAAAAACATGCTTGGAAGGTCACAGTGGCTTTAATATTGTCATTTCCACAGAGAACTAATTAAAACAGTTATCGGTATAATTGATATAGCCACTTTATTGAGTACCAATGACAGCACGCGCTCATTATCATTGCTGATACATATATTTTCATATTCATTCCGGATTTTCTCAATCTTAAATATTCAACTTCGATTAACTGAGTGTACTCTTTTTATTTGTTTTCTTTTCGCTGCTCTACTCCTTCTTTTTCTTCTTCTTATTTTTCTTCTTCTTCTTCTTCTTCTTCTTCTTCTTCTTCTTCTTCTTCTTGTGTGAAAATATTTAATGCAGCGAGAGAGAAACGAGCCGACCGAAAGGTCACCAGGCTTCTCCACAGCTACCAACGACGTTCAAGTGTATTTCTCGTGTAGTATGGGGACAAGATCCAGAATAGGACTGTACAGCTACTGCAGACCCATACGCGATCAAGCCTGCCCATACACATATAATGATGGCGCCATCTTCTTTCACGATGGGTAATTACTGCTAGTTTGTTTGCCGTGTCCGGCAACTTCACAGATTGTTTGATCAGAAACCTGTCACGAAGGATGCTCTTTCCTTTATCACCATAAGATCTTCTATTGTATAGAATTTCTGCATTATGGGACAGTCAAGCAGGTGTGCTGGGTATTGGGTGACCCCAACATACGTAGATGTCGCCTCCCGGAAATCCCCGTGTTTAGGAAGTTTGACTTAGATCTGGACATTTCCGTTATAAATTTATATAGAGGGCTCCACATAGTGAATGACGTATTAAGCCATGTGGCAAGTTCTGTTTAACAGCTATATATTCTTCCCAATACCTTTGATGCCACTTTTCGGTGCGGTTTTTTTGGAGGGTTCTGTTCAGAGGGCTGTACAGTTTGCAGGTAGTTTTCTTTTGGTTTCAGTTGTCCTGTTTCTTGTTCATATCACAGGACAGCTTTTTTTTCAACTTCGATCGACATACATATTTTAATGGCAGGTGGCACAATGCCTACGATTGCGTAAACCGTTTTCGTAAGCGTCGGTTTAAGGCACTCTGTCCCAATACGACACTTCTCATTTACTGCAACATCGATGTGTTTCGAATGTTAAGACTCACTCCATAATCGTGCAACCTATTCTATTACTTTGATAACGCTTAAAAGCCGTTGCTACTGCTAAACTACTACTAGTTCCTCATATATTTGGTTAAATGTCCTTCTATCAATAATACTACTGTTCCACAGGTCTTCTATTTGGCAGCGGAGACAGCTGGAAGACAAACAAACGTGCATTTCTGAACGCCCTACACACTAAAACTTTCTTGGAACACATGGAGGGCGCTATTCAATCGGAGCTGCGGATCGCATTATCAGCTCTCGATGTGCAATGTGACAAGCCAATCAAAATTGGAGACGTTATGATAGATGCCTGTGCAAATGCAATCGCAGGACTACTTCTGGGTGGCTCTTTGCCAGATGACTCTGCTGACAGAAAAGAACTTGGGAAGATAGCCAGAAACCTTGAGGGAGCTGATCTACAATCTATTCTAACTCAAGTGTCATTGAAACATCCCAAGTAAGTCATTTATTTGTCATCCTTATCGTTTAGATTAGTCATTGTCCCGTTTGTTATCTATTATTCTGGACATAGACCGGTATGTCGTAACGTCGTAGGTTAGTTGTGTTTTCGAGGAATAAACTGGTTGTATACAGACATGCGACACATTGTGACATCCAAACAGATAAGCCATAAATTGAAAAGGAGAATTGTCAGGTGTTATCCATATTCCACACTACTTTGTTGTTGTTTGTTGTTTGCGAATGCCCACAATGAGTTGGTTACTCTTTTGTGCGCCCTGAACAGAACGTTAAGTGGTGGGTTGCAGTAGCTTTCCTCACATCCCGAGTGTGCTGACGAAAGTGAACCGGGGTCCTCCAGGCGGTTGTGCTATGTTTGGCTTCATCTGTGTGTCGCTCACTACTACGGGTATCACGTCGAACCTCAGCTTGTTAGCCAGACATTTCCAGGACGACCAACAAGGAGGTCAGGTGAGGGTCTTGGCCAGTATATTTCTCCTGACCCTGGCTAACATTGTCTGATCAGTCTGTTTTGCCTGACCAGAGGTTAGCCTCACCGTCTCGTCAGGTGAAGGTCTTGACCAGTATATTTCTCCTGACCCTGGCTAACATTGTCTGATCAGTCTGTTTTGCCTGACCAGAGGTTAGCCTCACCGTCTCGTCAGGTGAAGGTCTTGACCAGTATATTTCTCCTGACCCTGGCTAACATTGTCTGATTAGTCTGTTTTGCCTGACCAGAGGTTAGCCTCACCGTCTCGTCAGGTGAAGGTCTTGACCAGTATATTTCTCCTGACCCTGGCTAACATTGTCTGATCAGTCTGTTTTGCCTGACCAGAGGTTAGCCTCACCGTCTCGTCAGGTGAAGGTCTTGACCAGTATATTTCTCCTGACCCTGGCTAACATTTTCTGATCAGTCTGTTTTGCCTGACCAGAGGTTAGCCTCACCGTCCCTCGTCACTACTTTATGGTGCAGAATCATGGCCACTGAATAACAAGTTGGAAAACAAGTATTGACGTCTTCGAAATGTGGGAAAATAGTTTAGTTTATTTAGTTTAGTTTAGTTTAGTTTAGTCGAAGAATCAACGTCATTGCACACGGTTTAACCCATACGAGCCATGTTCTTCTCTAATGTATGAACTCCGTAGCACCACCGGCGAGGATCCCGTGATAGATTGGCCAGATTTTAAACATAATTTGAATTTTGCCCGAGCAGCGGCCGGTTAGCCTACTCTTTTCGATTTCCAACTGCCGAGGAATTTTTAACGTGCGCGATACTGAACTCGGGCGTCCGATCTCTACTACCCATAGATTCGTAAAAATACTAGAAAGTCCACGTAAAAAGATCCATTGTCTCCACCGTGATTTTCACCCGCGCAGGCCGACATCATACCTTGAGATCACTTAGTCCCCAATAGAATATTGGGTCGCATTTCTTGGAAAGAGAAGAAAACAAATTGTGGAATTGAAAATGGTGAGGGTCAAAAGAGAATTACTGACCAAAATCATGGCTAGACAATTAAGTTAAGCTGTTGAAGACCATACTAGAGGGTAGAGTGCAATGCAGTCGTTCAAGAGGCAGAGAACGTTTAAGTGGGTAGATAACATCAAGAGATGAACTGGAAAAATCCTGTCAGATTGCACCATTGTGGCAAGAGATAGAGTGCACTGGAGATACATTGCAGCCGACCTTGGATGCGGAGATAGCACTTTAACTGAACTGAATACATGTTATAGATTCCTCAATCACCACTTAACTTTCTTTCTTACACTTTTTACTACCTAACTCATAACTCTAATTAAAACACTAAAAATTATTTTAACAGCAGTAAAAGCACAGGAATGTTATTACATAAACAGTGAACACATTATATCAATAAACTAGGCTCAAAAATTGTATTCTAATGTTTATCCCACTCAACTAAATGTCTCTCAAGAGTTTTCTGCAAATAATACAGGTATTTCTCTTGTTCTTAATTAACCCTAGATCATATCACGTGATCAATTCTAGCTAATGTTCCATTCACAGTTCAATCTCACTCTGTGTTGATACAATCCTATTGGTCAAATCTGTTCTGTTATTCTTTTGGTCCTCGCTCGTCTGGTGGCCTTATGTTCCTCCTCTCTGCTTCTACAATGCCTGTGTCTTAATAGCTTTTTCTCTCGTCTTCACGCCAGGAAGATGATTTCAGTGATTAGTTTTTCTGGTTCCTCTTCTGGTTCTTTGAACTCCATCTCTTGGACAGGGTTCTAAAGTTATGCATGGTACCACGAACAGTGTTGTCAGGGCCATCTTGAAATTGGCTTGTGGGACCCTTGTAACTCTGTTGCATACAGGCTATGTAGAGTCTTCTATAACAGTTGTTGCTGTTTACAAATGCCCACAATGAGTGGGATTACTCTTTTGTGCGCCCTGAAAATAACGTTAAGTGGCGGATTGCAGTAGTTTTCCATCACATCCCGAGCGTGCTGATAAAGGTGGACTGAGGTCCTCCAGGGGGATGGGCTATCCTTGGCTTCAGATGAGTGTCACTCACTACTACAGGGATCACGTCGATTCCTCACTTCGTTAGCCAGGATACCATGAAAACAGCCCTTTTCCTTGGAGGGTTACTAGGAAGCCGAGGTAAGGCTCTTTGCGAATATGTTTTTCCTGACCCTGACTAACATGTCTGATCAGTATATTTTGCCTGACCAGACGTTAGTCTTCCTCACCTCTATAACAGTATAATGAAGTTAAGTGTCCACGCCAAATTGACTCATACATTCTAATGGTAAACTGGACATTAGTCCTGTTTTGTTCCATTGTGGAAAAACACGGTTAACTTGTGCATACTTTTTGTGAATACATTTTCCAAAGTATTATATGAGTGTATCCTACAGTTTAAAACGTTCAGATATGATAGAGTTAGGACGCTGTATACTCAGAGCAGTCTTCCTAACGAGGTGGGAGATTGACGTGATCCACGTAGTAGTGAGTGACACACAGACAAAGCCAAGCATATCTCAACAGCCAAAAGAACTTGGATTCACCTTCATTAGCAGGGCCAGGGTGTGAGGAAAGCAACTGTAAACCGCTATCTAGCTCCCTTTTCAGGGCGCACCAAAGGTCAAAGTTGCTTATCGTGGACATTCTTCTTCTTCTTCTTCTTCTGCGTACACAGTCAGACAGTAACCATTATTTTTTCGAAAAAAGCGGCGGTCATCCTTAGGCTGTCGACACTGCCATAGAGCTTGTCTTGCAGTTCCTCTGGTGATGGCCACATCTGCTCTCTCTGATCCTCGTATGTCGGGCAGTTCTGCAGCAGATGTTCAGCGGTCATTTTACCGGTACCGCACAGGCATTCGTCGGTACCACCTATCTTCCATTTGTTGAATAGGTGGTACCTCAGTCTATTGTGGCCAGTGCGAAGTCTGAAGACAACGACCTGCTCTCTTCTGTTCAACTAGTAATAGGCATCGTTTTTGGTGTAACCAGTATGTTCGGTTTCCCATTTGGTCATGTATCTGGCTTTAATAAGCCGTTTTGACTCTTCGTACGTCATACTAGTATCTGTTTGTGGTAGTCTTGCACCTTCTTTTGCCAGTCTGTCTGCCTCCTCGTTGCCTTGGATGTTGCAGTGTGATGGGACCCATTGTACCACTACCCTTTTTGGTGCGGACTGCTGGCACAGTTTGCAGAGTGCTGCTCTTAAGTCATTTAGCTCAGTGTTTTTCTGGCTTTTTAGCGCTGTGACTACGGCCAGAGCATCTGTAAGCAGGACTATATGGCTTTCATTTTCTTTATGTGTCACTATTTCTTCCACTGCCGCCCTCAGTGCCTCTGCCTCCGCTCTGAAATTGCTTGTGTACTTACCAGTAGCGAATGACAGTGTTATTTTTCTGCCATTTGGTAGGTTCAGGAATGCTCCTGCCCCTCCGTTCTGTGTAGTGTTTGTTACAGAACCGTCGGTGTATGCATGGGTCCAGTCCATGCTTGGGTAGTTTTTCGATATGAAGCTTAGGGTAGTATCTCTCCTTTCTTTTTCAGTCTGGCAGTTTTTGTTTCCAATACCTGGTATATTTTCTACCACCGCTGAAAATATATCCTGCCTCCAGGTGGGTTTTCGTACAGTAGTGATGGGTTTTGGTGTTGTTAGTTTATGGGATCTTCGTGCATCTTTGCTTTGGCTATTTCTGCAAAGTTTCTCCGCTTTAGTTTCCAATTTCCCAAATTGTTTAGTCTCTGGTGCATTGGATGGTCAGTCAGTCTTCGGAGTTTCTTTGACTGCAGCTGGGCTCTGCAGTCTCTTCTATCGGTCATGCATTGCAGGTTTGTAATCTTTTCAAGTTCTATAATTGGCGTTGACTTCCTGCCTCTTGTTATAACTCTCATGGCTTGGTTTTGAAGTTTGCTAACTTTATCGAAGTTCGCCTTTGCTGCTGTTGTCCAAGCCGCAATGCCATACTCGAGAACTGGTCTCACTCTTTCAGTGTACAGTTTCTTTAGTATGCTTTCGTCTGCTCCCCAGCTTGTGCCAGCAAGTTTCCTCATGATTGCCATTCTTTCTCTGGCTCTCATTCGGTTTCTCTCGATCTGACTTTTCCATGTCATGCGCCGATCAAATGTGACTCCCAGATAGTTTGGGTTGTCGTTTGGCTGCAGGAATTTTCCATTTAAACTTAATTTGGTATTTTGGGGTTTTATTGAAAGCGAGAATATTGTGCATGTGGTTTTCTCCTCGTTTATTTTGACCAGCCATGAGTTCGCCCACTCTTCCAGCGATGTTAGGGCCTGCTGCATCCGATTTCTTGCTATGGTGAGATTCTTTTCAGAGGTCCACATAGCCAGATCGTCTGCAAACATTGAGCTATGGACTCTTCTTGGTATATTCTCTGTAATGTCGTTTATATACACCAGGAAGAGTGTGGGTGACAGTACTCCCCCTTGGGGTACTCCCTGCTCGAGTGTCACCTTTTTCCTCATCTGCCCTTGTACTTGGACTCTTGCCGTTCTGTTTATGAGGTAGTGGTTGATCCACTTGTACATTTTCCCACAAACATCACTTCTTCTTAGCTTGACTCTAAGTCCATCTTTCCAGACTTTGTCAAATGCCTTTTCCAGGTCCACCCACACCGCTACTGTGTGTTTCTGTGCCTGGTAGGCATCTTCTATTTCCTGGGCTATGAGGATGACCTGGTCCTCAGTGGATCTGTGCTGTCTGAAGCCGGCTTGCTGTAGAATTAGTATTCGTTTTTCTTCCAGATGCCACATCAGTCTGGTGTTGATCATACGTTCCATCAGTTTGCCGACACAGCTCAGTAGGCTGATAGGCCTGTATCCATTTTCATCTGTTTTGTCCTTTCCTGTTTTTGGTACTGGTACAAGTACTGCGTCTTTCCATGACTGGGGTACAATTCCCCTTTTCCAGCTTTGGTTCAGGATCGATAGCAGTTTCCTCTTCGCTGTTTGGCCCAGCCCCATCAGCATTTCGTTTGTTATCCCGTCTTTTCCGGGAGATTTCCTTTTCTTTAATGTTCTCATGGCCTCTTCCATTTCGCTCATTATTAATTTGGCCATCATATGCTCTTCAGGTGCCGTATTGATGTTGTCGTGCCCCTTTTGCTCTTCACTAATGTCTGTATACCTCGATGTGGTTTGCTCTGGCATAGTGATCGACAAAAGCGTTTGCGGCTTTCTCACCAGTGAGCAAGTTTTCGCCCTGCTTAATTGTAATTTGTTTGTTTGACGGGGTTTCGTCGTTCATGGCTCTGACTAGCTTCCATAGCTTGTTCCCTTCTTTGTCCAGGTTTAGGCTTTCCGTTTTGTTTTTCCAGCTTTCTCTTGCTGTTTGGTTAATAGTGTATTTGTATTTCGCCGTGGCGGCTTTGAGGGCGATGTTTGCCTCCATAGATTGTTCTCGCTCTGCCATGTTCCTAGCATTTGTTACTGCATCTTCCGCTTTCTGCAACTCATCGTTCCAATAGGGCTTATAGTTTTGGGATGGTTTCAGTGGCGGCTTGCATTATTGCCTTGCTTAGGCTTTCCACCATGGGCTTCATTTTGTTGTTTTGTGTGTTGATGGTTTCACACAGCCCATCTGTCAGGATTGCAAATCTGTCCCAGTCGGCTCGTTTGTAATTCCAACGTGGGAGCGGTTTTGTTTCCTGTGGGCCAACTTCCATGTCAATGGTTAGCCTGATCGGCCTGTGGTCGCTACCTGCCAGTTGGTTTAGCACCTGGTGGTCTATTTAATGGTGTATGTCCTGTGTGGAGTAAGCCAAATCTGGAGTCGAGGTGGTACGCCATGTTCTAGAATAGAAACTAGGGCTATGCTCCGGCCTATTGATTAGGGAGAGATTTGCAACTATCTCCCAATCTTCCACTTCGTCACCTCTGCTGTCTGTGTCAGAGTATCCCCATCTCTCCGAGTGGCTGTTGAAATCTGCAGTTGGAGTCTTTGACTTCCATACTCGAGAGCGATAGTTCTTTATTTGGTGGTCCGTACAGATTGAAAATGCGGAGCTTCGTCTCTTGAGCCACTATGTCAACTCCTACAATTTCTGCTTGTCCGGTGTGATTGACAGGTACCGCGCTACTCGGTATGCAGTTTCTGGTCAGTATCAGGACCCCTCCTTTGTGACCTTCTCTATCGAGGTGGAAGGTCTGGTATCCTCTGATTGAGAATTTATGATTATTGTTGAGGTGCGTTTCCTGGATACATACCACGTCAATCTTACCTTCATGCAGGTGATGTGTTAGGGAAAGCTTTTTGTTAATGACTCCCTCCGCATTCCACTGTAGTATTTTGAGGGTCTTGAGTTTTTGGTCAATGGAAATTGCCCCATAGCCATGTGCCTTGACTCCACAACACATGGGTGGGTGACCACCAGTAGTCAAGGGTGGGCCCCTTCGAGGCGTGAGGCCCGGCACTCTCGCATCCTGGCGGGACTCCGCAGGATGAGCGCCATACGTTTTTCTGATAGGTTGTATCATACTGCGATTTACGTTGCACTGTTTCGTTAGGCTTGTGCCCCGTGCATCCGATTTCAACAGGCGTTTCTGTAGGGATGCCCTCCTTAGCCTTTGGCTGTCCCCAGCCTATCTGCAAGGCAGCAGTTGTTTGTGATCAGAGTTGTCTCTCTTATGGAAGTTGTCTTACAAGACTGACGAGTCTTCACTACTCGTGTCTATAGGATGTGGTAATGCTATATGAGATGTGATATATGATATATGATATGGAATATGTACTGGTTTGTACTTACCCGGGAGAGAGGCAGTCCAGTGTGTCTGTATGCCAGGATCGTCACGTCCTGCCAGAAACGTATCATGTGCATGTGGGCGGGGTACCTCTTTGCTCCCTTTTTTTTCTCGGCACATCTTCAGTGATGGTACGCCTAGCATTCCTCGCCACCTGGGAGGTTGACACAGTAGGGCAGATGTGCAATGTCCGCTAGTCTGCATCTCTTCTGCGTCCATTGGTATGGCTGATAGCGTATAGAGGTAGAGATCGAGGCAGAAGTGCATTTAACCAGGGGACAAGCCTGTTAATGTCACGGAGATGTTGTTCGCCTAGTGTGCGGACAGATCTCATGGTCATTGGTTGAGTCTCGACAGTTCACAGTGAGGTGGCTGCTCTACTGTTTTTGACACCCCGACCAAGAACTAAGTCTTATGTTGGTGGTTTCGCACCCCATCGCCGTATAAGGTGAATATCAAGCAGCTGTCCGCCCGCTTTGATCGACGGACGGCAGAGACCTCTTTCTGCGGCTCTACCGGATAGGGCTGGAGCGCGAGCCCTAGGTCCCGAACATGTAGAAGCCTCCCATTGCATTGGTGCTGAGATTTTGGGCGGGATTCTGGCTTACAGGCGTTCGGCCGTAATCCCTCACATGGTAGCCTCGCGCCATTGGCTTATCAGCCTGGTACGTGAACCAAAGTGTCTGCGGCTCCTCTCGAATTGAACTGGATTTCCGTAGCAACGCCCTGTCATTAGTAGGGTAAAACTGACCTGTCTTCAGATGGTCTATTTCCAGCACCCGTTCACTATTTGACCAGACGAATTAATTGAGGGCTTTTTATTTTTCAATGACCAGGTATTTGAAATCTGCGATTTCTGCGAAGTTAAACACGATTTCCGTAGCGTTCTTTCATTAGAATGTTGAAGAGCTGACTTGTCTTCCGTGAGTCTAATACCAGCACACGTTCATTATTAGACCCAACGGAAGTGCTCTCGATTTGTCAGTCGTTCTACAGTATTGGCGTGTTCAGTCAAATTAAGCCGCAGGTTCCACTCCTGGGGGTGCTCTTCCGTCAATTCCTTTAGCGAACACTAGATGCGAGACAATCAAGTTACCAAGAGGATAGCCCCAGATTTTCGAGGGTCTAATTCCAGCACCCGTTCCATTTTAGACCAAATGAAAGTGCTCTCGGCATGTCAATCATTTCAGTGTTTGGCCGTATTGAGTCAAATTACGAGGGACGTAATAAACGCGAACTTATGACTCGCGCTTACTGGGAATTTCTCGTTCATGGGGAAGAATTACAAGCCCCAATCCCTAGCACGAAGGAGATTCAATGGGTTTCCCAACCCTTTCGGGCCAGGGAGGCATCCACGCTGATTCCTTCAGTGTAGCGCGCGTGCGGCCCCGGACATCTAAGGGCATCACAGACCTGTTATTGCTCAATCTCGTGTGGCTAAACGTCACTCGTCTCTCTAAGAATTTGCGCCGGCGCATCTAGGGACCGGCGAACTATTTAATAGGCTAGAGTCTCGTTCGTTATCGGAATTAACCAGACAAATCGCTCCACCAACTAAGAATGGCCATGCACCACCACCCACTGAATCAAGAAAGAGCTATCAATCTGTCAATCCTTACAGTGTCCGGACCGGGTGAGTTTTCCCGTGTTGAGTCAAATTTAGCCGCAGGCTCCACTCCTGGTGGTGTCCTTCCGTCAATTCCTTTAAGTTTCAGCTTTGCAACTATACTTCCCCCGGAACCCAAACACTTTGGTTTCCCGGAAGCTGCCCGCAGAGTCATTGAAGCAACTCCTGCAGATCCCTAGTCGGCATCGTTTATGGTCAGAACTACGACGGTATCTGATCGTCTTCACGCCTCTGACTTTCGTTCTTGATTAATGAAAACATTCTTGACAAATGCTTTCGCAGTAGCTCGTCTTGCGGCGATCCAAGAATTTCACCTCTAACGCCGCAATACGAATGCCCCCGTTTGTCCATGTTAATCATTACCTCCAGTTCCGAAAACCAACAAAATAGAACCGAGGTCCTTTTCCATCATTCCATGCACCATTATTCAGGCAGCCGAGCCTGCTTTGAACACTCTAATTTTTTCAAAGTAAACGCGCCGGCCACCCAGGACGCTCAGCGAAGAGCACCCGTGGGAGAGAGCCGGCAGACGGTAGGGCAGGAGACAACGGGCAGTGAACCGGCGCGAGCCGGACCGCCCGCCTGCGCCTGAGATCCAACTACGAGCTTTTAAACTGCAACAACTTTAATTTACGCTATTGGAGCTGGAATTACCGCGGCTGCTGGCACCAGACTTGCCCTCCAATAGATCCTCGTTAAAGGGTTTAAAGTGTACTCATTCCAATTACGGGGCCTCGAAAGAGTCCCGTATTGTTATTTTTCGTCACTACCTCCCCGTGCCGGGAGTGGGTAAGTTGCGCGCCTGCTGCCTTCCTTGGATGTGGTAGCCTTTTCTCATGCTCCCTCTCCGGAATCGAACCCTGATTCCCCGTTACCCGTTACAAACATGGTAGGCATGTCACGTCTCATCGACATTGGATAGGGCAGACATTTGAAAGATGCGTCGCCAGCACTTTAGGCCATGCGATCAGCACAAAGTTATCCAGAGTCACCAGTGGGGACGCCGCAATCCCGCGAATGGAAACGACGATTGGTTTTGAGCTAATAAAAGCGCTCTTTCCGCGAGGGTCGGAGCTTGGTAAGCATGTATTAGCTCTAGAATTGCCACAGTTATCCAAGTAGGATCGTGTCATCTAAGGAACCTCGACTGATTTAATGAGCCATTCGCGGTTTCACCGTGAGACAGTGTGAACTTAGACATGCATCGCTTAATCTTTGAGACAAGCATATGACTACTGGCAGGATCAATCAGATATCTGTCGGAGACGTACGTAGCGCACACACCAGTCGGCGGAGGACGGGTGTGTAGAAAGCCTCACTGGGACGGCCGCAGGGACCGACTGACGGAACGGACGGACGGTTGTTCCACCCGTCCCTCACTCCGTTGACCTAGGACCGCCTGACAGGGGCCCCTACACGCACCAGACGACCGACCGACCGGGCTCGCTCGAGGAGGGATGGCAGCGCTCTGTGCAGAACTGATCCCAACGACCTCGGCGATGAATTTCACTGGGACTAGAGACAATTTGGCCTGCCGGCCTGCCCTTCTCCCGAGGGTTGGTCCCCGGGAGAACACAGGGCCTTCAGGCACGATTCCTGCTTTCCATTTGCCGGTCACAAGCTCTTTGCGAGAGTCTGACCACCAGCGAGACGAACTGTCGAGCTCTGCTATAAGCCTTAGATAAATCACCACCGACTGACAACGTTTCTTGATACGGAACATAGCAGCGCACCTCGGTGGAGGAGACGCCCCAAAAAACCGCATCCCGATAGCTCAACGGGGAAAGGCGGGCGAGCGTTTTCCGCAAGCCCGCGCTATCGCTCCGCCTGGCGGGACTGAGATCGCTTTACGAACACTGGTTGAAATTGAATCGCGGCGGCGAGACAACTACCCCTGATCGTGGACATTCAATAACAACACCAACAATAACAACAACAACATCTTTGTATGTACACCTGAATCAAGAACGTCTCAAGGGCATCCGGAACATTAGCTTCATCGACGTATACAAGGGTGATATACCATTTCTTATCTCCCTAAATATATAACTGAAAGATCAACATGTTTAGAAATGTCAACATATTTTGTATCATTTTCAGGCTTCGGCAGCCGCTGTCAAAACTTTTCTTCAAAGAGATCGTGGACATTCATGGGACATCTAAACACTTACAGTTGTTACTTCGTCAGTGGATACACCAAGCCCGAAGTGGAACATTCTCCCCATTCTCTGTGTGCCCACATCAAAATGCAAAGGACACTAGAGAAAAGGGGCTGACACTGATTATTCCTGATCAGAACAAGTGCATACACGCACCAGATTCACGCGGAACTGAAAACGCATCGCGGACAGAAGAGGGTAATCTGGAGTCGTCAAAGAAATTTGTTTCTGAAAAGTCTTTGCTATCTCTACCCAAAAACGATTCAGTCATTGATGCAGCTATGAAACGGGACACACAGCTTGCAGTTTTTGGCTTTGGGGAAACGACACGCAAAGAAGTGCCATTCGATGAAGCAGAGCCCCCACAGGTGAATTACCCGCTAACGCCTCTGACAGAATATCAGTGGACTTTCACACATCAGATGTCGATCAATGAATACCATGACTCCATCCTTCAGCGAATTCTCCAGCAACCAGAGTTTTCTTTAGCTACTGAAGGCAATGGTGAGTAGTAGAAGGCCCATTTGTGTATTGTTTATGTTGTTGTTAAAAGCCACTCGTATTATGTTAATTTGACTCTTGAAAAAGATTTCTTTGGTGGCTGGTTGCAGTGGCTTTTTTATATCCCGAGGCCTAATTGAGAAGGGGGACCTAGGTCATTCTGGCTGTAGTGCAATGCGATTTTCCCCAGTAAGCTTACCACTATTGACATTGCAGCGTTGATTCGCACTTCATTGACCAGACCGCTGTGACCCCAACTGTTCCCAGGTACACGACATGGATGAGAGGTGGGGTCATCATCAATATATTTCACCTGACCCTGATGTTACTTTTCACTCCTGAATTGCATAACTGTTTATTATCCCCATTTGGTGCCTAGATAGCAGCTTATTTCTCATCGCAGAGATACTAGGATCAGTTCTCAGTCTCGACAGAGTCTACAGTTTTGTTTTCCACCCCCTGGACACCCCTTTGGTATATAAACATATATAGTTTTATTACTTTTGTTCACTTACATATCTAGAACAACACAGCGAAAATCTATAACTGAATATAAGTAAAATCAAGATAATGAGCACAGACAAGACAAAAACCAGACCTAAAGTTATACTAGACCAACAGGAGATTGAAAAGGTCACAAGTTTTGAGTACCTCGGCTCAATTATAGGCAACAATAGAGATTGCCTCAAAGTAGTCAGACGGAGAATGGGGCAATGCAGATATGGAATAAAATGAGAAACATGACAGAACAAAAAAATCATGCGAACTTGCTTTTTTTCCGGTGGGAACATACGGATGTGAAATGTAGACCACCACACAAACACTTAAGAAAAAGATTGCATCTTTTGAACTAAAATGCTACAGAAGGTGCTCAAAATACCATTGATGGAGAAAAAGAAAAATGCAGATATCCTAAAAGAACGCAATATCAAGGAAAATTGGTTATTAAACAATATCCCGTCCAGAAAGCTAAAATATTTTGGCCATGTTAACAGGCTTTAATGGCCTGGAGAGAATAATTCTGGAGGGCATGGTTCCTAGAAAACGAGGCAGGAGTAGATCAATGAGAAGATGACACAAGACATCACGGACGTCCTGAAAATGTCAACGACAAAGTCGGGGGATTTGGCTAGAGATTTATAGTCTTACAGATAAGCTGTTGTGAGAGCGATGTTCTGAAAAGATTTATAGTCTTACAGATAAGCTGTTGTGAGAGGGACGTTCTGAAAAGATTTATAGTCTTACAGATAAGCTGTTGTGAGAGGGACGTTCTGATAAGGACATGCCAGATGATGATGATGATAACATATCTAAAAAGAATTACGGCCTTTTATCATGACCTACATATGTGTTTGTTTTATATTTTTTCAGACCTAGAACTACTGCAGTCTCTGATTGATCTTTTCTTTGGAGGAGTTACAAGCACGTTATCTGGCCTTGAGTTTATCCTCATGTACTTGTCCAAGTATCCCACAATGCAGCAGTTGGCCCAGCAAGAGATAGACAGGGTATCTAAGGCCAATGGAGGAACTTTAAATTGGTCTATGAGGGATCAGTTACCTTACACACATGCTTGTATTGTTGAGGGCTTAAGGCTGGGAGGAGTCACGCCTTCATCACTGCCTCATGTCGCAAAAGAAGATACAGAGGTGAGCCTTTGCATGAGTTATGTCTACGTTAGAGCAATCTCCATTTTCATTTCATCAAAACTTTCCAGCTCCCAGTGGCGTGCAAGTCTTCAACAAATACTCCATATCATCCTTTCTAGTTCACCCATCCAAGCGCTGTCAACATTTTCTTTTGTTTGTATTTGATTTCATTCTTTCAACTCATTTCGTCATTGTTTTTGCCATTCCCAGGATATGTTAAGGATGTGATGTTTTATGTTGTTGTTTCAAATGCCCACAATGAGTAGGTGTACGCTTTTGTGTGCCTTGAAAAGGACGTTAAGTGACGGGTTGCAGTAGCTTTCCTCACATCCCGAGCGTGCTGATGAAGGTGGACCGGGGTCCTCCAAGCGGTTGTGTTATGCCTGGTTTCATCAGCATGTCCCTACTACGAGGATCACGTCGATCCCTCACCTTGTTAACCAGGCTGTCATGAAAACAACCCGTTTCAAGAGAGGGCTACTAGGAAGCCGAGGTGAGGGTCTTGACTAGTATATTTTGCCTGAACCTGACTACATGTCTAATCAGTATGCTATGCCTGACCAGACGTTAGTCTTCATCCCCGTGATGTGTTATAAAAGGCCCGAATCAGCTACATTCCAGCCATTCTTGATCTCACATTTACTGGGAGCGGTAGGAATTTGTGGAAACAAACAAACATTTTATTATTCCTGCAGACACGTAATGTAACAGTTTGAAAGTTTGAGTTTTATTTGTTTGTTTGCTACTGTCGTTTTAATAGACCATTACTTTGAGACAAAACATTGCACAATCTGTCCCCACGTTTGTTGTTAAAAATGTATATTCTGACCCCACAAATACCCATTAAAATTACTAGCCACAGGAATTTCAGCAGAAGTGGAATAGAGAACAAGCTAAAAATACATGGAACTAGATGGTAGAAATCAATAAAATAAAGCTGTTCATGGAAAGCTGAGCAGAAACAGCAAATCTTGTCCATTCAGGACTTACAGTAGCTTACAACGGTTTGAGTAAGTTGGGTCATGACAACTAGCTGAACGAATTCAAGGACCATACACCAGGCTGAAAGTACTGCAACATAATTAACGTAACTCAACGTCTTTATACTGAGCTAGCATGGCTACTGTTGATGTCTAATCCATACTGTTGACTTATGTCATTTATTCTTGATACTAGCACATGTAAATCTTGTTAATTTTCTGTCAACAAAACTATTATCTGTGCATCAAATGTTTGCCCCATCTATAATGAGCTCCGACTTTTGATTTATGATGATAAAAATCACCGTAGGCTGATCTATGACCATCTGTAATAGACTACAGGTGGCTATGACTGATCCCTGCTTTCTTTTCATCTATTAAAATACGAAAAAAATGCACATGAATAACTAAAAATGTAAGGAAAAACCTCACCTTGACCAGACATAACTTAACGTCTTTATACTGGTTTTGAGGACTCTGCAGAGTCTGTATACAACATGTTTCATTTACTTGCTCTAAAAGCTATGCACACCCAATATATTCTTAAATGCATTAATTGTTCTTGCCTCCACTACTTCCTGTGGCAATGCATTCCAAGCATTCACCATTTTCTAACTAACATTTTTTTTTCTTATATCTAATCTAGACCTTTCTTTAGTTAATTTGTAGAAAAACCCTCTTGTTCTTGTAGGTGGTTGTATTTTGAAAAAAAAACTTATTGTCGAATTTATTCGTTCCTCTGATTATCTTATAAACCTGTATTGTCACCTCGAATTCTTCTCTTTTCTAGAAATTGTAGGCCTGCGTCTTTCCTCATAACTGTTATTCTGGAATCCCACTATCAGCTTTGTCACTCTTTTTAAAACTCCTTTCCAGAATGTTTATATCTCCTCTACGATAAGGCCTCCACACATGTACACAGTTCTCCAATCTAGGTCTAACTAATACTTTATACAGTTTGACCATCACTTCCTTTGCTCCTATGCTTAATATTTATTTCTATAATACCTGTCATTGCATTTTCCTTTTTCACTGCTACCTGGACTTTTTCATTCACTTTACCTATGTGGTCTATTATAACCACTAGATCCCTTTCCTTTTCTGTCATTCTAATATTGTTCTCTCCCAGATGAGAGATGGAAATGTAAAATGTGTAAAAAGTTAAAAGAAGATGTCTTCTGAATTGCCGTTATTGTCAAACCTGCAGAAGTAACTGCTACACTCAATAACTTCCACCATCACCACTATATAGGATCAGGAAAACATGTATGTTTCTTAGGATCAGGAAAACATGTATGTTTCTTAGGATCATGAAAATATGTATGTTTCTTAGGATCAGGAAAATATGTATGTTTCTTAGGATCATGAAAATATGTATGTTTCTTAGGATCAGGAAAATATGTATGTTTCTTAGGCTCAGGAAAACATGTATGTTTCTTAGGATCAGGAAAATATGTATGTTTCTTAGGATCAGAAAAACATGTATGTTTCTTAGGATCAGGAAAACAAGTATGTTTCTTAGGATCAGGAAAACATGTATGTTTCTTAGGATCAGGAAAACATGTATGTTTCTTAGGATCAGGAAAATATGAATGTTTCTTAGGATCAGGAAAAGATGTATGTTTCTTAGGATCAGGAAAACATGTATGTTTCTTAGGATCAGGAAAACATGTATGTTTCTTAGGATCAGGAAAACATGTATGTTTCTTAGGATCATGAAAATATGTATGTTTCTTAGGACCAGGAAAATATGTATGTTTCTTAGGATCATGAAAATATGTATGTTTCTTAGGATCAGGAAAATATGTATGTTTCTTAGGCTCAGGAAAACATGTATGTTTCTTAGGATCAGGAAAATATGTATGTTTCTTAGGATCAGAAAAACATGTATGTTTCTTAGGATCAGGAAAACAAGTATGTTTCTTAGGATCAGGAAAACATGAATGTTTCTTAGGATCAGGAAAACATGAATGTTTCTTAGGATCAGGAAAACATGTATGTTTCTTAGGATCAGGAAAATATGAATGTTTCTTAGGATCAGGAAAAGATGTATGTTTCTTAGGATCAGGAAAACATGAATTTTTCTTAGGATCAGGAAAACATGTATGTTTCTTAGGATCAGGAAAACATGAATGTTTCTTAGGATCAGGAAAACATGTATGTTTCTTAGGATCAGGAAAACATGAATGTTTCTTAGGATCAGGAAAATATGCATGTTTCTTAGGATCAGGAAAACATGTATGTTTCTTAGGATCAGGAAAACATGTATGTTTCTTAGGATCAGGAAAACATGAATGTTTCTTAGGATCAGGAAAACATGAATGTTTCTTAGGATCAGGAAAACATGTATGTTTCTTAGGATCAGGAAAATATGAATGTTTCTTAGGATCAGGAAAACATGTATGTTTCTTAGGATCAGGAAAACATGTATGTTTCTTAGGATCAGGAAAATATGAATGTTTCTTAGGATCAGGAAAACATGTATGTTTCTTAGGATCAGGAAAACATGAATGTTTCTTAGGATCAGGAAAACATGTATGTTTCTTAGGATCAGGAAAACATGAATGTTTCTTAGGATCAGGAAAACATGTATGTTTCTTAGGATCAGGAAAACATGAATGTTTCTTAGGATCAGGAAAACATGTATGTTTCTTAGGATCAGGAAAACATGAATGTTTCTTAGGATCAGGAAAACATGTATGTTTCTTAGGATCAGGAAAACATGAATGTTTCTTAGGCTCAGGAAAACATGTATGTTTCTTAGGATCAGGAAAACATGTATGTTTCTTAGGATCAGGAAAACATGAATGTTTCTTAGGATCAGGAAAACATGTATGTTTCTTAGGATCAGGAAAACATGTATGTTTCACTGCCTGGCGCTGGGAGAGGAAGATTTTTCTTCTTCGACGTTCGTACTGAAAAAGATCTTGTGACATTGTGTCGTAGTTTACAGCGGAGGCATTGATATATGTGCCTCTCGGGCTGACACATCCAATTTCAGCTGTTTCTTTTTAGTACCGAGTTTGCCTTTCCACTGCGATCAATCTCTCCTGTCCAGGCTACACTAGTGATTAATGCAGACTGTTTCTAGGGCTGCCACATGAAGACAGAATAAGGTCTTGGCCAGTTATGGTTTGCTGAGCCTGATTCAAGCAACCACATATAAGCCGCTTGCTGCTGTCAGCTCATTCACTCAGAGGAAGATTCAAAACTCATTTTCCTGGAATCAGAAAAGTTATGTCAAAAGTAATTGAAAATTGCACTGAGTAGATTTTTTATAAAAACATATAAAATGCGATTGACTTCCAGACCATAACTTCAATTGTTGTTGTTCTTGCTTGCAGATTGAAGGGTATACTATCACTAAAGGTACCTTTGTCGTGGCTAGTATTTACAGTTTGCACTTTGACCAAAAATGTTATATCGATGCAAAGGAATTCATACCTCAGCGCCATATTGATGTTAATGGGAAATTGTCTCTGCCGAAAAGCTACAGGCCATACGGTGTTGGTAAGTAGGGTCAATGTTCTCCGATGTTTATTTCACTGTTTAATAATCAGATGATAACTGTCTATCGTTGTCGATGACGACCACCAACATCATCCTTTTTGTATGCGTTCTGGCTGAGCAGCGCATGAGCTGCAGTGGTCAGCGAACCATAGCTGACTGCTAGCGTCAGGGCCAGCGAACCATAGCTGCCAAGACCCTTCTACACCTCCACGCGGTGATCCTGGATAACAGGCTGTAGCAGCGCAGACTGGCTAAGGAGAAGGGATCGAAGAGGGAATGCTAACCCGGTACTTTAAAATTGTTTGCTGAAGTCGGATGTGTTGGACCGAAAGGTGCAAATATCGCAGCCAAGCTGTAAACAACAACACAACGCATTCCGTTCTCTGGACTACATTCTGCTACTTAAGTCCTTTCAGGGTTTGGTAGTGGGAGATTGAGAACGAACGAACGAAGAAGAAGAAGAAGAAGTATGCGTTCTGTTTTGTTTTACCTCTCTTTAGTCCGCTTGTAGCTATACCCTCTTGTTATTGTAGGTGGCTGTATTTAAAAAAAAACTTGCTATAGTCTAATTTATCCATTCCTCTGATCATCTTAAAAACCTGTATTAAGTTACCACGAATTCTTCTCTCTTCTAGACACCGTAGGCCGGTTTTTCTGAGTCTTTCCTCCTAACTGTAATTCTGAATCCCACTATCATCTTTGTCGCTCTTGTTTGTATTCTTTCCAGCATGTTTATATTCCCTCTATGATAAGGACTCCACACCTGTACACAGTACACTAATCTAGGTCTAACTAATGCTTTATACAGTTTGACGATCACTTCCTTGCTCCTATGTTTAATATTTCTTTTTATCATACCTAACATTGCATTTTCCTTTTTCACTGCTACCTTAAATTGCTCACTCACCATTCCTGTATGATCTATTATAAACCCTAGGTCCCTTTCCTTATTTATCTTTCTAATATTGTTCTCTCCCATTCTGTAATTATGTTCCATATTGGATCTACCCATGTGGATGACTGTAAATTTATCTACATTAAACTCCATTTGCCAGCTTAAAGACCATTCTCGAATTTTATCTAAATCCGACCTCAATATATCCACTTTCGCTTTAGATGAGACACTACTGCATAGTTTTGTGTCATCAGCAAATTTTGCAATCATGGATCCCATATTAATGTCTAAATCATGTATATATATCAAGAACAAAATTGGTCCCAAAACCGAGCCCTGTGGCACACCACTTTTCACTTCACACCACTCAGAGTACTCCTTATTTATGCCCACCCTCTGCCTTCTTCTCGTTAACCAATTTTCAATCCATTTGGCAACTTCCCCACCTATTCCATGTGAATTTTGACTTTCAAAATAATCTTTGATGAGGTCTTTTATCAAAGGCCTTTGCAAAATCTAGATAAATAACGTCCACTGGCTCCCCTTATCTATCATTTTGGTAACCTCCTCCATGAATTCTAATAGATTTGTTACGCATGATCTCCCTCTAGTAAACCCATGCTGACTATTTCTAATTAGATTAAATTTGTCTAAATGCATTACAATGTTTTCTTTGAGTATTGACTCTAACAATTTACAGACTATGGTCGTTAAACTCACCGGTTTATAATTCGCTGGATCTGATTTTTTGCCTTTTTTGAAAAAGGGAATGACTCCTGCATGTTTCCTATCCCGTGGAACAATCCCTTTTGTAGGTGATTGAGAACATAATATAGCCAATGGTTTTGCTAGTTGGTCTCTAATTTCAAACAGCAATTTTGGATGAATACCATCTTGACCTGACATTTATCCACTTTCAACCTCTCCAATTTTTAAAAAACCATTTCCTCTGTAATTCAGATTGATATTAATTCCGCTGTATCCATGTCTCTTTGAAAAATATCTATAGTCTTAGTTAACATGACATAATCTTCCTAGTTCCTCTGGGGTTTAGTTACATTACTCACTCATCTTAGTTCCTAATTGAACATATGACTACATAGATGCTGTTCTACTATATATATTTTGGTCAGTATTTTTTAGTTTTATCATGAGATTTCAACTGCCTCCACTTACTTCATCAGACCTCCATCTGTCTCTAGCTTCCACTTCCATCTGTTCGAGCCTCCACTTAAATCTGTCCTAACCTCCACTTTCACCATGACCTCCATCTGTCCTAACCTCCACTTCCATCACGAGACCTCCATCTGTCCTAAACTCCACTTTCACCATGACCTCCATTTGTCCTAACCTCCACTTCCACCACGAGACCTCCATCTGTCCTAACCTTCACTTCCACCACAAGCCCTCCATCTGTCCCAGCCTCTAGTTCCATTTGTCCTAGTCTCCAGTTTCATCTGTCCTAGCCTCCACTTCAATCTGTCCTAGTCTCCAGTTCTATCTGTCCTAGCCTCCACTTCCATCTGTCCTAGCCTCCACTTCCATCTGTCCTAGTCTCCACTTCCATTTGTTGTAGCTTCTTTTTCCACCAACAGACCTCCATTTGCCCTAACCTAGACTTCCACCATGACCTCCATCTGTCCTAACCTCCACTTCCATCACGAGACCTCCATCTGTCCTAACCTCCACTTCCACCATGAGCCCTCCATCTGTCCCAGCATCTAGTTCCATATGTCCTAGTCTCCAGTTCCATCTGTCCTATCCTCCACTTTCATCTGACCTAGCCTCCACTTCCATCTGTCATAGTCTCCACTTCCGTCTGTCCTAGCCTCCAGTTCTATCTGTCCAAGTCTCCATTTCCATCTGTCCAAGTCTCCATTTCCATCTGTCCTAGTCTACACTTCTATCTGTCCTAGTCTCCATTTCCATCTGTCCAAGTCTCCATTTCCATCTGTCCTAGTCTACACTTCTATCTGTCCTAGTCTCCACTTCCATCTGTCCTAGTCTACACTTCTATCTGTCCTAGTCTCCACTTCCATCTGTCCTAGTCTACACTTCTATCTGTCCTAGTCTCCATTTCCATCTGTCCTAGTCTCGATTTCCATCTGTCCAAGTCTCCATTTCCATCTGTCCTAGTCTACACTTCTATCTGTCCTAGTCTCCACTTCCATCTGTCCTAGCCTCCACTTCCATCTGTCCCAGTCTCCACTTCTATCTGTCCTAGTCTCTACTTAAATCTGTCCTAACCTCCACTTTCACCATGACCTCCATCTGTCCTAACCTCCACTTCCATCACGAGATCTACATCTGTCCTAAACTCCACTTTCGCCATGATCTCCATTTGTCCTAACCTTCACTTCCACCATGAGACCTCCATCTGTCCTAACCTTCACTTCCACCACGAGCCCTCCATCTGTCCCAGCCTCTAGTTCCATTTGTCCTAGTCTCCAGTTCTATCTGTCCTAGCCTCCACTTCCATCTGTCTTAGTTTCCACTGCCATCTGTTGTAGTCTGAACTTCCACCATGAGACCCCCATCTGTCCTAGCCTTCACTTCCATCTGTCCTAGTCTCCACTTCCATCTGTTGTAGCTTCTTTTTCCACCAACAGACTTCCATTTGCCCTAACCTAGACTTCCACCATGACCTCCATCTGTCCTAACCTTCACTTCCACCACGAGACCTCCATCTGTCCTAACCTCCACGAGACCTCCATCTGTCCTAACTAACACTTCCACCATGAGACCCCTGTCTGTTGTAGCCTCCACTTCCACCATGAGACCCTGGTCTGTTGTAGCCTCCACTTCCACCATGAGACCCCGGTCTGTTGTAGCCTCCACTTCCACCATGAGACCCCGGTCTGTTGTAGCCTCCCCTTCCACCATGAGACCTCCATTTGTACTAGCCTCTACTTCCACCATGAGACCTCTATCTGTCCTAGCCTCCACTTCCACCATGAGACCCATGTCTGTTGTAGCCTCCACTTCCACCATGAGACCTCTATCTGTCCTAGCCTCCACTTCCACCATGAGACCCCTGTCTGTTGTAGCCTCCACTTCCACCATGAGACCTCCATCTGTCCTAGCCTCCACTTTCAATACAAGACCTCCACTTCCAAAATTGTTTACCAGATGCTCTTACACCTGTCCGCTCTTTCCTACCCTTGTAAATTTAAATCTAGTGCAACTCTGGTGATATTGGGGAATGTCATGTCATAACCAACTTCCCTTTTTTAACCTCGATCCTCAGCTTTACTGATTTTTGTTGTTTTGTCATGTAAGTATGGAATTGTACATTTTGAAATACAATAAATGTGTATATTTTTTTTCATATTGCCAGGTGCTCGTCTGTGTGTCGGGAACAAAATAGCAGAGATGCAGCTCTTCTTGTACACAGTCACAATCCTTCACCACTTCACACTACTACCAGTTGGGAATAAAAAGGCCTCAGCAATGGAAACTCACATGCGTATTATTCACAGGCTCAAGGATTTCAAATGTGTACTGCAGAAAAGGCATTAGAGTTTGATATTTTAAACACTATGATGATATTAGTCATCCAGGTACATTATCAGTTGTTAAGACAAAGTGACCATGAATTTGGTGCAGCTTACTAGTTTAATGAGTCTGGCACTGAGTGAGGTGTCTGCAAAATATAACAAAAGATGACACATAAACCGAACTGTATGGTTAATATGTTTGACTTATTAATAGCATAAATGAACATTCTGTTTAAGAGCTGGCAAAAGGGTTGGGCTCAATACTTGCACAAATATTTAAAACAGGTTTTCCATTTGTGCAAGTATTGAGCCCAACCCTGTTTTAAATATTGCTAAACTGTTTATCTTGCAACTTGTATAAATGGAAAGCAATGTTTATAATCTAGTGAAATTAACTGTCTTATTACTTGCACAAATAAGAAATCTAATTACATTTGTGTCTTGCTGCTTTCACATTAACTGTGATTATTTTTAAGCATTCTTTAGACATATTAAATAACAAGAATTGATTGTGGTGGTCAGAAATAGTTCCTTAGAAATTTGGTTTACATTTTTATAAATAAATGAGACATAATTATTAGTAAGTTCCATTCTGATGACTTGAAAAACAAAACCATTTTTGTTTTGCCTTTTAAATTGTGAGTGTTCATAACAGGTTCATAAATATAATGTGATGTTCACAGCTGGTTTATTACATTGATTGGGAGTATTCAAATGGTTTTTAGACAGTCAAGAAAAAAATATTTTGACACAGACCTGTATTGCTGTAATGACAATTAAAGTCTAGTTTTCAAAATGAAAATATGTACATGGTATATAAATGTTATGTGATATTAAGTACAACTTTATTATTCTGATTTGACTTTTTGCTAATATTTCTTTTGTCTCCTCTTCCATCATTTGACCTTTCCACTTTTTTCTATTACCAAGTGGGTTCCAGTTCAGTGGATATCTGAGGGTGTGTTCTTTTATCCAATTATATTTTCTCTCCTTTATTTCCAGCTGTATTAAGTGTCGTCACTTTCAATCCCCAAAATACCAAATTAAGTCTAAATGGCAAATTCCTGCAGCCAAACGACAACCCAAACTATCTGGGAGTCACATTTGATTGGCGCATGACATGGAAAAGTCAGATCGAGAGACACCGAATGAGAGCCAGAGAAAGAATGGCAATCATGAGAAAACTTGCTGGCACAAGCTGGGGAGCAGACGAAAGCATACTAAAGAAACTGTACACTGGAAGAGTGAGACCAGTTCTCGAGTATGGCATTGCGGCATGGACAACAGCAGCAAAGGCGAACTTTGATAAAGTTAGCAAACTTCAAAACCAAGCCATGAGAGCTATAACAGGAGGCATGAAGTCAACACCAATTGGAGAACTTGAAAAGATTACAAAACTGCAATCCATGACCAATAGAAGAGACTGCAGAGCCCAGCTGCAGTCAGAGAAACTCCGAAGACTGACTGACCATCCAATGCACCAGAGACTAAACAATTTGGGAAATGGGAAACTAAAGCGGAGAAACTTTGCAGAAATAGCCAAAGCAAAGATGCACGAAGATCCCATAAACGCACTAACAACACCAAAACCCATCACTACTGTACGAAAACCTACCTGGAGGCAGGATATATTTCCAGAGGTGGTAGAAAATATACCAGGTATTGGAAACAAAAACTGCCAGACTGAAAAAGAAAGGAGAGATACTACCCTAAGCTTTATATCGAAAAACTACCCAAGCATGGACTGGACCCATGCATACACCGACGGTTCTGTAACAAACACTACACAGAACGGAGGGGCAGGAGCATTCCTGAACCTACCAAATGGCAGAAAAATAACACTGTCATTCGTTACTGGTAAGTACACAAGCAATTTCAGAGCGGAGGCAGAGGCACTGAGGGCGGCAGTGGAAGAAATGGTGACACACAAAGAAAATGAAAGCCATATAGTCCTGCTTACAGATGCTCTCGCCGTAGTCACAGCGCTAAAAAGCCAGAAAAACACTGAGCTTAATGACTTAAGAGCAGCACTCTGCAAACTGTGCCAGCAGTCCGCACCAAAAAGGGTAGTGGTACAGTGGGTCCCATCACACTGCAACATCCAAGGCAACGAGGAGGCAGACAGACTGGCAAAAGAAGGTGCAAGACTACCACAAACAGATACTAGTATGACGTACGAAGAGTCAAAACGGCTTATCAAAGCCAGATACATGACCAAATGGGAAACCGAACATACTGATTACACCAAAAACGTTGCCTATTACCAGTTGAACAGAAGAGAGCAGGTCGTTGTCTTCAGACTTCGCACTGGCCACAATAGACTGAGGTACCACCTATTCAACAAATTGAAGATAGGTGGTACCGACGAATGCCTGTGCGGTACCGGTAAAATGACCGCTGAACATCTGCTGCAGAACTGCCCGACATACGAGGATCAGAGAGAGCAGATGTGGCCGTCACCAGTGGAACTGCAAGACAAGCTCTATGGCAGTGGCGACAGCCTCAGGATGACCGCCGCTTTTTTCGAAAAAATAATGGTTACTGTCTGACTGCGTACGAAGAAAAAGAAGTGTCGTCAAGTTATTTGTGAGAGACCTATGTTTGCTATATCTAGCATACAACTTAAAGAATGTGTCTTGAGTCATCTATTTGTGATGATCTGCAATCTGGATGAGTGTCAGACATTTATTGGTGATTGGGTGCAGTTCGGATGAGTGTCTGAGACATGGTTGGCAGTCTGGATGTGTCTGAGACATCTGTTCGTAACGGTCTGCAGATGTCTGCTGTTGGTGATGGTCTGCAGTCTCGATGTATCTGAGACATCTTTTGGTGATGGTCTACAGTCTGGATGTGTCTGATACATCTATTGGTGATGGTCTACAGTCTGGATGTGTTTGAGACATCTGTTCATGACGGTCTGCAGTCGTCTGCTGTTGGTGATGGTCTGCAGTCTGGATGTGTTTGAGACATCTATTGTTGTTGGTCTGCAGTCTGGATGTGTCTGATACATCTATTGGTGATGGTCTAGTCATGTGGATGTGTCTGCTGTTAGTGATGGTCTGCAATCTGGATGTGTCCGAGACAACTATTGGTGACGTTCTACAGTCTGAGAAATCTATTGGTGATGGTCTACAGTCTAGATGTGTCTGAGACATCTTTTGGTGATGGTCTGCAGTCATCTGGATGTGTCTGCTGTTAGTCATGGTCTGCAGTATGGATGTATCTGTTGTTGGTCTACAGTCTGGATGTGTCTGAGACATCTGTTGGTGATGGTCTGCAGTCTGGATATGTCTGAGACATCTGATAGTGATTTTTTTTAGTCACAGAGTGGTGAATGCTTGGAAAGCATTGCCACAGGAAATAGTGGAGAGAGGGTCAATTAATGCATAAAAAAAATTTGATTAGATGCACATAGTTTTTAGATCAAGTGAAGTCAAAGAAACTGGTTGTATACAGACTCTGCAAATTCTTCTAAACCAGTATATAGACTGTAAATAGTCTTAGCGATTGTGTTTTTCTACAACTTCTTGTGCATAACCTTATGCATAAGCTCTGTTTTACCTTGCCATGATGTTTTGGTTTTTGAACATTATTTTAATAAATAAAACATTATGAAAAACTAAAATGGCACATCTTGTTGATATTCTTACTATACCTATATTTTTATATATATATATATATATATCTTATATGCCGCTGAAGATGGTTGTGTCGGATTTAAAGGTGCAAATATCGCAGTCAAGCTGTAAACTAGCGACACAATGCATACCGTTCTCTGGACCCTATCCTGCTAGTTGCAAAGCCCTATTCAGGGCTTGGTAGCGGGAGATTGAGAACAAACGCAGAAGTAGAAGAATATCTTATATACAAGCTATGAAAGTGTTACGCGGTTCAAATATCTGGGAGCAGAAATGAATGCAGAGGGGTCTAGAGCGGAGATCCAATCAAGAACAGCAATGGCAATGGTTGCCCTGACCAGACTGCAAATAATCTGGAAAGACAAGAACATTACCCTTAAATCGAAGCTGACTTTAAAGTATGCAATGGTCACCTCGGTATACCCCTTTCTGTGTGAGACTTGGGACTCTGACATAAAATTTGCGCAATGGAAATTAAAGGCTTGCTGCGAAGAATTCTTGGCATTTCCTATTTGCTATTTGTATCGCGTTACAAAAGAGTGTTCTTGAAATTGTTAGGAAAGACTTAGGTTAATATAAAAACCTATGACTATAGTAAACATACAAAACATATATATGGACATATATCACGATAATTGAGGCTGACCAAGACCGGCCTGCAAGGCACTGTGCCTGGGAAGCGTGGGAGAAGCCGACTAAAAAAGAGATGGGAAGACAATTTTAAAAAGTGGACGGGAAGGTCTATAGCTTA
The DNA here is from genome assembly GCA_036924085.1 of Ariolimax columbianus. Classification (NCBI taxonomy): domain Eukaryota; kingdom Metazoa; phylum Mollusca; class Gastropoda; order Stylommatophora; family Arionidae; genus Ariolimax; species Ariolimax columbianus. The sequence continues at coordinate 24,685,562 of JAVGWX010000017.1, forward strand.
AACTAATACTCTGGCAAAAAATCAAAGCGCATGGCAGGAACTAGTTCGACAAACTGTAATAACGGTGCCTCAACGACCTTCTAGGTTACGGGACTGATGATGATGATACAAGCTCTATACGGCAATGTATAACAACGGAAACATTTTGTGCTGCGATCTACAGAGATATAAGAGATCAATCATTGATCAAAGATCAATATGCTGAGCAGCGCATGAGCTGCAGTGGTCAGCGACCCATAGCTGACTGCTAGTGCCAGAGCCAGCAATCCAGAGCTGGCAAGACCCTTCTACACCTCCATGCTGTGATCCTGGATAACCGGCTGCAACAGAGCAGACTGGCTAAGAAGAAGGGATTGAAGAGGGAATGCTAACCCGGTACAAAAAAAAATGCTTGCTGAAGTCGGATGTGTTGTACCAAAAGGTGCAAATATCACAGTCAAACTGTAAATTACGACACAACGCATTCCATTCTCTGGACTACATTTTGCTTCTTAAGCCCTTTTAGGGTTTGGTAGTGGGAGATTGTGAACGAACGAAGCCAAGTCAATCATTGATCAATATCAGCAAGTGAAGTAGAAAAGGCAATTACAGCATTTAGAAATAGCAAAGCCGTGAGAATCTACAACATCCAAGGAGATTTAATTAAATATGTGAATCACTCTTAATAGATTTACCAACAATCTATGTAATAAAATCTAGGAGATAGGGAAATGGCCATCCATCTCTCATTATCGCTATTCTAAAGTAGGGAAACCAGTTATGATGCATTAAATCATCATGCCAGGTTGACGTCTGACAGCGTACGAAGAAGAAGAAGAATCATCATGCTCAAGATCATACTCTGAACAGGTTACAGCCACAAGCTGAGAGGGTCATGGTGGAAGAACAAGCTGGATTCTGTTCTGATAGAAGTACTACAGAACAAATCTTTAACCCTATATTGCTCTGCAAAAAATGAAAGACCCAGAATGCGCTAGACAGATAATTGTTAAGAAATGGATGTGGAAAATTTTGAAAGATATGGCAACTATGAGGATGGAAAGGCTTTTGCAGAAACCGACAGTTCATAACTAAGTGAGATGTGATACTCCAATCATCTGTTAGGCTATGGGAAAGACCAAATAATATGTGCAAGTTTATTTATATACTATAACTATGAAGCTTGGCCATTGGCTGCGAAACAGCAATGCAGCCGCAGTTGAACAATAACATAGGTTGTAGCTTTTTGTATTTGCGATCATAGAAAACTGATCTGTACTTTTGTTTCTGTAAGTGTTGACACGCATATCTGGCCCATAGCACTGTACGGATCTCAAACATGGACTTGAAATAAAAAGAATGAAAAGACTTTAGAAGCTTTTGAGATGTGGTGCTAAAATAGGAGACAAAAAAGCAAACTGGACAGAAAAAAAAGGTCAAATGAGCCAGTGCTTAATAATATAGGGACAGATAGACAGCTAATGAAAAATTTAAGAAAATGTAGATTGTCTTGGCATAGCCACAATATCAGACATGGAAGGTCTACTATTGAAAGAAATAACTCGGGGTGAAAAAGAAGAAGAGAGCATCCAAGAAACACTATGGAATTTAGTCAGAGCCATGAATGACGAAGTACTATCAAATAAACAAATTACCATCAAGCAGGGTGACAACATGCTTACCGGAAAAAAGCAGCAAATGCCTTTATAGAACATTATGCCAGAGCAATCCAAATTGATGTCCCTACAGACAGGCATACAGACATTAGTGAAGAACAAAAGAGCCACGACAACATAAAGATTGCCCCAGAGGAGCACATGATGGCAAAACTAACCATGAATGAAATGGGTGAGGCCATGAGAACTTTAAAGAAAAAGAAATCGCCTGGAAAAGATGGGGTAACAAATGAAATGCTGATGGGATTGGGCCAAACAGCAAAGAGGAGGTTATTGTTTGTCCTGAACTAAAGCTGGAAAAGGGGAATTGTACCGCAGGCATGGAAAGATGCTGTACTTATACCCGTACCAAAGAAAGAAAAAGATAGAACAGATCCAAATGGATACAGGCCTATCAGTCTACTGAGCTGTGTAGGTAAACTAATGGAGCGTATGATAAACACCAGACTGATGTGGCACCTGGAAGAAAAACACATATTAATTCCACAGCAAGCAGGATTTAGACAATACAGATCCACTGAGGACCAGATCACTCTTCTATAACAGGAAATAGAGAATGCTTACCAAGAGAAAAAGTATACAGTAGCGGTTTGGGTGGATCTAGACAAGGTGTGGAAAGAGGGACTTAAAGTCAAGCTACGAAGAAGTGAAGTATCTGGAAAAATGTACAGATGGATCAGCCACTACCTCGAAAACAGAACAGCCAGAGTTCAAGTACAAGGGCAGATGAGCAAAAAGGTGACACTGGAGCAAGGAGTACCCCTAGGCGGAGTACTGTCACCCACACTTTTTCTGGTGAATATAAACAACATCATAGAGAATATACCAAGAAGAGTCCACAGCTCCATGTTTGCAGACAATCTGGCTATATGGACTGTAGCAAACAATCGGATGCAGCAGGCCCTAACATCGTTGGAGGAGTGGGCGAAATCATAGCTGGTCAAAATAAATGAAGAAAAAATAAACCACAGAACACCAAAATAAGTCGTAACGACAAATATCTGCGGCCAAACGACAACCCAAACTACTTGGGCGTCACATTTGATTGGCGCATGACATGGAAAAGTCAAATCGAGAGAAAGCGAATGAGAGCAAGACAAAGAATGGCAATCATGAGGAAACTTGCTGGCAAAAGCTGGGGAGCAGACGAAAGAATACTGAAGAAACTGTACACTGGAAGAGTGAGACCAGTTCTCGAGTATGGCATTGCGGCTTGGGCAACAGCAGCAAAGGCGAACTTTGATAAAATTAGCAAACTTCAAAACCAAGCCAGGAGGCATGAAGTCAACGCCAATTGTAGAACTTGAAAAGATTACAAATCTGCAATCCGTGACCGACAGAAGAGACTGCAGAGCCCAGCAGCAAGCAGAGAAACTAAGAAGACTGACAGACCATCCAATGCATCAGAGACTAAATAGATTTGGAAATGGGAAACTAAAGCGGAGAAACTTTGCAGAAATAGCCAAAGCAAAGATGAGCGAAGACCCTATGAACACCATAACAACACCAAAGCCCATCCCTACTGTACACAAACCAACATGAAAGCAGCATATCATTCTGGAGGTGGTAGAAAATATACCAGGTATTGGAAACAAGAACAGCCAGACTGAAAAAGAAAGAAGAGACATAACCCTGAGGTACATAGCGGAAAACTACCCAAGCATGGACTGGATCCATGCATACACCGACGGTTCTGTAACAAACACAACACAGAATGGAGGGGAAGGGGTATTCCTGAGCCTAACAAATGGTAGAAAAATAACACTGTCAGTGGCAACTGGAAAATTCTCAAGCAATTTCAGAATGGAGGCAGAGGCACTGAAAGCTGCAGTAAAAGCAATGCTGACAGGCGAAAGCAATGAAAGCCAGATAGTCCTGTTTACAGATAGCCTGGCCGAAGTCACAGCACTAAAAAGCCAGAAAAATACTGAACTTAATGATTTAAGAGCAGTACTCTGTCAACTATGCCAGCAGTCCGCACCAAAAAGAGTAGTGGTACAGTGGGTTCCAGCCCACTGTAACATCCAAGGCAGACAGACTGGCAAAAGAAGGTGCAAGACTACCACAACCAGATTCTAGTGTGACCTACGAAGATCCAAAAGGTTTATTAGGGCCAGATACATGGCCAAATGGGAAACAGAGCATACTGGCTACACAAAAAATAATGCCTATTACCAGTTGAACAGAAGAGAGCAGGTCGTGGTCTTCAGACTCCGCACAGGCCACAACAGACTGAGGTACCATCTATTCTCAATCTCCAGCTACCAAACCCTGAAAGGGTTTAAGTAGCAGAATGTAGTCCAGAGAACGGAATGCGTTGTGTCACAGTTTACAGCTTGGCTGCAATATTTGCACCTTTCGGTCCAACACATCTGACTTCAGCAAGCATTTTTTGAGTACCGGGTTAGCATTTCCTCCTCCTTAGCCAGTCTGCCCTGATGCAGCCTGTTATCCAGGATCACCACGTGGAGGTGTAGAAGGGTCTTGGCAGCTATGGTTCGCTGGCCCTGACGCTAATAGTCAGCTATGGGTCGCTGACCACTGCAGCTCATGTGCTGCTCAGCATCTTGATCCCGTACCATCTATTCAATAAACTGAAGATAGGTGGCACTGATGAATGCACCTGTGGTACAGGGAAAATGACCGCTGAACTTCTGCTGCAAAATTGTCCGACATACGAGGACCAGAGAAAGCACATGTGGCCATCACAAGCTCTATGGCAGTGACGATAGCCTCAAGATGACAGCTGCTTTCTTCGAACAAATTCAAGTTGACGTCTGACAGCGTACAAAGAAGAAGAAGCATCCAAGAAACAAGTTCATCACACATGCAAGAACATCCTAGTGCAGACTAAAGAGATCTGCTGAGAACAAAGGACAGTGATGTGATATGATCAGACGACTTCAGCGCCAATCTCCAGACTAGCTAGCCTCACGATGAAGTATTGACATGTTCTTTTTTGTATGCCATTAAATAGACCAATAAATGTACTAAGCAACATACCATTATCTAACTGCATAAAAGAACGCACGTGACGAAAGAACACAGAGAAGATGCAAATGCAAAGAATCTTTAATATTGAAGCATGTATGTACATTTTACAACGATTTAACAATATGCTAAAAAACAAAACAGGATAAGGACACATTTGTATTATAGTTTTACTTTTCAGCTCATCCATGAATTTATATAATTACCAAAATACCAACTAACAAAATAAACAAAACAAAAAAAAAAAGAACAAAAATTGCAGAGTCACATGGTATTATATATGTTCATATGAGCAACATTCAGTCATTACGGAATACTGATCCTGATCATTCCATTTTCCCTCCAATAGGATCACGAGGCCACAATTACAGCTGACCTCTGTGTACAAGGTCTGCACCAAAGCATGTACTTGCTCCTGTAATGGTGGTTTCTGTGGTGCTTCATCTAACAGGTTGCCTACTTCATCCTAAATCTTACTTATTCCCCTTTTCTGCCATGCTGCTGCTGTAGAAGTCACTTGTACTGAGTTAATTCAATGTTTCTTTGGTGGCGGGTTACAGTGGCTTTTCTTACATCATGAGACATAATTGAGTGGACCGGGGGTTCTCCTGGCTTTAGTGCAATGTGAGGCTCCTCTGTAAGCTCACAACTGTGAGGATTACGGTGTTAATCCCCACCTCGCTGGCCAGACTGCTTTGACACATCCTGTTTATAGGAACTATGCGATAAAGACGTGAGGTGGGTGGGTTTTGATAAGTATTTTTAACGCTAGACTTTGTTCCCTTTTGTGACATGCTCAGTAGAACATGTAGACCTGTTCTTTCCTATCAAGTCCTGTTATATGAGGCCAAAGATGCAGCACAGTGAATGAGCTGACAGCAACCAGCAACTCATAGCTTGCATTGGGGTCAGCGAACCAGAGCTAACCAAGATCCTATTCCGCCTCTAAACCGTGGCCCTGGAAACAGGCTGCACTAGTGTAGTCTTGCTAAGAGAATGGGATCGCAGTGGGAAAGCAAACCAGGTACCCAAAAAAACCAGATGTGTCTGACCAAAAATGTTGCTGTAAACTACGACAACATCCTTTTCAGGATGAAAACCAAAGGTCAAGAAGAAGGTTCTGTTATCATGTGACCTGGTTATTCAATTCCTCCAGACATCCACCTAAATAAACTGAATCTTACAGATGTAAATATTCTCTGATTAGCCCATGTATACTAATTGAGTAAGGGAAGGCAAAGCACCAATTAATGGACCTTGTCATTCCTACCTCCAAAAGCTGTGACCTTGTACAATAAAGTCTATAATTATATCAAAAGGTTATGACTGCTATGACAAATTACTAGCTTTTATACATCGACAATACTCATCGCTCCTTTCGAAGCATAGGCAACCCTCCTCCAGGAAGTGCAATATTGAACTGCCCATCTCCATTTGAGGTCCAGATACTGGTTAATTTTCAGTCTGAGATTCAGCATGTGGATTCCATGTCAGGGCCTGTCTAGCCGTTTGATGATGTGTCCTATCCAACCAATTTCCCACATTTCATCTGTTACTCCACTGGTTTCTATTGACTCCTTTCCTATAGTCTTCATTTCTCACTATATCTTGTCAGTATTATCAATTATCCTACATATATATATCTATTGACGAACGACTGGAGTTTTATCTACAGTGTAATTATTAAAGATTGATATGTGGTTTCAAGCATGTAAATAACATGAGCACTGAAACTTTCCTTACATGTCATTAAAGGAAACTATAGATGGTTGTGCATGAGGCTAACAACATTATCTTGTAGAAATAACTTCTACAAAAACTATCACTGCAAAACTACACAAAGTGCGTTGGTGTAGGCATCAGTATGTGGGGTCGTTTGCCTCATAAGTAGCCAAAGAATATAAAACAAGAAGTTAATACAATTACTTCTTCGATCTTTAAAAGAAAAAAGAACCTGTTACCATTAATGATGCAAAATAATACTTGAGGTGACGGCCACTTAGTTACTAAACCGATACATAAGGCTTTATACAGACATAAGCATTGAATGATACTGAATCAACAGTGCATGTCTTTGCTGCCAAGTGTTGCAAACAAACATTGCTTTCAACTTCTCTGCAACTGAAAGGTCAAAGGTTGGGATGACTAAAATGCACTATCTGTTCTCCTAGATTGTCAGTAACATTATAAGGCAAGTGATCCTCGCAAGAACTTCCTCATTGTTGTGCCTACAGATGTTGGAGATGGTCCGGCTGTTTGGTGGTAAATCTGGGGAGGGGTCAAAGAAATAAATCAAACATATTAGATCATTAAGAGCAAATTAACTCTTACATTCAGTGCAACAAAAATGTTAGGAAAATAATGAAACATTAAAACAAATCAAGTCATACATCAAAATTCTATTTAGAGCACCAGATATTTAGACTCCCAACTCCATTATCGTGCACACCTCACAGTTCACAGAGTAGTCATTTGGGTTAGACCATTAACTTGACTCAACATTGTCTATAGGCCATTACCCTTTATCACACGTGCTTGAAAACAAAATGTTTTCCTGTGGAAGGCAGTGAACTGCCAAATGACAGTGACCAGTGATATTGTGTTATATCCGGGTTAATGCTATAGAAACGGCTGAACATGCGTATTTTAATGTAAATAGACGTCATTTTCTTCTTGTTCATTTTTCAAATGGGAGATGTGCTTTGTGGATATTTATACAAAATTTTGAAATGATATATTCTCTATTTCATTTGATTTTAAGATTTTCCCATTATTGAGGGGGATGAAGTTGGTCGTTGCAACTGATTTTTCTGAGGTAGATCTGTTTAATTTGTTTATGTAGATGTAATAAATACATTTGTAGTGGAAACTAACAGATATGCCAATCTTGTTTAGAGTACTATTAGTGCTTTGTGGCAATTTCACAAATTTACTAGACAAGTGTTGTCTTAAAAAATAGGTAAGTCTAAATGTTTGTGCAGTTTTTCAACATTCTCACCTTTATCTTCTTGTATCTTAGAAACTAAGACACACACATCAAAAGCAACAACACCAACAAGTTCTTTGTTAATATATGTTTCTAAACACAATCAAATTATATCTATAGACTGACAATTACAAAAGTTACAGTCTGTCTTAAAGTCAACAACTATTGTAAAACGTGACGTGCTGAAAAATACTGTCGCAGATTAAATGTGCGTCAATTTTTAATGTAGGGTGGCTATGGTTAACTTGATTTCTTATTGCCTATAGACAATTAACTTGACTACAGGTTGTATTTAGACCATCAATCATTAACATACCAGATTACAAAACTACGTCTTTTTCCTGCAGCTGATTTATTTTTCAGCACATTACGTTACGCCATGGTTGTTGATTTTTAGAACTTCTAATCTTTATTTTTGGTTGTTGTTGTGTGTGTCCAGAGACATATATTAATGAACTTGTTAGTGTTGTTATTGTCTGTATGTTAGTTTCTGAGAAATAAAAAGATGAAGGTGATAGTTGGTGAAAAATAGCACAAACATAGAGATTCCCCCCTATCGGCGCCCCTTGGTTAGAAAAAAAAAAAACCAACATTTGCCGGAAACGTACTATTACTACTAACGATATTTACCATAACGGCCATACCTGTCGCTTCGACTATAAACATAATTATTGTATCTACATAAACAAATTTGTCGCAGAAACTTAACTGCCCCATTCTTAATAATGGGTGAATCTTTAAATCCAAGCAAAAAGCAGAAGAAATCCTTTCCAAAAATCTAAAACAAATTTCAAAATGGCCACTGTACATGAGGGAAGTTGAAATTCTCTACAATCAAAAGAGTAGTATGTTCAGCCATTTCTATGGCATTAACCCGGTAGTTTATATACGATAATGGGATGACCTTGGTGCTGGCATCATACTTCGACAATGGTATAAAATTAATTGTCACAATTATACATACATGGTGTTGTTGTTATCCCATAGCTGCTGAGCAAGCCTGCTCTTGGCAGCCCAATGCCATTCTTAAATAGATACAGGTCTTCTTCAGTTGTGTCACAGCTCCGCACAATGTGTTGCCAATGGTCGGCAGTGCTTGTAAGAATCTTTTCCTCATGCCCGCAAGCGCCTGGCACTCAATGAGTAGGTGTCGGACTGTTTTATCAGGATGAGAGCAATGTCTACACAAGGGCAGGTGCTGGGGATTGATGCGGTTCAAGTGGCTATTGACTCTGGTATGTCCTGTTCTGTGCTGTTTATTTATGTCATCGTTACTTTTTGGCTGTGACTTTTCGCTAAATAAACTGCAACCTGTTGTTTCTGTCGCCCATCTGTTCATCCAGATTTCCCGAGTATCATTATTAATAACTCGTTTTACTGTGTGGTTACGATGGTAAGGTAAAGGTTAACCAGATATCATGATGTCTCGAGGTCACTGACCTGGTTTCGTCATGTCTTCAGGCCATCGACTTGATATTGTGATATTTTCAGGCCATTAACTTGACTTCATTATTCCTTTAGATGAGTACTTACTTACTTACCATCTCATGGACACCATGTTTAAAATGTTTGGCCACGAAAGTTGCCCCTCAACATGTAATCCATATTGTATACTTCAAGAAAGCTTGGGCAGATCATGTGTGGTCTGGATCTTATGTTGGTCCACAGTTGCATGTATCATCATTCCAGTATGCCAATCTCTTTTCCTGCATCATGATACGCAAGTCCGGGGTCTATTTAGTGACTTCCATGTTGCGTAAGGCAAGTGGTGTCCGGACACAGGTTCCTCCTGCAGCTCAATCCTGAGGATTGAGGCTTGCATCAGTTCATCACATTTTTTGACGCAGCATCTTCCACGACTAGTCTGTAGGGACGGTGCTTGCTGTTAAAAACTTCATCTAGATTTGTAAGTCTTATGCATTGGCGTACCTGGAGTCCAAACACAGGGTGTCTTGCGTTGTTTGCTTGTTTCACTTTTACAATTTCTGATGCAATACTTCTTCATGTCTCAGGTTGTGCTACACCGATAATGGGGCATATTTGTTGTAGTTGGAGTAGGTTTCTTCATCGTACGCAGCTTCTTCTTCTTTATCGTACGCAGGGAGTAGGTTTCAGGTACCCTGTAATTAGCTGGCTGGTCTCATTTATTGCTGTATCAATAAGTTTGACGTGTGCAGAGTTCTCCCAAACTGGTACAGTGTGCTCAGCTAAGGAGAAACTCGAGGCAAGTGCTGGTGTTTAGAGGAGATCTGGTTGTGCACACCATGTTGTCCCAGTAATTTTCAGATGATATTTCTCTCATGCATCCTATTTTGTTTCCTGGCAGTGTATTGCATAGGACAGCGTGTGATCCAACTTTACATCCTGGTATTTGGGAGCCATACTGTGTTCCAGCTCCTCAGCTCCTGTCTTTGTCATTTAGTCTGTAGTTTTCTTAGTAGAAATCACAAACTTGGGTTTTGCTGGAGTTTGATTTGAATTGGTTTTTCTGGTAATATACGGTAATGGTAACGAGGACACTTGTCAGCTTGTGTTTAACCTCTTGAAAACCATTTCCTTGGGCAGTGATTGCGGTCTTGACAAAAATGAATTTTCATCCTCTCTATAGGTTGCTCATTGGTATATTGTTGTTGTTGAATGCCCCCAATGAGTAGGTTTACTCTTTTGTGCACCCTAAAAGGACGTTACGTGACGGGATGTCGTAGCTTTCCTCTCATCCAGAGCATGCTGATGAAGGTGGAACGGGGTCCTCCAGGTGGTTGTGCTATGCTTGGCTTCATCTGCATGTCACTCACTACTACAGGGATCACTTCAAACTTCACCTTGTTTGCCAGACTGTTGTCCTTGACAACAGCCTGTTTCCAGGATGACCAATGAGGGGGTCAGGTGAAAGTCTTGGCCAGTATATTTCTCCTGACCCTGGCTAACATTGTCTAATCAGTCTTTTTTGCCTGACCAGACGTTAGCCTCATCGTCCCATCATTGGTATATATGTGATACAATATAGATATTAGGACAGTTCTTTGTGTTGGGCAATTTTGTTTGTTTCGCTTTCACAACCCATCCAAAGTGACATAGAATTGTCTATTCTACAAGAGGTTAGGCCAGTAATTTTATGATGCCTTTCGCCAGTAACTAGGCTTCATGTTGCCGTCATGGCGGTTTGAATCTTTTGATGTACAGCCAATAAACGTATAATGCATGGCCACATCCCATCATCACAATATCCTCAACGTCAGTCCAGCAAATGTGCCATAAGCGAGGAAGCCAACAATATTATGTATGCGACCCTGGGTATATGCAGTGCTGTACCCATATGAACCTAGGTCTTTGGTTGTTTCATCACACCCTTTGCAAAGATGGGTGGCCATGTAAACATATACAGGCATAGGGCCATCAAAACGTTGTTTTACATGTCCATCTGTTGACAGGCTAAATGTCTAGCGCAAAAATGTTTGCGTGATATCACTGTTTCCACAATGTCCCAAAACAAAGTTTGATGTTGAATTTCTTTGTCTCAGATCTTATCCTTTATCAAAATTTGTTGTATTCCACACTTCACATTCGCAAATCATTGCTGGAATGACCATGAAATTGTGTGTTCCTACCGTGGTGTCTTTCATCTGTTAGTCAAATGGAGATTTTAATCTCTTGGTCAAATAGAAATACATAATTTGATATTTTTTTTTTTTTTTTTTTTTTTTTGCGTTCGCCTTATTTCTCTAATCCCCAAGGCGGTGTGCGTTGCACTGTGGTTTTTATTTTGCGCCTGTCGGCCCAATGCATCCGACTTCAGCATGCATTTTATGTAAGGGTCTGCTTCCTCCTGCATTTTCTAAGGGTTTGCTTCCCCGGGGTAACGGCCGGTGCTGTGATGGGGATCGAACCCAGCACCTTCTGGTTGTGAGCCGTGCCACTTAACCACTAGGCCACGCCGTCCCCCATAATTTGATATGAAAAGTGCAACTGGAATTTCAAATAATTAACAGAGTTTGTTTTGAAACAAACTACATTAAAAAAATGTGATTTCTGCACAAAGAAAGATTCTGTATCTACAGTGCACAAGATAACAGAGCTTCCAGAACATACCCTGAATAAGTATGGCTGAATGTCCTTAAAACTGGTGTCAAAAACTGTTCCTTCCTCTTCTCTCGTCGGCATACGTGGTAAGTACTCGTGTCGGTTTATGACATCAATGATGCTAAACACTTTATCTGAAAGTTGCTCTGATAGCTTTGTTTTGAATTCAGATCGTTCTGCAATTAAAGTAGCAGAAATAAACTTTGATGAAAATAGTAAACAAGAAAAAGCTCAGCTTGACAACAATGATAGAAAGACTGGATAATGATGTTGAATCATGATTGAAGAACTGGTCAACCCTCATATTTTTTTCTTGTAAACATCAAATGATCCACCGTGTCATCTCTCTTCAATTGTGTCCTGCTATATTAGTCTGGTTATTTTTTAACCAGATGTTTAATGTTATTTTTTAACCAGATGGTTAATGTTGTTTTCTAACCAGATTGTTAATGTTATTTTCTAACCAGATGGTTAATGTTATTTTCTAACCAGATGGTTAATGTTATTTTCTAATGAGATGGTTAATGTTATTTTCTAACCAGATGGTTAATGTTATTTTCTTCGTGTCTATTTTTCCTACTAGGTGACAATAAAAGCTGGAAACATGATATGATGCCAGAGTGCTAATGGGCCTTACATTTTAATAGCACAACGAAGATGATATATATTGTATACATCATCACACTTCCACAGATTCTCTACATGTAAATGATGATCGTTTATACATGGTCACATTCCCAAAATGTAAATGATGATCTTGTATACGTGGTCACATTCACAAAATGTAAATGTTATCGTTTATACGTGGTCACATTCCCAAAATGTAAATGATGATCGTTTATACGTGGTCACATTCCCAAAAAGTAAATGATGATCGTTTATACGTGGTCACATTCCCAAAAAGTAAATGATGATCGTTTATACGTGGTCACATTACCAAAATGTAAATGATGATCTTGTATTCGTGGTCACACTCCCAAAATGTAAATGATGATCTTGTACACATGGTCACATTCCCACAAAATCACAGTGAGGATGTACAGGTTGAATGTCGTTCGAAGCTGCTCATGCTGAGTTGAGTCAACACTTGACAATGTTTCTTTGGTAGCAGGTTACAGTGACTCTTCTTACACACCAAGGCATACTTGAGAAAGTGCACCAAGGCCCTCCTTGTTGCAGTGCAATGTAAGGCTATTTAGTAAGAGCACCACTGTAGTGATTACAGTGTCCATCCTTGTGGCATTGACCAGACTGCTGTGATGCAGCCTTGTTTTCAGGAGAATGAACAAGGTCATGAGGTGTGGGTCTTCATCAGTATGTTTCACTGATCCTAATTACTCTTTGCTTCCTATTGTAATGCTAAGCGGGTTGGCGTTTAGAAGCTTTTATGATGTGGTGTTATCACATGAGCTTGGCAGAATTAACACATTTTTAGCTTAAACAGCATAAAGACATATAAAAAATATGCACTTAGTCTGTCACATATATTTACCATTTTCATTGGAGAGGTTGACAACATCAAGTTTAATGCTCCACACTTCCCAAGGGGAACTGTCAGCCTGAAACAGCCACCTACTCTTGTGCTTATGGTAGAACTCCAAACTGATCTGTATAAGGAGAACAAAAGTGACTGGAAGTAATCAAGTTTTCCAAATTAATATGAAAATGGAGATGTATAGAACACATCTTCAGATATAAATTTACAAATATGGCTTGGCTTCGTTCGTTCTCAATTTCCCGCTACCAAACTCTAAAAGGGCTTAAGTAGCAGAATGCAGTCCAGAGAACGGAATGCGTTGTGTCGTAGTTTACAGCTTGACTACGATATTTGCACCTTTCGGTCCAACACATCTGACTTCAGCAAGCATTTTTAAGTACCGGTTTAGCATTCCCTCTTCGATCCCTTCTCCTTAGCCAGTCTACTCTGTTGCTTGGAGTAAAAAGAATGACTCGAATCAGAAATGAAGATACGAGTATTAGGAGACAAGTACGCACAACATCAGTGCTAGACTTCATCAAGAGACAGCAAACCAAATGGCTCAGTCAAGACTAACATCAGATTGTATCCCTCAGAAAAAAATGCTACACAGACAATGAATACAGAGCCAAGGACCACTCATGCAAAAGATGGCCAGCGGAAATAACAGAAGCAGTGAAGCGCTCCCCATGTATGAAGCACAAACTAGGGTCTGTACTAATAGTCCGGTCAAGAAACCTTTTCATAACCAGACGCTGAAAGGCACAAGCAGAAGAAAAGTGAAAAGAAGAAGGACTCCACAGGTGAACATATGTCATGCACTATTAAGCAGAATCAATGTTTCAATCATAGAAGATGCATAAGTGCTCAGTGTCCTTTACAATATGGTAACGGGTATGGGTGCTGATCATTCATGTTGCTTAAAAAGCTGTACACATTCCTGTTGGTCTGTTTCTCACACTCATTCCTACTCACCCCATGTTTGATTCTGAACCCCAGCAGTCTCAGGATGGTTAATTCAACAAATACAGTAGGGTTCTAATGGGGTATCTTCTTCTTCTTCGTACGCTGTCAGACGTCGACCTTTATTTTTTCGAAAAAAGCAGCGTACATCCTGAGGCTGTCGACACTGCCATAGAGCTTGTCTAGTGTTGTCACTGGTGATGGCCACATCTGCTCTCTGGTCCTCGTATGTTGGGCAGTTTTGCAGCAAATGCTCAGCGGTCATTTTCCCTGTACCACACGAGCATTCGTCAGTGCCACCTATCTTCAATTGGTTGAATAGGTGGTGCCTCAGCAATGGGGTATGATGCGTAACATAAGACTCACAATGTCTCTTAGCAAGTGATGCCAAAGCCTACCTCACCTACAAGTAGACCCTATTCTACTATTTTTTTCCCCCAGTCAATTGAGGCAGGGACGAGCCCACTCTTTCAGTAAAGATTGGTGTAAGATGGCGATAATGGGCCAGACAATGCTCCAGAAACTACAGTATCTCCTAATTCTTGCTGTTTATGGATGAGTACACCATTAACAATTACAGTTCCATCAATTGTCAGGTGGCCACCGAGTTTCAGCACGTCACTATCTAATTTCAGTGTTACAGATGCTTTCAAAGGCAGCATAGTGTCATGAACCCCCGAACCCCATCATGGCAAGTAGAAATGATTCACACAAGTTCTTGAAGGTCTTTATTATGCTACCTACTCATGTCACTGCCATCCCTTCTGAACCCACTGAAGGATGAGTCGTCTTTTTTCTTCTACTTCGGCATTCATCCTGAAAAGGCGGTTGTGTCATAGTTTACAGGGAGGCTGCGATATTTGTGTCTCTCCGCCAGACACACTCAGTTCCAGCACTGCATTTTTTTGGTACCAGGTTATCTTTCCCTCTGTGATTCCTATTCTCTTAGTCAGACTACACTAGTGTGTCCTATTTCCAAGGCCATGACTTGGAGGAGGAATATGGTTTTGGTCAGCTGTGGTTCGCTGAGCCTGATGCAAACAGCCCGCTTGAGTCACTGGCCATTGTCAGCTCAATCACTGTGCTGCATCTTTAACCCTTGATGAGTCTAAAAGTCAGATGTGTTATCTGCTATGATTATTTAGGTCTTAGGAGGCCACTCAAGCTGCAGTAACTTTCCCAATTTCAACTCTCATGCTGGAAGTTGTTGATACACATCTATATATTAAAGCACATCACATGTTGCCAGAGTCCAAATAGAAAGCAAAGATTAGTTACACTGTAACCTGCCAGGCATGCCATAAGAGGTTACTTAGGAAGGCTAGAAACTGGGTCTGCTACCCTGTCATATAGAAACTAAAACCCACAAGCTAAAGAAAATAAGACGTTAACACCTCATGTGCTTATGTAACTTTCTATTCAACACTGATCTAAAAGTCTACAACTTACCTGGCCTGATTGTAGTCCTTCACTGGCACGCAACATGTCTCTAAATTGAGCTATCTCCTTCTTGATGTAGGCATCCAAGTCCTTGCTGACTATTTTGACCTATGAAAATGTAACATATACAAAGTAACAGGTAACCAGTGGCTTAACAATGAGCATTCATCCTTTCTACCTACTCATTCTAATCGGGATGGAGTAATAGGCATGTTGTATCTTCTTCTTCGATCACATGATGATATGCTTCTAGCCCAGTGAGGTTCACAAAGGAGATTATGTATTTCAGTCTTTGTCTGCACCTTACAGCTATTTGAGTATGGTTGCTCTCCTGGGCCAGACTGCCTCCCATTGATCTGCATAAGTGGGACAGTCTTGCAGGATATGTTCTGATGTTTGCTTGAGTGCTCTGCAAATGCATGTGACGGTGTCTCTAAGACGCATTTTGTGGAGGTGGAACTTAAGTCTGCAATGTACCGTTCTGAGTCTGAAGATCCTTTGTCTGCCCATCTCTGCATAATTTGTCTATGTTATCATTTGCTAGATTATATTCTTTGTGCTGGTCTCTCAATTCCGCTCTCATGGATAGTTTGATGAGTGTCTCTGCTTCTTTATAGCTCTGCAGATGGCTAGTCTTCATACCGCCACTTCCGGCTTTTGCGAGCTAATCTGCCTTCCTATTTCCAAGGATTCCACTGTAGGCGGGAACCACTATATTTTTTTGCAACAGCAACCCAATGTTACATTTTATTTCACGTGTGAGTCTATCTTGTTTGGGGCTTGAGATGGCTTGAACTACGCTCCTGGAGTGAGAGTCTATCTTGTTTGGGGCTTGAACTACGCTCCTGGAGTGAGAGTCTATCTTGTTTGGGGCTTGAACTATGCTCCTGGAGTGAGAGTCTATCTTGTTTGGGGCTTGAACTACACTCTTGGAGTGAGAGTCTATCTTGTTTGGGGCTTGAACTATGCTCCTGGAGTGAGAGTCTATTTTGTTTGGGGCTTGAACTACGCTCCTGGAGTGAGAGTCTATCTTGTTTGGGGCTTGAACTACGCTCCTGGAGTCTGTTAGAATGACAATTTTCTTGCAGTTATGTTTTGGCTGATAAGAATCTGAGTTGTTGCATGTACAGCTGTTGCTTCAGCTCAGAAATGAGTACAGGTCTCTCCTGCTGGTATGGAGTGGTTTTCTATGTCACAGTTAGAGTGTGTGATGTAGATTTCCCTGCCTCCATCTGTTATATAAGAATTTGTGCTCTTTAAGCTATTTCTCTATGAGGCTGTTATTTTAAATCATTGTTTTTACATCTTTATATGTTACCCCCATTTTTTAGTTTGAGTTATGCTTGCCCTCTGGCTGGCCTATTTCTATCCTCATTTCCATGTATCAAGCAGATGGCAGGAAAAAATTGGGGAGAGTGTGGTCAAATGGTTGTGATTTTGGATTACAAACCAAACACACCAGGTTTAAATTGCAGCACACTCAATAGGACGGACATATCAAGCGTTTTGTCATTGGACGATCACTTTTACCAGTCAACTGAGCTATAACTGAGTACCTGACAATGTCAGGAGAAAATCTAGAAGCCATCACAGGGACTATTGAGTTCATGTTGTCATCGGCACTTTCAGCAATGAAATGACAAGAGCATATGTGGTGGCACCCAGGTTCAAAGAGGTTGGCTCTATGGACCATTTTCCATTATCGTATTGTTAAATTTATAACTGGTCTCCGCGAATGTTTCTGCCAAGCTGTCTAATTCTTTTTTTCAATAGTTTGTGAGAGGGACCACCACAATTTATTGAGGTAAATAGATGTGATTATTTGAGAGTGAAAGATGAAGGAGCATGGTGCCACAACTGTAGGTGACCATCTAGCTGTCTCTTACTCTGAACAGTCAGTAATGGATTTTTAGTTTGTAAGCCAGAAAGTGCCATTTTCTTGATAAGAAGCCAATCCTTTTGATGCATGAGGCAAGTGCACTAATAGCCGTGCCATTTATACACTGACTCGTCCTGATGGTGGATGGGTGTTTAGGTTTGTACACAGGCTCGGTTGGATGGTTGGTAGGTTTGTACATGACTCATTCTAATAGTTGGTAGGTTTGTACATGACTCATTCTGATGGTTGATAGGTTTGTACACTGACTCATTCTGATGGTGGGTAGGTTTGTACATGACTCATTCTGATGGTGGGTAGGTTTGTATACTGACTCATTCTGATGGTTGGTAGGTTTGTATACTGACTCATTCTGATGGTGGGTAGGTTTGTATGTATCTTGTCCCATGTCCAAACTATATAACTCTGCTTCTGTTACAAATTTCATGTCATTGTTTCCCACTTTCTGCTAAACTTCTTAACTTTTTCACTCCGTCTGTTCTTTTGCCCCTTATTTTCCAACCCAATATCCTCATTGTGAAGGATGGAAACAGCAACCAAAACAAATAGGCGAAGTATGGTGTACCTCACTACCTGAAGACCATCCTAATAGAATCTGAAAATTTAGCTATGATGCCTAGCAAGTCCCTACTAGTAAATTGATCAGAAAATTTCAGCTCAATGTGGAGCATAGGTCTTTAACACATGCATGAAAAATCATCCTGTCCTGAGCCATTTTCTCCAGCTATGTCCATGCCTTCTTGTTTCCTTTATGATTGTCTCAGATTATATTTTAGCCTTTCTCTGCTTCTATTGCCTTGAAGATTCCAGAATAGAGACTGTCTTTTAATGTTATATTCTGGTTACCTTAATGTGTGTCCTACGCAATGCTAGCGCTGTCTCCTCACATCATGCTCAACTGACATCTGTCTGGTTGTTTCCTCTGTTCCACATTAGTGATCATATCATTCCATTTCAATATCTTTATTCTGTTCAGACACTCATTTGTACCTTTATTGTTGTTGTTCTCCATGTTTTGGAGACATACAGTAGAACAGACTTTACCTTGGAGTTTTTTATTTTTGTGCTGGACTTAATTTCTTTGAAATTTTGTAAGTTCCCCAATGTGATTAAAGCTTCTTTCATATTCATATTTTTATATCTTTACCAGTACCTCCTACTTTGTCTTTATTGACACCAAGATATACAAATGATTCCACATCTTGTAGGAGTGTGTCTCCCAACAAGATCTAATTGTTATTAGCTGCATTTATTCCCATAATCTTTATTTATTTCTCTGTGTATTCTCATTCAAAATTGCTGTGACCTCTCATCAAATATGCTTATTTTATTTTGCATCTGATTGCAGTTATTGGATGGGAGAGCCAAGTCACAGACAACAAAGTCCAGAACAACAAGTTGTTTTGTCAAATTCCATTTTTCTTGGTTGATGTAGTCTTCATAATCCAGTCAATAACCAACACAAAAATGAAAAGATGATAAAAACATCCCAGCTGCACAAATATTCTTTTCCCAACTGGCTCAGAAAGCTGACCTTCATATAGAATTCTACATATCATATCTTCATACCTTTTTTAAATTATATTACTGAACTTCAGGGACCCACCAAAGTAAGTAAAGTAAAGTAACCCATAGCATTACTGCCGTAGGGGTGTGAGGTGTTAGTGATCTCACATTTCAAAGGCTCGGCTATATGAGGGTGGTAGCCATCTACTTTTCCTCGCCGCTTTCACTTCCCGGACTGAACCGGTACCCATTTAAGGCTGGGTCGACCCGGGAGCCATTACGGTCTGAAAAAAACATTACCGCCTCAACTGGGGAATGAACCCAGGACCATTCAGATGCGAAGCCAGCGTGCTAACCACTGTGCTACGCGGCTCCCTAAGTACAAGGAACTTTAAATCTTGAGCGCCTAAAAATGTTGCTGTGCCTATAAATTGCACTGTGGTAGCTAACATTCCAGGACCAATGTCCTATTTTCTGGCACAATTTTCACCATTGTGTATATCCAGCACCATGCCTGGCTCCTCAATTTTCTACGTGGCGCCTAGATCCTAAACAAATTTGTCCCCTCTTAGCAACTTCCAGAATGCTTTTTCACAAGCCAACAGACGATTTCTAAAAATTGCTCAAAAGAAACTAATGTAAAAGGTGAAGGTAGCCTCATATGAGACACTGCTGTCAGGGATGAAGCATTAGAAGCTTCACTGTACAAGGCCTCAGATTTTTATGATGAGGCAGTGCCAGTTCCCTCCCTTGCTGCTTTTCCTTTCAGAAGAGTAAGCCAAATACCCATTTACCATTTATAGCTGGGTTGACTGGAGGGTGTCAATAATGGGAGTTGAAACAACCCTTCTACCACTCTGCTACTCAGGCTCCAATGTCAAGCAATAAATAATTCAATAAATAAATGAATCAATGAGAATCTATAGTCACCTGTGGAGCATAAGTCTTCAATATATACATGCAATGTCTTCCTGTCGTGGACCATCTGTATCAGAGAAATTCCTGTCTTCCAAGTCTCTTTGATAATTGCCTCAAGCTTTTTTCGCATTGAATGTCTCTATTTCTTTTGCTGCTGGGATTTCAGAACATAGACTGCCTCGTAATGCTGTCAACTGTGTTCCTTAATCTTACCCAATGGCAATGCCTTCCCTTCATGTCATGTTCCATTGGAGCTATTTCAATGTACACATGCTAAATACTAACATTTGTTGACATATTGTCGGTTTATAACCAAGATGTAAGATAAAGAATGTAACACAGAAATCCCATTCTGACACAGGAAAAACTTACATAGGTAAAATCAACAAAGTCACAATCAACATCCTGGGAAGTCACAGAGCCAATAGTGAAGTTTCTGTCCTTGTTGTAGTTATACTGAAAATTAAAAAAAATGTCAGTTAAACTAAGACATGTGAGACCAGCAGGATAAACAAAATTGTAAATAAAATGACGAACAAGAAGATAATAAAGCCACAATGACACAGAGTTCTCCCAACTTTCTCAAATATTTGAACCTAGAAGGGAAGAGAGCTGTGGAGAGCCATCTAAAAAGTGGAAGAAGAAACACAGGTAACTGAAAACACATGGGTGGAGATTTTGTTTTTAAATGGCTCAAAATAGAAATAATGAAAAGGGGAAAGTAGCAGCGCTTTCAGCATTTCTTAATGGAAAGATAAGAGCAAATAATAGATAGGAACCAAAATTAAGTTAATGCAGACATTAATTCTCTCAAAGTACTTTCATGTGTTCAACACATGGGCAGTAAATGATGGATCAGAATGAAATATCTAAGCAATGGTGATGGGATACTTCAGACAGATTCTTGGAATAACATACAAGAATCATACATCAAATGTCAACATACAACAGAATGTTGGACCATATACAAACACACTGAATGTTGTAATGACATGTAAACTGCAACAGGACGATCATGTTTGAAGATCAAATAAGCTAACATATATTATATTCAGATGAACAGTCCAGGGAACAAGAAAAAGATGAGGATCTAGAATGTGGTGGACGTGTAAAGTTCAGAAATAGACCTGACAAATTTTGAAAGGGACAGCAACATTAGTGACAGAAGTAAAAACAGATAATTCATAATTCAATGAGATGTGATGTCCCAACAACTTCTAAATTATGGAAAAGACGAAAAAAATTCTCTTTACAGAAACACATCTTCAAAAATTCTAAAAGAAACAGCAAAAATAATTAGTAGACACAAACTTTTCTTACAAGTTTCTCTAGCAAACACAGACAGCATATATTGTTTATGCTGACTTGTATATTGGGACTAAAGGGCTTCAGACAGATTCTTGGGAGAGCAAACAATGATCATGTCTCAATTGTCAATGTACAAGGCATGTTCAAATGAAACCGAGACCCCAGTGGCTTTAGTACAAACATATGAAAGTTACATCATCTGGTGACAGAATTAAATATAGTAATTATAATGAAGCAAATATGCCACAGAGTTAGTTAGAAAAATTCGTCATAGGCATTCAGACATGCATCCCACTGCTCGGGTAGACGACGGATGCCGTCGGAAAAAAATGACATTGGTTGCTCTTTGAACCACTTGTTCACTGAGGCCATGACGTCAGTATCGGAGTCAAAACGTTACCCCTTCAGAAATTTTTTTAAGGGTCAAACAAATGGAAGTAGCAAGGGAACATATGAGGACTATAGGATAGGTATGGTAGTACTTCCCACCTTTTCTGTGCTAATGCTTTCTGAACAATGTTCGCGACATATGGACGCGCATTGTCGTGCAACAGAATCACACCACACGAAAGCATGCAGTGTTGTTTATTCTTGATTGCTATTTGCAACTTGTCTAGTGTGTCATTGTAGCAGATGGCATTGATCTTCACGCCAGGATCTTTAAAGTCCAGCAACAAAAGTCCCTCATGGTAAAAAAAACTATATAGATTGACAACTATGGTGTCTGAAAATATACTTCTGCATTCAGGTATTTGGTCATACTAGCTCTGCAGTCGTATTGCCAGGACGAAGTCACATAGCTACTGTCTCAGCCCTGCTCTGATTGGTCAGGTTTGGAATCATAGGTCTTTGCAGGCTGGGCATTGGACATGTTCAGTGGATCTGGGTTTTGGTTGCACGTGGACATTCATTTGTGCAGGATATCTTGAGGCGATAGAGGTGACCTTGCAATCAACAGTATCATGTTCTCAGGTGGAACAAAGTAGTCTGTTGGTGTGGTGTCTTTAAAGTTGTGGATTGGGTTAGATCTATAACTCACATCCATCTCTTTCTTTCATAAGTTGTTGTAATGGGGCTGTGAACAATAGTTTTGGCCTCTTGATGTGGCACTGTATGGAGGAATGGCTCCATTCTGTTGCTAGCTCAGTACATGTATCAGCTCTATCATTCCCTGAATTGCTCCATTCTGTTGCTAGCTCAGTACATGTATCAGCTCTATCATTCCCTGAATTGCTCCATTCTGTTGCTAGCTCAGTACATGTATCAGCTCTATCATTCCCTGAATTGCTCCATTCTGTTGCTAGCTCAGTACATGTATCAGCTCTATCATTCCCTGAATTGCTCCATTCTGTTGCTAGCTCAGTACATGTATCAGCTCTATCATTCCCTGAATTGCTCCATTCTGTTGCTTGCTCAGTACATGTATCAGCTCTATCATTCCCTGAATTGCTCCATTCTGTTGCTAGCTCAGTACATGTATCAGCTCTATCATTCCCTGAATTGCTCCATTCTGTTGCTAGCTCAGTACATGTATCAGCTCTATCATTCCCTGAATTGCTCCATTCTGTTGCTAGCTCAGTACATGTATCAGCTCTATCATTCCCTGAATTGCTCCATTCTGTTGCTAGCTCAGTACATGTATCAGCTCTATCATTCCCTGAATTGCTCCATTCTGTTGCTAGCTCAGTACATGTATCAGCTCTATCATTCCCTGAATTGCTCCATTCTGTTGCTAGCTCAGTACATGTATCAGCTCTATCATTCCCTGTAATCCTACAGTGAGAAGGAAGCCACTGGAGAGCAGCTGTTGAGGTCCTTTGGATACTGTGAAAACATAATTGAAAGAAGAGCACAAAAACTTACTTTCCCTGTAGTTCTGTGTAGTAGAATTGTGTGGTACAAAGCTTGAACTACTTCTTCAATCTGCCTCCCCTCTACAGTCTGAGGGCAAAAACGTAGAGGACATATGCTCATGTATAATTAGCATTCTATGGCCATGCAGATATTATTGTGTTACATAAGAAACATGAGGCATTTTATGAAAGGGTAAAATACAAGAAGATATTACAGACAAACTGTTATATTATGTTATGTAGACAACAAATTAAAAACATAACATTTACATCCTACTCATAACAACCGGTCAAGTACCTTGCAGGCTGTTGGTCCTTTTAGTCTGGTTGTTTGTGCTATTCTGCTTCCATTGTCCGATGTGGACTTATAACACTATATCTATAGCAGGTCACCAATGGTAGACCATATTAGGATATGTTCTGTGGACCATTTCTATTATTGTGTTGTGTTTTTCAATTACATCAAACCAAATATTTTGCCTGCTATAATCAAAAATAGGTGAGCGCGCAGACATTGAAGCCAACATCGTGGAATCGTTCCTTCATCCTGTTTCCACCTCTCAAGTGGGTTCAAACAGTAATTTGATATCTTATCACCATTCAATGCCCATATGAGCAACGAATTCGTACATCGGAATTCGCCAACTTGTTTATTACGCGGTGTGCTAGTTATTTCGCACAATAAATTTAATCCTACCCAACTCCTCACACTGTGCGTTCATGCCGGATTGATTTCACCATCATTGAATGCTGTAGGCTGCTGTGATCTCCCAAACTATGTAAACCTAGCTGACAATATTACTATTCATTATCTTTACACAGCACGTTTTAATGGAGATATCATGCAGAATATCCTGTTCTGGCTTCCTCATTAGTGCACATAGAGGGGGCATGAACAATACAATTGTCCAAATGCCACTTTGTGACAAAACTACAAGACTGGAGACAGGATTGGAATCCGCACAAGATTAACTACTGTCTCGAGGAATGGATCACTTAAGACTTAATGACATTTGACTCCTAACAGGACGTACTAATAATAATCTTAATAGATTTAATGGTACAAGGCGACCTTAAAATATTAAGAAAGCATTTTTTATTAAAACAGTATCTGTTAAAATGGAGACGTAACTAAAAAACACTTACCAACTCCATTATATGTGACCTTGCATTCATCCTCTTTCGTTTTGTTTTTTATTCACAACAAAATATGTCTGCTGCAATTATGCTTCCAGCTGACTACTCTCTGCATATGAGTAGTTGACAAACTCTTAGTGATGTCTTGTCTGTTGAAAAGTGGGAAACAGTATTGAGAATTATAGAAGATTGTGTGTAAAAACAAACTGCCATGTTCGGTGATAAAAGTGTGTCGAAGACAACAGTGAAGAACTGGACAAGGATGTGTAAGGAAGGATGTGAGTTAACGCAACATTATGAACAAGCATTATGAAGTCATACAACAAACTTAATTAAAATGAACAGAATAAGTCATTGAAAACTGCAACTCAATCCTCCTAACCGCCTCCTCTGTTGTCTATTGTGCCATGTTTCAACTGTTGCTGATGGTCATTTCCATTAATTTTCATGTTGATAATCTTAGCTATAAAACATGCATTTGTCAGTCTTGCATAAACTCTTGAAAGATAAGTTCTAGAGACGTGAAATTTTGCACAGCTCACTCAATTTTCAGCTCCATGTGTGGGGAGAGGAGACTAACGTCAGGCAAAACATACTGATTGGACAATCTTTGTCAGGGTCAAGTAAAATATACTGATTGGACAATGTTTGTCAGGGGCAAGTAAAATATACTGATTGGACAATGTTTGTCAGGGGCAAGTAAAATATACTGATTGGACAATGTTTGTCAGGGTCAAGTAAAATATACTGATTAGACAATGTTTGTCAGGGGCAAGTAAAATATACTGATTGGACAATGTTTGTCAGAGGCAAGTAAAATATACTGATTGGACAATGTTTGTCAGGGTCAAGTAAAATATACTGATTGGACAATGTTTGTCAGGGTCAAGTAAAATATACTGATTGGACAATGTTTGTCAGGGTCAAGTAAAATATACTGATTGGACAATGTTTGTCAGGGGCAAGTAAAATATACTGATTGGACAATGTTTGTCAGGGTCAAGTAAAATATACTGATTGGAAAATGTTTGTCAGGGTCAAGTAAAATATACTGATTGGACAATGTTTGTCAGGGTCAAGTAAAATATACTGATTGGACAATGTTTGTCAGGGTCAAGTAAAATATACTGATTGGACAATGTTTGTCAGGGTCAAGTAAAATATACTGATTGGACAATGTTTGTCAGGGGCAAGTAAAATATACTGATTGGACAATGTTTGTCAGGGTCAAGTAAAACATACTGATTGGACAATGTTTGCCAGGGTCAAGTAAAATATACTGATTGGACAATGTTTGTCAGGGTCAAGTAAAATATACTGATTGGACAATGTTTGTCAGGGTCAGGCAAAATATACTGACCAAGACCCCCACCTCACTTCCCTGCAGTTCTACCTGGAAACAGACTTTAATGACAGTACGACTAACAAGATTGGAGATTGACGTAATCCTCGTAGTAGTGAGGAACATGCAGATGAAGCCAAGTATATTACAACTGTCTGGAAGACACTGGTCCACCATCAGCACGCTTGGGATGTGAGGAAAGCTACTGCAACCCACCACCAAGTTCAGTATCCTCCGACTCATAGTTTCCTCGGCAGACCGTTGAAAACATGGCAGGTGTGATATGTAATCTGTCCAGAGTTGATCAGTGAACAGTGATTCAGTTTCTAACAGCTGAAGGATATTGACCAGTTGACATTCATCACAGAATGCAGGCAGTGTATGGTGATAAAAGTGTGTCAAAGCCAACAGTGAAGAACTGGGTAACGATGTTTAAAGAAGAACGTGTGTTAACGCAACAATATGCGCCTGACCTGATCTCGGAAGATCGTTTGTTAACTCGTGCTAAGCTACCTCATTCTGTAAAAATTGTAAGCCACAAACATTTCAACAAATATCGACAGGGTCAACAAATATCGACAGGGTCAACAAATATCGATAGGGTCAACAAAAATATAATATACATCTCAACTATCCAAGACAGAAGGTCCTATGTCAAAATGGCTGAAGATGCGATGCAGAGAAATCCGCAAGGAATCTGCATCACTGACTTGTATGGTAGCACCAATGGCCCGGATGGTATCTCAAGAAGCAATCAAAGCAGACATGAACACTTCCACGGAGATGTCAAACACATTTTTTGATAAAGTTTGGGAAAGAGAACATACCAGCAGACTGGATGGAAGGCTATGTAGTCAAGTTGCCAAAGAATGGAGATCTGCAGCAATGTACAAATGATAGATGAATAATGTTTATTGTCAGTGCTTGGGAAAATTTTGAACATGACTGTACTGGATAGATTAAAAGAGGTCATAACAAACAGCTGAGAGAAAAACAGATAGGCGTTTGACAAAATAGGTCCTGTGCAGATCAGATAGCTACACTGAGAATAATAGTTTAACAAAATGTGGAATGAACCTCACCACTTTATATCAGATTTGTAGCATATGAAAAAGCATTTGACAGCTTAGATAGAGAAAAACTCTAGAAGTTGCTCAGGCACCATGGAGGTGTCTCTGCAGTTCACTTACGTAATTTTAAAAATGTATGATGATATATAAAATGTAGTTCTACATTAAAGTCAGCTTTTTATCCCCTTTGTGATACAAACTGTTGTGCTACAGGAATGTTTCCTATCACCATTTCGCTTTCTGCTGGCTATTGACTGGATAATGAAGACATCATCCATACAAAATTTAATTCAATGAAATTTGCAAAACAACTAGATGATTTGGACTTTATCAATGATTTGGCTCTTCTGTTTTATAACCTCAATCAGATACAAAATAAAATAAACATATTCAACGAAATCACACAAATTTTGACTGAGAATACACCTAGAAAAAAAACTAAATTATGAGAATAATCGCAACTAATGACACACTCCTTCAAGATGTGCAATCATACATCAAATATTTTTATCAGCAATGTAGTGTACATTGTAGACAAAGTAGGAGGTACAGATAAAGATATTAAAATAAGAATACAAAATATGAGAGGAGCTTTCATTGCATAGAGGAACTTGGAAAATCAAGAAATTGTCCAACACAAAAATACAAATATTGAACTCTAATGTAAAATACGTTCTTTTCTATGGTTCTGGAAGATAGAGAACAATAAAAATAACAATCAAAACGGTACTTACTTTCATAAACGGGTGTCTGTTCAGAATATTCAGTTACGAACTGAAATGGTATGATAGGTCGAGATCACTAATTGTGAAACCGAACTCAGAACTGTTAGAATAGAAAAAAACCAGACAAACAAAGATAAGTTAAAGTGGAATACCAGGTATATGCTATAGGTAAAATAGGAGAAGACACTGGCTTTGTCAGTGTAGGACACATTAACTTTAAGAAAACCAGCCCAGCTGATATCATTACAATATGCAGCCTCAGTCAGTCTGTTCTGGAACCCCCAAGACAAGAAAAGTAGATGCAGACCAAAACACACACACTGACACAGTAGGGAGACGAAAGCTCGAGACAAACAAAAACTAAAGTAAAGAAAACAGGCAAGATGTCAACAAACAGAGAAAGAGCTATGGCTACGACTACACTACTACTACAACAACACAACAGTACTACTAGTACTTCAGCTTATTTATTAACTAATTAAGTTATTATTCAATTGTCCAGGAAATGAGGACTTGGCGTATAATTGTTGAAGACATGTGCTCTACAGTGAACTGAAAGGTTTTGATTGATTGAATGACTGTGCATAACATTATAACAATTACAAGTATCGATAGTAGTCGATAACATCCATACAGATATATTATGGAAAATAATAAATATAAACTAATTAAAGCTTTTACTTTTCGCTATCGAAAAAAGGTGGGCTTGACCGACTTTATTTTGTAGCAATTTAGTTTAAATTATGATAACATGAAGAGTAACCATGAATGCTACACTGTTCAAGATATCGTTTAGATATGATGTGCTAATACAGTTTAAATGGCACGAATGGTCACAATATTTTCCCAGAAATTAGATTCCGTCCCAAAGACTTACTTGACGAGTCCATTTGCCAGTATTCTATTTACCAGTTCAGTATGTGGCCTAATTTTACCAGTGTTCGTTATTACAACTCAATTAGTCTTTTAGCCTTAAATCATTTTAAAAAGCGCAATTTAATAAAACAACAATTAATCAAATGTAAAATAAAGAAATAAACATTATTGTTCTTTTGTTTTGAAGTACGATTTTGCCGATCTTAAATTGTCGAGCTTAAGAAAACAGAATTGGTTGTGAAGTGACAATACGGCATTTGTTTGGTAACAGCTGTTGGAGGATGAAGGTCAAGGCTTTACCACCTCAAGTCTGATTGACCCCTCTTTCGTGCTCCTCCCAATTGTTATGTTTACAGCACAATCGATATCACTGTATTACTAAGACCTAATGGTTCGCACTCTATTTAAGCAGTATATGAAAACATGCTGATCCGTATTCCTTATCGCACCTCTCTACTCAATCTACGCTTGATTTTTTATTTCTAAAGTCGCAGTATGTCTGACTCATTGGTTGGTGTCAACTGTCGTCATCTGGCAGGCGGCGGTCAATGAATGATTTCAATGACCTCTTAAACTTAATCTCTTATAAATGTTTAATATCACAGGTATTCGTACTTTCGATGCTAACATATCCCATCTTTCACTGCAGCGGACGTTGATAGATCAGAGTAGTTCACGTACACATATCCCTGATGTGGTGACGTATTCAATAATTATATTTATTCAAGCTACAGACATTGGTTTTTGATTTCTAAAAGCGTGGTCTGAGAGTTGAAAGCGATAACGTTCACATAATAGCTGGAGTAAACGTCTCATTCATTATTCTTATGCTGAAAATTGTTGCTTTACGTGCTCCGCTCTTATAGGCGACTACTTGATCAATCTCACGTTCTAGCAGAGATGAAACTTCCTAGTTACTCATCAGTTAGTACATATTCACACATAAGCTTTATAATTTGTCAGCTGATCAACTTCTAAAGCTTCTTTCTCATTTTGCAATCTCTGCACTCTGACAGGAGCAGTTGTAACCTTTACAAATAGTCCTTAATTTTTTCATCACTGTGGAACCATTTATTTCGTGAACTGTATTTATATGTCGTTATCTATAGTATGCATGATATCTTTCTATTGATCCTCGAAACATTGATGTCGGTAGTTTCTCGTACAGAGTGTGCCTTTTGTCTTCGTGCACTCATATGTAAGTTTCGCCTGGTCCAGTGCATATGGCGATTTAGCAAATCAATAAATCAGAACCAATCGCTCATCTCGGTGCATAGACCATTGACAAACATGGATATTGTAATCTTGATAATGTGAAGATGTCTAATCCATAAAATATAACTAACAGGACCAACTTATAATAATAATTAGAACAATAATAGTAATAGTTGCTCATCGTAAGCGAAGATGGCGACAGCATGAGGCTATTGGTGCGAAATGTGTTTCCCTATGGCTGTAAAGATCAATCCTGGAACGGCATACCGAGCCACATTCGGGGCACACATGTCGGGAGCCGGCTGTAGAGTCGTCGTGTGTTTTATTTTTAGAGCAAGACGTTTTCGTTAAGCTTCTACGATGGCTTTCTCTCTGCAATCTGAGCCCCTTCTGTGACACTGCCCCTCCCCCCTCTTCCCCCACCCCCACCCAGGTGGTGCGGTTTTGTGCAAGGAGGGGATATCAATGTTGAAGCTTTTCAGATATACCTTCAATGAGTTTCTGTAGTGTTTATTTTGTACAACTAGAGAGCGCCAGTTTGTTTTGAGCTGACCGTACAGCAGCTGCTTGGGGATCCGCTCGTCTGTATTTCGAACAATATGTTTCTCCATCTTATGTGACCTATTTGCAGAAAGGTATGAATGCTCAACGTGTTAGTCTTGCTAAGAATTTCAGAGTTAGGCACTTTGTTCTACCACCTGATCCTGAGCAGCCTACGCAGACAGCTCAAGTGAAAACTATTTTGCTGTCTAGCATGTCGGCTATTAACTGTTCATGCCATAGAGTGGACAACACTACATCATGATGCACTTTTACCTTGATGGCGACACTGACACCTTGTCGAACCCAGACGTTTGCTTGGAGCCTCCCAAACGCAAAGCTACCTTTGCAATAATGTTGTTGACCTCACAGTTGACATTCGCCTCTCTGGTGATCTAATGAGAGTACT
Source organism: Ariolimax columbianus (assembly GCA_036924085.1). Taxonomy (NCBI): domain Eukaryota; kingdom Metazoa; phylum Mollusca; class Gastropoda; order Stylommatophora; family Arionidae; genus Ariolimax; species Ariolimax columbianus. The sequence goes on from JAVGWX010000017.1 coordinate 24,715,950, forward strand.
GCCTAGGTAGGTGAAGCTATCAACTGCCTGGTGACTTGGGTTCTGTACAGTTATGTTTTGTTCGATGTACGGCTCTCCAGGCGCAGAATGGAAGAGTATCTCCGTTTTCCTAGTGTTGATCGTGAGTCCAAAGTTACAGCATTTGAACGAAAACTCCGCCACGGTGGACTGCATATCTTGTATCAAGAAAGTCATAAGGGCGCAATCGTCAGCAAACAAGAGATTAAAGCTCGTGGCCTCACTCAACTTAGTGTCGAATTTCAGACGTCCCCGGATGAACAGCTGACCTTACCTTCTGTAACCGATATGCATGCCAGAAGCAGTGTGCAGCCTCAATGAGCATTGTTGCAAAGACCATGCCAAAGGGTGTCGGTGCCAGCACACAGCCCTGTTTGACACAGGTGATGACTGGAAAGGCAACAGACAATTCTCCTTCGTGCAGTACACGAGCCATCGTGAATTTGGCGGGCAGTCGCAAAGAATCAGTCCGGGCAGTCAAACTTCGCCATTATTTGTCAGAGTCCATCCCTATTGACTGTGTCAGAGACTTTGGTCACATCGACAAAAACTGTATACATGTCATAATTCTATTTTTAACATCTCTTGTAGTTGACGTACTGCATATATCATGTCAACCGTCACAAAGCACGCACGAAAACCACTCTGGTTCTCTGTGAGTGGACCTTGCTCGTAGTAAATAATAAGATGGCTGAGCAGGACTCGGTCCAGAATTTTTCTCGCGATTGACAGCAGGATTGACGTTGCCGTTTTGCTTGTACATGTGTGTGATTGTAGCATCTTTTATCTCCTGTACGGCTTTCTTGGCTAAGAAAAAGAACTGAGTGATCGAACGAAGGATCGTAGACAATCTTCAGCTTACAATCAAACCACTTTGAGTCATTGGTATGAGCATACTCTTGAATCTCCACCGTGTTGTTTTATAGTTGTTATGGTTGAATGCCCACAATGAGCCAGATCACTGTTTTGTGCCCCCTGAAAAGGATGTTAAGTGGCGGGCTGTCGTAGCTCTCCTCACATCCCGAGCGTACTGATAAGGTGGACCGGGGTCCTCCAGACGGTTGTGCTTTGCTTGACTTCATCTGCGTGTCGCTCACTACTATAGGGATCACGTCGATGCTCACCTCGTTAGCCAGGCTGCCATGAAAACTACCCGTTTCCAGGTAGGGCTACGAGGAAATCAAGGTGAGGGTCTTGGCTAATTTAATTCGCCTGACCCTGACTAACACGTCTGATCAGTATGTTTTGCCTGACCCTGACTAACATATCCAACCAGTATGTTTTGCCTGACCCTGACTAACATGTCCAACCAGTATGTTTTGCCTGACCCTGACTAACACGTCTGATCAGTATTTTTTGCCTGACCCTGACTAACATGTCTGATCAGTATGTTTTTCCTGACCCTGACTAACATATCCAACCAGTATGTTTTGCCTGACCCTGACTAACACGTCTGATCAGTATGTTTCACCTGACCCTGACTAACACGTCTGATCAGTATGTTTTGCCTGACCCTGACTAACATATCCAACCAGTATGTTTTGCCTGACCCTGACTAACACGTCTGATCAGTATGTTTCACCTGCCCCTGACTAACACGTCTGATCAGTATGTTTTGCCTAACCCTGACTAACATGTCCAACCAGTATGTTTTGCCTGACCCTGACTAACATGTTCAACCAGTATGTTTTGCCTGGTCCCGACTAACAAGTCTGACAGTATGTTTTGCCCGACCAGACATTAGTCTTCCTCCCAGTGTTTTATAGTAAAAGAGGATGAGCAGTTTGTTTATTCCCTGTCTGGGAGTAAAACCACAACCAATGGCAAACAGATAGTAAACCCTTCCCTAACAGCAACTGCCATTATTTTATGTGCACCAGATTATCTTTGTGCGCTCTGCCCAAAAATAGTGATTGAATGACTTGGGTATAAAATAGTATTCACAATTATTTCAACCTCTCACTTCTTTCAATGTCAGGATCTTTGCGGATATAGAAGGGGATATCAGTCTGTGTGATGTAATTGTTTAAGGATCACCGCCTTCTCTCCCCTCTCAAGTAGTGCAATCCTAGTTAGGATTAACCCGTGAGAAAAACACATCACAATAGTTCAACTTGTCGTAATGTCTCTTGTATGTCGTTATCCATTGTTAACTGTCTGACAGTCATGTATTTAATTATGTCAAATGTGAACGAGAACGTAATGTCTGGCCCAACTGATTGGATTTTAGATATTCAAATTATGTAGATGTACTGTAAAGGTGAGAGTGGAGAACATTAAAACAATCCCAGACGTTAGCGCAAATGTTTAGTTGCCGTGACACCAAACGCATTGGAATTGTTCTCACGATAAGCCATGGGTTGGTCTCACGATATATCAAGGTATCTTAGTCCATCCTATTATACCATACACTCCCAGCAGTTAGGACCGTAGCGACTGTTTCTACTCTGAATTAGAGATAATAGTAAACATTGTTTGCATGCCCAAAATAATCCCCAGGCCCACTTCATTGATCCGCAGCTACCCAATGTATTGAACATTATTTGGTTATTTTCTAGATTTGATAATATTTTCTGAGTAATTTGTCATCCGCAATTCCAAGGGCAATGGAATGTTAAAAAGTATTGTAAGGTCTTTACCAGTCAGAGGCCAGGCGTCAGTTTTCGGACTCCCTTACATTCTGTAACGTGATATTGAAGTTCATCCCTACATTTCAACGTGTGCTTCACCAAGCCTCTTAATGTGGCGGCACTGTTTCTTTATAAGGACTTGGGCAGTTAATGGTCATGGTTAATACTATATGGAGTGCTTCTGTCAAACTGACCCTTTGTTTTATGTTTCTCCGTTGCTTACCTATTAGTTGTACAATAGTGCTTTCAATCAATGGCGTACATATGATATATGCGCCCCCCCCCCCCCCCCCCCACCGACTCATTTTTCCTTTTGTACGCATCATATATATATATATATATATATATATATATATATATATATATATATATATATGTTATATGTATGTGTATATATTAAAATGTAAAAAAGTTAAGGTAACAGGACAAACTATAATGAGCGAAAGCTCTCAATGGCACTACTCCTGACTGACACATGTAAGATCTCATCACTGTCACTCTCCCTTTGTACTCCCACTACATATAATATATCCCCAACCAGATTACGACACAACCAAGAAATACAACTAAAATTTTACGAGTTAGGACATCTGGGTCAGAATAATGAAAAGACTTCATATTAAGAGCATGTTGGCAGGACACTGGATATCTTCTTCTTCTGCGTACACAGTCAGACAGTAACCATTATTTTCTCGAAAAAAGCGGCGGTCATCCTGAGACTCTCGCCACTACCATAGAGCTTGTCTTGCAGTTCCACTGGCAATGGCCACATCTGCTCTCTCTGATCCTCGTATGTCGGGCAGTTCTGCAGCAGATGTTCAGTGGTCATTTTACCAGTACCGCACGGGCATTCGTCGGTACACCCTATCTTCAGTTTGTTGAATAGGTGGTACCTCAGTCTGTTGTGGCCAGTGCGAAGTCTGAAGACAACGACCTGCTCTCTTCGGTTCAACTGGTAAGAGGCATCGTTTTTGGTGTAACCAGTATGTTCGGTTTCCCATTTGGACATGTATCTGGCTTTGGGACACTGGATATGATCCATACTTTGTCTCCATTTTACTATATGCCATGTAAAGGCCCATCACTACAGTTTGCTCCTTATGGATCAGATCTTTACATTGAAGGTCGGCTGCAATGGATCTCTGACATCCTCCATCTCTGGCATTGATAGTGTAATCTGACAGCCTTTTTCTGCCCATCCGTTGATCTTATCCTCCTACTTAAAGCGTTATCTACCTCTGGCATATTTACCCTATACTTTTCTTTCCAACATGATTTTCAGCATGAATAATGAAGACATCAAATGATGTAATGAGAATAGGTATTCAGTTGACCTTTTGGTCGCAATTGAAGGACCTAGATTATGCAGATGATCTGGTACTTTTGTAACACAGTTAAGGCCAAATAGAGAGAAACTTGACAGGATGAAAGAACAATCAACCAAATTGGAAAATGAACATCAAAATGAAGAAAACCAAGCTCCTTAAAACTAATCCGATAAACAAAGAACCAGCCATGCTGAAGGTAGAGCCGTTGGAGGACGTGAATGCCGTTACCTATCTGGGCAGCACAATTGGCATGTCAGGGTGCATAGATGCATCTGGAAAGACAAGAATGACATTCCTGACACCAAACAACATATGGGTGGGTATACACAGAAATTAAGATTCACACCAAATTTAGAACATTCTACGACAACGTCAAGTCGATGCTGTTGTATGGAACCGAAACATGGCGAACGGACCACAGTGATACAACAAAAACTTGAGTTCTTCGTTAACAAATGCGGAGTATAATGGGTAGCAAGTGACAGAACATGGTGAGGAATGAAGACCTTTAGACAAAGAGTCAGCAACAGTCACTGGAACAATACATTAAGAAAAGAAAATGGGAATGGATCGGACCGTAGCTGAGGTAGGCATGGTCCAACATAGCTATGCAGACTCTAATATGGAATACTCAAGGAAAGAGAAAAAGAGGTAGACCAGAATCCATATGGAGAAGGGAATGTGAGAGGAAACTACTATCATTTGGTCACATATGGAGAGAGGCAGACAGAGTAGCCAATGGCAGTGTATACTGACGAGATGTGGACAATGGCTTATGCAACCAGAGGAGAGATGGACTTGATTAATTGATGATTTTTTTCTATTGGAGTTAAATTAAAAACCTAGTCTCTACAGAGGCAAGCGACCTGTATTCACTAGCTCTATAGATCATCCCCGTGGGCGCCAACGATGTGAACAAACACCATATTGGTAGATTTAATAAAAAAGGTTATTCTGGGATTTCTCATTAATTATGTTTTCCTTCCTAGATTCTTTGTCCTTTTTTTCTGGTGGTGTTTTTATCCCCATAGTAGATTTGGCCCATTTATTTATACACCTACATAAAACTGTTTCTAACTTTGTCTTTGTTTTGCGTAGATCATCACAATTCGGTTGGAATACCCTGCTGTCTCCTGTGGGTTTCATTGATGTCGACTTTTGTAGTTACCATTCAGATTGAGTAGACGCTTGTGATGTTAGCGGTTCAATTTCTGCCCCCCCCCCCCGTCTTGTGGAATACCTGATCGTTGGAGAGGATACGGGAGAAAATCCTAAGAAAAATCTGCATCCTCTTCTGCTCTTAGTTGTCTTTACCATGTCTTGCCACTGAATAAGGGTAGCTGAGGACGAGAGAGAGTGACGTGTGCAACTCTCCACTATAATCAAATTCACGCGCAAGTCACTTTGTCCTAATTTCACGAATGCAACTGTCTAAAATGAAAGGTACAAAGAGAGTGCCTTTGATATTGGTGCATGGAATATTCGCACCGTCGTGGATCGTGACAAATCTAACGGACCTGAGAAAAGCTAAGCCCTGATTGCAGAAGAGCTTGCCATATACATAATTGATATAGCAGCCCTAAGCGAGGCTCGCTGGGCAGAATAGACCAAATTACATAAATTGAACCTGCCGAAGACGGATGTATCAGACTGAAAGGTGCAAATATCGCAGTCAAGCTGTAAACTAGCAACACAACGCATTCCGTTCACTAGACTGCATCCCACTACTTGCAAAGTCCTGTTCAGGACTTGGTATTGAGAGATTGAGAACAAACGCAGAAGAAGAAGAAGAAGAAGAAGATAAGTTGAAGCTGGCTATGCCTTTTTCCTGGAAAGGTCGTGTAATTGAAGACCAGCGTGAATCGGGTATTGGCTTTGCTATCAAATCGAGCTTGGTTAGTGCGCTCCCCAGACCCCCCCCCCCACCCCAAAAGGGATTAAGGAGTGTCCTATTTCCTTATTGTAAGTGCAACAGACAATTCAGGGCTGCTATTTGCTTATTTAGCCATCTACGAACTCATGGAGACGAACAGTGAATGTTGACAAGGTGGTCCTCATTGATTACAATGGACAAACAACACAAATACATCTACATCCACTGGGAGTCAATTCTCTTCTGTAGCTGTTTGTTTATTGTCCATGATTTGAGATCAAGACGTCGAGCAGCACATGAGCAGCAGTGGCCAATGACCCATAGCTGACAGCTAGCGTCAGGGCCAGCCAACAAGAGCTGCCAATACTGTTCTACACCTCCATACGGTGATCCTGAATAACAGTCTGCAACAGAGCAGATTTGCTTTAGAGAAGGAATTGAAGAGAGGAGGCTAACCGGGTACTCTAAAAAGGCCTGCTGCTGAAGACAGATGTGTCGGACTGAAAGCCGAAAATATCGCAGTCAAGGTATAAACTAGCAACACAAAGCCCTTTTCAGGGCTTGGTAGGGGGAGATTTAGAATGAACACAGAAGAAGAAGAAGTCCATGATGGAATGTAAGGATTGACACCGTCATCCAAGTAGTGGTGAGCCTACTAAGAAATCTAAAATTGCACTACATATATCCAGGAGCACATAGGCCACATAGGTATAAAAAGAGCTACTTAACAGATCTTCCCAAGTGTAGCTAACAGATCTTCCCAAGTGTAGCTTAAAATACAGTGCTGGTCTGTACACGAATAAAAGAGGTTAAAAAACCCCGTACAAATGACAGTTAATGGTCCAAAACAAGTGTGAAGCAACTATGAATACATCCAACATAAATGACCATTATTATCATCACCAAAAATGATGAAAATGCAAAGTAAGGGTAATAAATAAGCATTGAGGAAAATATTGTAATAGATAACAAAATACAACATAATGCATTGATTAGCAAACACGCACATTTTTAATGGAATGGATTAGTTTTTTTTTTGAATATTCAGCAAAATTTGAAAGAAAGAAATTATCAAATAAATTTGTACATAAAAATATTTACTCTTTGCAAAATATATATGAACATTAATTGGAATAAATGAATATGTGCATTACAAGTGAACAAATGTCAGATATTCACTTGTTTGAAGCAAAATGCAGAACTATAATGGTTTCTTATACTACTTCCACCACAAATTTTTCTTCATAATCTGCAAATAATCATGTTGCCTTAGTAATATTTTAAATATTTTCCCATCTGAATTCATTTAAATATAGTTATTGATATTTGATATATTTATAACCAAGGCTAATGTCAAATGATTCATATTTCTACTTAGTTACTGATAAATGTGTCATATTTATATCTGGATGATTTCTCTAAAATAAATAACCTGCTGTGATGTAATTCATTTTTCTCTCCTTTTTTAAAACTTGAGGGGAGTATATAAATGAAACTGCAGTTTTATAAATTGTTAACATATTTCTTTTGTCACTTTGAAGATAACTGAATGTGCCATTGAACAAGCTAAACAATGATAATTTCTCTGGGCCAGTAAGGATCTCACTATTTTTAATACGCTAAAATCGACTGTTTTAGTCATGTTAGCGTCCATGGCAAATAAAATAGTTGATATTCTGGCTTTGAAAGTATTCATTGTACTGACTTGAGATACATATCATATAAAAGGCAAACAAGAAAAAATTAGCATTGCACTTTGGTTAGGGTTGACCACTGAGATTGCCCTAACTATCATAAGTACATACGGACGCACTCACGCATCCAAACACTGGTTAAAACGTCCTGATATCGCATAAAAGACTATGGTCCGGGGTGGAAAGAGCCATATAGCTACTAGTAGAATACAGAGTGGCAAACTTTTAACCAAAAAAATGTTGTCAATGACCGACTGGTACATGGCAAAACCTCATTCGATGGATCCACAAACTGCGGGAGATTTGAAACAATTTCATCTATTAGAAGAAGATGTCTGAGAAGAATAATCAGGAGTGTGTATAGTCATGAAGCTCTAAGAGCTATCAGATCTGTACCCTTTGCTATTTGCTAAAAGTACATATGTGTCTGCCTGGTGAAGTAATATCTGCTCCTGTTAACATGACATAGGATAAAAGACATTTACGTTGAAGAACATATAGCATAGTGTTTGATTAGTTTTTATCTTTTAAGTTCAATTAAATAAACACTTTAAAATCCCCACAGAGATAGCAAATATGCAATGCTTTCATTATGTTAATGTCAGTTAATCCTCACTGATTTCAGAGGAAAGAAGGCTTGTAAAAGAGGAGAGACCAATGACTAGACTGGAACCAGATTAAGAAGAAAACTGCAGACAGAATAATCAAGCATTTTCTCTGGCAAACCACTATACCTTATGGTAGAAAAGGAGTGATCAAGTAAGATTCTGAAACAAATAATATAAGTGTGTTATTTCAGAATGTAGGATTTGACATTTCCTACCAAATGGATTGCATTTGAGTTCAACAGTGACAGAGATAACAAATCCCTTGGTTATGAGGAGTGAGCAGATAAATGAACAAATAAAAATGTATCTGTGAGCAGAAAATATCTCTTTATTGTTAAAAATGTAGATGCTAATAAGTGTGTGCGTTTGGCAACTTATATATTAAACAAGAAGAAAACGGACTGGAACAAAGATGCAGCGCAGGGAATGAGCTGACAGCAATCAGTGACTCATAGCTAGCTGCTTGTATCAGGGTTAGCAAACCAGAGCTGACCAAGACCCTATTTCATCTCCAAGTGGCGGCCCTGGAAACAGGCTGCACTAGTATAATCTGGCTAAGAGAATAGGAATTGCAGTGGGAAAGCAAACCAGATGTGTTGGGCCAAAAGGTGCAGGTATCGCAGCCTTGCTGTAAACTGCACCATGTCAATTTTAGGTCAAACAATGAGAAGAAAAAATGGGAGTTAAGCGTAACAAATAAAATGTACAACTAAATTTATAATTTGCTTGCATCAGAAAGCAAAATAATAGCCTTAAAATCATCCTACATATTAAATTATTTTAATGAAAAAGAGAATAGTGATGACAATTAGATGGAAGTGTCACAATAGACTGAGGTACCACCTATTCAACAAATTGAAGATAGGTGGCACTGACGAATGCCCGTGTGGTACCGGGCAAATGACCGCTGAGCATTTGCTGCAAAACTGCCCGACATACGAGGATCAGAGAGAGCAGATGTAGCCATCACCAGTGGCAACACTAGACAAGCTCTATGGCAGTGTCGACAGCCTCAGGATGACCGCTGCTTTTTTCGAAAAAATAATGGTTGCTGTCTGACTGCGTACGATGAAGAAGAAGAAGATGGAAGTGTCAAAAGAATGAATACATCAATCGTTACAAGAAATCATACAATGATGTAACATAATATAATATTTTAATATAACATATATTGAATGCTCATAAAATGGACAGTGATGATTACTGGTAACTTTTAAAGGAAACATAAGCAAGAATTAATACTTGTTCTGCAGAAAAGAACTAACGTTCAAGGATATTTTTGCAATTGATGGATACAAGAGAGAATTTGCAAGAGAGAAGGGTAAAATTATTTAATAGACAAAGAAATAATAAATAAATACTTAAAATACTTGGTTAACATAAGAGCAGCTAGCGCTCACACATACCGATCTAGCAGGCAAAACATATGAAATAGCTGTAGATACTAGCTGAAATCAATGTGAGCGAGCTTATAGAAAGACACAGACATAAAAATAAGTTGTTTAAACAGATTTAGTAACTTAAACTTCTTTATACTAGTTTAGAAGACTCTGCTGAGTGTATACAACTAATACCAATATTTGTTATCTACATTTGATTGAAGTTTCCCTGCAACCTTTCATAATTTTACCACACAAAATAAATAAAAATGGTAAAATTATATTTGATGAGGTAAATATTTCAATGAGGTGGAAAGAATATGTCAATTAATTATTATATGAAAACAGATAAAAAAAGTCACTAGTATAGAATAATAGGTAGAGGAAAACAAATAAACATGGGGAAACAAATGAAACCTCTAGACTCGGACAGCATTTAAATAGAAATATCAAACACCTTACAGAACTGTGCAATGACATATAAAATATAGGATACATACTCAAAGACTTGGAGATATCAGTCTTTATCACATTGTCTATGAAGTGGCTGATAGACTGTCAAGATAAGGTGAAATGCTACCTCAACCTTATATAGGTATAAGAAGTTTACAAGGTGCTGATACGATAATATGTTGGAAACAGAACACAGGTCAACACCCAAATTATGCATACTACCAGCTCAACAGAGGTGAGGAGGTAGTAATCTTTTGACTATGAGCCAGCATCAACAGAGTGAGATACCATCTATTAAAAAAAAACTAAAGATAATAATACTGATAAATCTGTCTGCTGCAAAAGTGTCCAACATATGAGGAACAGAGAAAGCATGTATGGTCATAACTAATACCATTCCTAGACAAGCTCAATGAAAATACCAATAGGCTAACCACCGCTTTCTTTAAATATATTCAAGTTGATGTCTGGAAGCATAAGAAAAAAAAGATAAAAAAAGAAGAATAAGATAGCATTGCCTTAAAAAACTTCACACAGTGGATTGTATAGATTATAGAACAATCAGCTTGATGAGTCAGATAATAAAAATACTTCTCAAATTTATACTGGACAAAAATTAAACAAATAAAATAGACAATGAAGTAGCTGATGAGCAGTTTGTGTTTTGAAAGAACAATAAAGCTAGAGAAGCAATTTGAAAATATTGGCAGAATAGTATAAAGAAGTACAAAAGATTATCTGTATGTGTTACAAAGACTAAAATAAAGCCTTTGACAGTCCAGGATGAAATGATAACTGAGTGCATCCAAGAGATTAATCAGTAACCTGTATAAGGAACAGGTGGCAGCATTGAGTTCTTGAAAGAATTATTCACCATATATTAATTTAACAAGGCATGTGAGACAGTGATGTGTGTTGTCACCTGGTCTGTTTAACATCTGCAAAAAAAGAAGTTGCAGACATATTGAAGAGATGCCAGGAACGAGCATCAATGGAAGGATAATCAACAATCTGAGACATGTTGGCTGAAAGTGAGCAAGAGTTGCAGAACAACAGAAGTAAAAAATATAGATTGGACATTAACATCAGGAAAATAAAAACTATGGTAATTAGCTAAACAGCAAACATCATAGTAAACTGCAAGATACTGACACAAGTAAACAGTTTCAAAATTTACTTATATCTAGAACAGATAATAACAAGTGATGGTAGATGCAAAAGATAAGTATGGAGGAGAATAGGAATCTGCAAAAAAAACCATTTAACCACGTGAGAAATATATTGACATCAAGGCTAATAAATAAACTAAAAATTAGAGTCATCACGTGTTTCATATATATATATATTTTAATCATCACTATACGGTGCGAAAACATGGATGGCAGCAAACAGTTGGAGGACAAAACAAAGGCCCTTGAAATGTGGTTACAGAAGGATGGATCACATTTCATGGAAAGAGATGCAGACAAATAGAAAAGTCCTGATGAGAGTAGGAATTGTAAGGAAAAAAAAAAGACTTTAAATTTAGGCAAAACAAATTATTTGGACATATAAAGAGGAACGATACACAGCTGAATACAAAACTGGGGAGAAATGTTGAGGGCAAATGAGCAATAGGAAGCAGAGCTATAAGTGGGAGAGCAACATCAAGAGATGAACACAAATCAGTCTATCTGTAAATACGGTCAAGGGCAAGAAACATAGGTTGTTGGTTATCCATTTCCATTGCAGACAACCTTCGATGCAGAGACACCAATTGACATAATTGAAATAACTACACTTTAAATCACTGCAAGAAATCAATAATACACACACTGATTACACATCATTTTCTAATGTCATCCAAAAACTGAAGAAATTTGAAAGAAAAAAGGACATAATTTACGCGACTTCATTCTATCAATTGATTCAGCTTTTTGGTTGCAATAAAATATGGGATCATCACTAGAACATGGCCCTTTACATGAAACCTGTATCCGAGCATTTGTAGTGGCTGATAAAATAGCAATAGTCTTACATGCTAGTCCAAATCTCTTTAGATGCATATTTTTTAACATGTTTTTAGTCCAGCTGTAAACTAGCTACACAACGCATTCCGTTCTCTGAACTACATCCTTCTACTTGCTGAGCCCTGTTCACGGCTTGGTAGTAGAATATTGAAAACAAACAAAGAAGAAGAAGAAGCATATTTTGAATGCTACATTGGGGATCAAGATGCTGAGCAGCACATGAACTGCAGTGGTTAGCGACCCATAGCTGACTGCTAGCGTCAGGGCCAGCGAACCATAGCTGCCAAGACCCTTCTTCACCTCCATGAGGTGATCCTGGATAACAGGCTGCAGCAGGGCAGACTGGCTAAGGAGAAGAGATCGAAGAGGGAATGCTAACCCGGCACTAAAAAAATGCTTGCTGAAGTTGGATGTGTTGGACTGAAAGGTGCAAACATCGCAGCCAAGCTGTAAACTACGACACAAAGCATTCCATTCTCTGGACTACATTCTGCTACTTAAGCCCTTTCAGGGTTTGGTAGTGGGAGATTGAGAACGAATGAAGAAAACGAAAAATGCTACATTGGCCTTATCCTTTCCAGCCTGGATGATATAGAGTGAGAGGCTACAGATTAACTAGCTGTCTCTCCTAAAAATTCAACATGAACATGCACAAGTTTTTCATCAAGGTGCCAAATTGGATTATGTTAGTATTTCTGCAAATTAGTACCATCAAGTAATACGGTTACTATAACATACTTTTATTTCTAAAGTAGACAATACAATAAAGGAAAGTCATCAGCATATAGTTGGTTTCAGCACATATTGGTATTCTTTGTCACATTCACATTATCCTTGGCTTCAAACTGACAAGTGTCCCATATGCGAGAAAGCCAACCATTTGGTGTAAGCATCCTGGTCATTTGATGTGCTGTACCAAAGCAGACCTAGATCTTTTGTCAAACTATCCCACCACAACACAGGTGAGCAATTTCGTGGACATGTATAGCAATAAGTCCATCAAAACTTTGTTTACTGTGTTCATCTGTTCTCAGCAAGTGTACCATATGACCAGCCCAACATTTGTGTGAAAACACTGCTTCTATGATCCCCTCTGGCAAAGATGGCGCCATAACTGGCTGCGAGTCTACATTTCTCTACTGTTTTAGATCATTATGGATGCCACCAGACCACAGATTTGCCTGGAATTCACACTAGTCGACGACTTACACTTGTGTTCACTTGTTGTTTTCCGTCTGGACTTGTTATTTCGTTCTTTTTTTGTGATTTCTTCCATCCGTTTATCCTGGTCTGGACGACGGCTGAATGGCGCTACGCTTATACCTGTGTCGTATTTCACGGGTTAGTTCTGCCGGTTCACCTTCACGAATATGGCGTGTGGGAATTTTAGATGCTACTATGATGAGCTGAATACAGCTGGGGAGAGATGCCAGAGTCACTCACACGTTGAGTGTTGTCTATACGACCTCTTGTGGTTATCGAAAAGGCACGACAAACTGCGTTAGATGCCTTCCCACCTGCGGGTTACATGTTTACAGAAAGGCTTCGGGGGTAACCCTGAGGCAAGTGATACGACTGTCCACATGGCTGTACAAAGAGAGTGGTCTTCATCACTTGTGATGGACAACTATTAATGACGTCCCTAGTGAAACTGATAAGCTAGTCCACTCAGACAAAACATGCTGACCAGGATATCGCACCAGGGCCAGGCACAATACATTGACCAAGAACACAATCTCTATTCCATGTAGAGTTCTCTGGAAACATGCTGATTTCAAGGCAGTCTGGCTGACGAGATGTGGATCAATGCGATCCCTGTAGTAGTGAGCACCCTGCAGATGAAGCCAAGCACAACACAACACCTAGAGAGCCACGGTCCACCTTCATCAGCATGCTTGGGATGTGAAGAAAGCTACTACAACCGACCACTTAACATTCTTTTCAGGGTGCACAAAAGAGTAAACTTACTTATTGTGGGCATTCAACAACAACAGCGAAGCTCAAAAAAGTCGGACGTCAAATTTGCTTATTCTGGATCTGATCCCTATTCTATGCCACTTGTGTTATATAAACATATATATATATATATATATATATATATATATATATATATATATATATATATATATTGTAATGGCCTTTTGTGTTTTGATAGTCGGTCAGTAATCTGGTCTATTGTAGATATATATATATATATATATATATATATATATATATATATATATATATATATTGTAGATATATATATATATATATATATATATATATATATATATATATATATTGTTATGGCCTTTTGCGTTTTGACAGTCGGTCAGTAATCTGGTCTATTGTATATATATATATATATATATATATATATATATATATATATATATATATATATATTATATATATATAATCACTGGAAACACTCAGCTAATGACAAACTTGGAGAAAGAATCAAACATGTAACAAATCAAATCTTTCAGAATACTTAAAATATACTCTTCCTTGCAATTGTTGTCAATACGTTGGAAATAATCAATTGAACCATTAGTACTGTGAACGGAAAACAATTTCGATCAGAAACCAAATTTAAATAACTGGAAGCAATAAGTGGAGAAGAGGTAATAAAAGCAAAATTAAGAACAGGTCAGCAAAACAATTCTAACAAAACTGACGCCAATATATAAAAATAAGGTTTAGCTAAAGACTAATGTGAACTGATTCAATTTTTCATCGTATATGTGCCTTTATGCATGAGGGACATACAATTCAAAATTGGAGCAGCAAATTCAAGTAATTGAAAATGAGCTTTAAATAAATTCTTGCAATAATATACACCATTCATATCTCAAATGCCAACATATAGAATACAATACAACAAAATAGAAGACGATACAAAATACTATTGACAGCTGTACAAACACACCCATGGGCAGGAGAAACAGAAGAGGACATAAGATGTGAGGGACAGATCATTTAGTGAGTACAAAAGTGGAAACAGACAATTAATAATTTGGTAAAATTACCTCATAAGTTACAGGGAGAGAAGAATAAGATTATGTATATGTGTGTGTGTGTGTGTGTGTATATATATATATATCAAGCAAAGGCAGCTGTTCATTTTAAACGATGATGGCATAATTAATTTTGCTAGCGCTATTTTTAGTAAGGATTAACTGCGCTACTTTTTATCCTCACTCTCTCGTCTCGTGCCGCCCGACCCCAGTGGCAAGTCAAGGACAAGACAACTAGGGGGCGACTACGAGATGCAGGGGACTCCGCATCAAGCACCCGTGAAAAAGACGGCGGAGTCTGGAGTCGAACTCACACCACATGATTACGAGGCCGATGGCTTGACCACTTCACCACGTTTACAAACCAATGCGCACCTTGACTATGAGAAGTCACATTATGTAAGAATGACAAGTATCACAGACAAGGTAATCAGCGTTACGGTAGACAGCCCTCAAATCCACACAGCCGCTATATATAATGACATCCAAATTTTTTCAGCTTGCAATCCGGATTAATCATAGTGCCTGTATCACTATATCGGTAGCTTTAACTCTCACCTTGTGACAACACTTTGTGAATATCTGGAACATTTTTTCTTTGCCATTCATTATGAACATAGGGATTTGGTCCTGGTCAACCTATTTGATGTCACACTCTCGCTACTTTGCGGGATACGTGTTCACTGGAAAGGGTCAGGAGTAAACCCTGAGGAAAAATCTGCATCCTGTGCTATCTCCAGTCGTCTTGATAATATCTTGCCACTAGCCAAAGATAGCTCAGGACCAAAGAGTGAGGTTGATATATTGTGCAAATCTACATAGCTAATCTAAATCACAGCGCAAGTTACTCATTTCAGCGGACAGAGCAAAATGGAAAAATTGTCCACACAACTGAACGAAGAGAGTGGTTTTCATCAGACATGATGGATGAACATCAGAGATATAAATATATATATTTATATATATATATATATATATATATATATATATATATATATATATATATATATATATATATATATATATAAATAAAATCAAAGCACCAGGGACAGATGACATATATATAAAGCTTCTCAAAACAGCTGAAAAGTCTTTACAAAATGATAACGATATTTATAACAATGGAATACGGCCATAGAAACACACAACTTCAATAATTATTCCTTTGCTAGAAAAATCTAACGCAATAGAATATGACCAATCTTAAACAAGCTTAATACCAAATGTAACTAAAATTATATTAAAGATAATTAAGGAGAGGTTTCAAGCGATTATTTCAATCAAAGGACTAACAGACCCAGCTTCAATAAGATAGGGGGTTTGACAGAGTTGCTTGCTATCACCAAATCTCTATAACGTATATTCTGAGATGACGGAAAACAATTGTTCAGAGTGGTAATAGGGGTGTCAGATTCAATGGTATGAAAGTTAATACCATCAAATTTGCTGATGATCTTACCATAGGGGAAGGATCAGTAGCATCATTGCAAATGCTGCCTGAAAAGATTAACAGCATCGTCAAAGAGTTGGACATGAAAATAAACACATTGAAGGTAAAGAAAATGGCAATTAAAGAAATAACATCGACAAATGGGTAGAATTGAGGAAAATAATAATCACTACTCATGCATTGCCAATTGCATTGTATGGGACTGAAACATGAAAAATGCTTGGAAGCATTTGAAATGTGGTGCAACTGTTGAATCAGAAAGAAAATCCAATGACAATGTCCTCACTGAGGTAGGCACACAAAGACAAATATTGAAAATGATACAAAAATGAAGATTGAATTGCCTGAGACACACTATGTGGCATGAAAGTCCTCTGAAAAAGATACTAGAGAACAAGATTCAAGAAATGGGACAGCCAAGACTCATCTTTACATCTCAGGCATCCAGAGACATTACAGTAAGAGCCTATGCTGAAATGAAGAAAGCTGCAGAAAATAGGGTTCAATAGAGAGAAATACTCAGACAAACTTACAAGTCTTAAGACTGATTAACCACATGTGATGATATATATATATATATATATATATATATATATATATATATATATATATACACACACATACACACAAATGCATGCAAGCAAGCACACACACATACACTAAAAGATTATGATTGATTGACATACTCCAGTCTCAGCAGACACTGGCGCACATGTTATGCAAGACAGGTCCTGAACTGATAATAAAAATGAGCCGGCCACAGTCAAGGAAATATTGACAGCTATGAGTAAAACAAAGAGACAGCACAAAACCATACCTTGGATAAAGTGATGTATAAGTGGAGCGGAGAGCTAAGTAAAGTGGATTTCTCCTCTCGTAATTCTACCTTGTCATGGTAGAGCATGATGTGTTTCTATGACATTAAGAGATAAGCTGGTGGGAACATAACTACATACTAGCAACATCTTGTAGGTCAGACATAATCAGTAGGTTGCCAGACAAGGTGGGACTTAAAATGTGTTGCCCTGCAGACAGGTTGAGGACAGTTGAAGACAAATGAAAGCAAACCTAACAGAAAAGCATCATCAATTTGGGATTAATTCATTGGGCAATAGTTCTAACAAAGCACTGGAAGGCACATTCGTTTGATAAAACGTACTAATTTGAAGAAGACAGGAGTAGATATGATGAGCGCTACTCTGTTTCCTGTGATTGAACTCCAACCCCCCACCCCCCAAATGTGTAATGTAACTTGCACACAAAAATAATACAAACATATAGTAATATAAAAACAAAATTATGAAAAGAACAAACAATGTTCATCCTTGAACATTTCAATTATGGAGAATTTCTGCTCCTTCATGAAATGTAAAAAGAAGGTTAAAAGAGTAAAGTTATTTTCTAACTGATGTGCCTTGATCAATAATATTACACCAAGAAATTATATCCTTGTTTTGTTGTAATATTGAGGATTTGATACGTGAAATTTGATATTAAGAAATGCATTTTTTATTAATAGTTTTACAATAAGAAAATCACAACCAGCATTAATTTGATATCACAATAATAATAAACAATTTACACTTCATTGGTATAATATTCTATAGAATGTTCACTGAAATTACAATTTTTGTATATACATACACATCTATCAATATATGCTATGTCACACACACACGATACATTTATATTACCCTGACTTATATCCACTGATGATAAACAATCAAATGATATGAATTACACACATCGCATCATCATAGAATGTCTTGAGACTAGTAATGACATCCATCAACTATAAAAATGAGGAAAAATACAGTAAAGTAAAGAAAAAGTAAAGATCCCATTTACATACCGTGAAGCACATTGGGTATATGATGATGGAACCATATTTTCTAAACCAATGGCATATTAGGGCCACTTCTACTTTCCAGACTTGCTCTAGTACTTAATTTTTGAACCTGTGTCGACCCTGTATCAGTTTGTTATTGAAAAAAATATCCTGCCTCAACTTGGGTACCTAGGTCTCTCGGCTGGGCACTCAGTGCATTAACTACTATGCTATCAATACAATGCCAACGTATCTGCCAACAAGGCAGATTTAGATAAAATTCGAGAATGGTCTGTGAGCTGGCAAATGGAGTTTTAATATAGATAAATGTACAGTCATTCACATGGGTACATCCAATATGGAACATAATTACAGAATTGGCAAGAACAATATTAGAATGATAGGAAAAGAAAGGGACCTGGGGGTTATAATAGATCATACAGGTAAAGTGAGTGAGCAAGTCCAAGTAGCAGTGAAAAAGGCAAATGCAATGTTAGGTATGATAAAAAGAAATATTAAACATAGGAGCAAGGAAGTGATAGTCAAACATTGTAAAGCATTAACTAGACCTAGATTGGAGGACTGTGTACAGGTGTGGAGTCCTTATCGTAGAGGGGATATAAATATGTTGGAAAGGTTTCAAACAAGAGCAACAAAGCTGAAAGGGGGTTCCAGGATTACAGTTATGAGGGAAGACTCAGAAAAACCGGCCTACAGTGTCTAGAAATGAGAAGAATTCGAGGGGACTTAATTCAAGTTTATAAGATAATTGCTACAGGAAGTAGTGGACACAGGGACTTAAGACGATTGTCAACATACAAATGTTATATTATGAACATAGGCAGCAAGATAGAATAAGTACTGTCAAATATAATAACACATTCAAAGAGCACAGTGCTACGCATGAAGGGGTTATTATGGGAATGCTTCTTCCTCTGAGGTTAGATAAATGGAACATTTTGAACATAACTAAACAACAACTAAAAAATACGTACAGATAACATTACAAGAATTTTGGTCAGAAGGCAAGAGTTCCAGAACAATTCTACTCATTCCAATAACGATACAATCCTGTGGATGTGTTTGGTGTAGGATCCACATGCTGTCATTTCTGGATTGAAATGAAGGATGCGATCTTAATTTCAATCAAATTCTAAAAAAGTGTGCCTCTCAAATAACAAAACCACACTCATCAGCAATACAGTACAAACAGGAAAATACACATTGGCTTATGCATCCTGATATAACCAAAGGGACTGTATGTGGCTGAAAGCAGCGTGACAGCAAAGGTTAAATGGCATTCTTGATAGCTGTCAGATTTATTGATGTTACATAACACTCTTTGTACCTGGTTGCAGTGGGTTTCCTAATATGCTTGTCTTGTCAAATATACTTTATATGAAATCATTATCAAACATTCTGTCTTGTAAGATAACAGTCAATTTCCTTCAATATGATCTGTACTACGCTATCCCAACTAATTTTTTAGGCCATCTGTGTGATGCTATATAACATCCTTCCTATTTTTTTATCACCTGCTGTCATTTAATATCTTTCTGCTTTTTTTCAATATGCTGCACATCTATGCATGTGATAAATTGTAGTCATTGTATTTGTGCCATTTGATATTTTGCAATATTGTTATCATCTAAATTATCATGATTTGATTTCTTATGTACCCATGGAATGGTCAGAATTCATGTGAGAATGTTCTAAAATGTTTACCTTTCTTTCAGTCCTTATTATCGCTAAAACATACAGGACCAACCACAGAAAATGCAGGACCCGCTTAAAGCATGTTGGTGGGGGGCCCCTTGACACTTCAAGTGCAACCTTTATTAGTGTTTTGAAATAATTAATTAAAATCATGTTGCCAAGCATAGGGTTCCAAAGCTGATGAGACCTTATCCCGTTCATCTGTTCAAGGCATAAGAGAACATTATTGTCACATGTGGCATAGAAGATGACTAGCCCCAAAAAAGGAAAAATTTTCAATGTAAAATTGCGTATGTACATCACTGTTTTACCCGCGCACTCAGTTTTAAGCAAATGGCTGGCAAAGTTCTTCTGGCCTATGTTTTTCACAGGAAAAAGATCTGGTTCATCTAACAATTATGGTATAAATCAGTTTGGTTGATTGTCTTTTCGCTCCAAGAAAAACATAAACCTTCCACTATAGCAGGTCATTTTGAACATTTACACTAGCACTTTCAGCAGCCAATTGCTTTTTTTAAATTTTTTTGATGAGGCCACTTATGTACAACCCATGTTAGTTGTCGTTTAAGACATACTTGGAAGGTTTGTTCAATCAATCAATCAATCAATTAATCAATAAAATATGACACAGTCTATTGATAAGAAGGTTGCTTATTGACTCCTTGTACTTCTACACGGATAATAACTTTTTCTTGTCCTTCTTTCATTCCATTCAAAGAATAAAGCTACTACTATAGCCAGCCCCTTAAAGGAAACCTGCACCAAAGCTCTTTTGTGTGTTCTTACAGTTATAATTTCTATAGGTTTTGGTTTTACTTAATGAGTTGCAAATCCCATACACAACATAAAATGATTGGAAGGTTGCAGTGACCATATTCTTTGCTCTCTGGCATGAGAAACCAGTGAATTTACAGACACACTGAACATGATAATAGTGAAATACCAACATGTGCATCACAAATAGACTTAGTCACCTAACATATATAACAGGTAACATGATATCAAGGACAGGATATCAGTTACAGGGGTGATGGCGGTAGGTAGATATTGTACATGCACAAGGGCAATCGTCAATCTTGAGATAACCACCGGGGAATCTGCCTCCTATCGATAGCTGGAAAAATTATAGTTCGAGTCTTGCTCAATCGCCAAACTCATCTTAAGCAGAAGTTACTCCCAGAGAGCCAATGTGGTTTTCGTTCTGGTTGAAGGGCGATCGACATGATTTTTGAAGCTCATAAAATCTAAGAGAAATGACAGGAACAGCGTCATGATCTGTACATGGCCCATGACGGACTCCAGAATCATGGCAAAATACAGTTGTTCCGAAAAATTAATCACAGTTGGCCGCCAGTTTTATGATGGGATGTTGGCTCATGTGCTGAATAATAGTGAACTATCTGCAGCATTTCTAGTCATCTATGGAGTTAAACATAGCTGTGTGCTGGTCCCAACACTCTTTAGCATGGTATTTGCAGCCATGCTTTCTGATGCTACACGTGGCATGTATCTATGAAAGTCTATACTTTTTGGTTTTTATTTTTGTTTTTCTCTATGTTTCAGAGTCATACATTAGTAATAACTTTACATTGAAGTTGAAAATTTATATATTTGTAAGTAAGTAAAGATCCCATCATGCCATGCGGCACATAGGAAATATAGTTTGGCACATATTATTTTGTAACCCATGGCACTTAGTGGATGATGTGGTTAGCATCACGCCGGCAGCCTTTATTTTCTGGACTGAACAGGTACCCATTTAAAGCTGGGTCGACCTGGGAGCCATTGTGGTCTGAAAAAACATTTCCACTTCAACTGGATAATGAACTCAGGACCACTCAGATGCAAAGCCAGTGCGCTAACCACTGCGCTACGTGGCTCCCTTTATATATTTGTGCTGGACTTTATTTCTTTTGATTCTCATAAGTTCTACAATGCTATGAAAGCATCTCTCGCCTTTTGTATTCCTATTGAAAGATTTATAACGTACATTCTATTTTGTGTCTATTGATTCTGAGCCTCGAACACTGGTTAATGATTTCTGTTTCTGCATAAGTTATTCTTATTTTAAACCCTATTAGTATTAATATAATATTAAAGCTGTCTTAAAAGTGCTGAGACCCCTACATAATTTTATTGCTGAAATAATGAGTTGTACGCCTAAGTTAACTCCTGCTTCGCTCATGTGCTACTGTGACCCGAATGTTAAGCATCAAATAGTAAGTAACACAAACCCCCATTGCACGTCATAAGAGAAGACTAAGAAGAACTTTCAATGGGGCTGGCTACACTCCACCCTGTAGAATCTTTAAGCCACTAACGTTTAAAAAAAATATTGATATATCAAATAAAAGCACAAACATAACTCCCTTTTCTAAGACAGGAATTTGGATAATGACATATGTGTCTGATAACTGATTGGATTATGTACTGTTAACTCATATTTCATTGTCTTGGAGGAAGGAAAACTCTAGATTTGGGACCTAGCATGTTAGTAAATTGAACCAAGCAGGTAAAGATGGCACAACTGATGGCATAAATATTGTTTTACACGACAGGCACTACTATGAAACCCACAGGGTCAGAGAAAAAGAAGGAGATCAGTAAAACCTATTGAGGAGAAAGCTTAAAACAGGCATACATATGAGTTTGCTGATGTAGAGAAAGCTAAAGACAGACATACCAGTAAGTATGAAGGAGAGATACATAGATGTAAGTAAGTTGATGTGGTGAGACCTCGAGGTACATATATGTTGCTCAAAACAGACAATTGAAGTGAGTACATTAATGAAGAGAGAACTTGTGGTAGACATAGATGTAAGTAAATTGATGTGAAGAGAACTTGTGGTAGACATAGATGTTAGTAAATTGATGTGAAGAGAACTTGTGGTAGACATAGATGTTTGTAAATTGATGTGAAGAGAACTTGTGGTAGACATAGATGTAAGTAAATTGATGTGAAGAGAACTTGTGGTAGACATAGATGTAAGTAAATTGATGTGGAGAGAACTTGTGATAAACATAGATGTTAGTAAATTGATGTGAAGAGAACTTGTGGTAGACATAGATGTAAGTAAATTGATGTGGAGAGAACTTGTGATAAACATAGATGTTAGTAAATTGATGTGAAGAGAACTTGTGGTAGACATAGATGTAAGTAAATTGATGTGAAGAGAACTTGTGGTAGACATAGATGTAAGTAAATTGATGTGGAGAGAACTTGTGATAAACATAGATGTAAGTAAATTGATGTGAAGAGAACTTGTGGTAGACATAGATGTAAGTAAATTGATGTGGAGAGAACTTGTGATAAACATAGATGTTAGTAAATTGATGTGAAGAGAACTTGTGGTAGACATAGATGTAAGTAAATTGATGTGAAGAGAACTTGTGGTAGACATAGATGTTAGTAAATTGATGTGAAGAGAACTTGTGGTAGACATAGATGTAAGTAAATTGATGTGGAGAGAACTTGTGATAAACATAGATGTTAGTAAATTGATGTGAAGAGAACTTGTGGTAGACATAGATGTAAGTAAATTGATGTGGAGAGAACTTGTGATAAACATAGATGTTAGTAAATTGATGTGAAGAGAACTTGTGGTAGACATAGATGTAAGTAAATTGATGTGGAGAGAACTTGTGATAAACATAGATGTTAGTAAATTGATGTGAAGAGAACTTGTGGTAGACATAGATGTAAGTAAATTGATGTGAAGAGAACTTGTGGTAGACATAGATGTAAGTAAATTGATGTGGAGAGAACTTGTGATAAACATAGATGTAAGTAAATTGATGTGAAGAGAACTTGTGGTAGACATAGATGTAAGTAAATTGATGTGGAGAGAACTTGTGATAAACATAGATGTTAGTAAATTGATGTGAAGAGAACTTGTGGTAGACATAGATGTAAGTAAATTGATGTGGAGAGAACTTGTGATAAACATAGATGTTAGTAAATTGATGTGAAGAGAACTTGTGGTAGACATAGATGTTAGTAAATTGATGTGGAGAGAACTTGTGATAAACATAGATGTTAGTAAATTGATGTGAAGAGAACTTGTGGTAGACATAGATGTTAGTAAATTGATGTGGAGAGAACTTGTGATAAACATAGATGTTAGTAAATTGATGTGAAGAGAACTTGTGGTAGACATAGATGTAAGTAAATTGATGTGGAGAGAACTTGTGGTAGACATAGATGTTATTAAATTGATGTGGAGAGAACTTGTGATAAACATAGATGTTATTAAATTGATGTGGAGAGAACTTGTGATAAACATAGATGTTATTAAATTGATGTGAAGAGAACTTGTGATAAACATAGATGTAAGTAAATTGATGTGGAGAGAACTTGTGGTAGACATAGATGTTATTAAATTGATGTGGAGAGAACTTGTGGTAGACATAGATGTTATTAAATTGATGTGGAGAGAACTTGTGATAAACATAGATGTAAGTAAATTGATGTGGAGAGAACTTGATATAAACATAGATGTAAGTAAATTGACGTGGAGAGAACTTGTGGTAGACATAGATGTAAGTAAATTGATGTGGAGAGAACTTGATATAAACATAGATGTTATTAAATTGATGTGGAGAGAACTTGTGGTAGACATAGATGTAAGTAAATTGATGTGGAGAGAACTTGTGGTAGACATAGATGTAAGTAAATTGATGTGGAGAGAACTTGTGGTAGACATAGATGTTATTAAATTGATGTGAAGAGAACTTGTGATAAACATAGATGTAAGTAAATTGATGTGGAGAGAACTTGTGGTAGACATAGATGTTATTAAATTGATGTGAAGAGAACTTGTGATAAACATAGATGTAAGTAAATTGATGTGAAGAGAACTTGTGATAAACATAGATGTAAGTAAATTGATGTGGAGAGAACTTGTGATAAACATAGATGTAAGTAAATTGATGTGGAGAGAACTTGTGATAAACATAGATGTAAGTAAATTGATGTGGAGAGAACTTGATATAGACATAGATGTTATTAAATTGATGTGAAGAGAACTTGTGATAAACATAGATGTAAGTAAATTGATATGGAGAGAACTTGATATAGACATAGATGTTAGTAAATTGACGGAGAGAGAGCTTGAGACAGACAAACACACAAGTAAGATGATATGAAGAGAGGTTAAGACAGATATACATGAGTAAGTTGGTATATAGAAAGCTCAAGACAAACATACATGTGTGTAAGTTGATATGCAGCGAGCAGGAATGGAGGACATACGGTAGGGGAACTTGCAATGCTTGTTCCACATTAAGCTGATATTTTATCAATACATTGATTGGTAAAAATCATCCTTTAATTTTGCAGTATATTTGTCTAATTGGTGGATAACATGAAAGAAGAAAGTGATACATTTCCAAAAATTTAAATAAATAAAACAGAAAAAAAGATGAATTCCTTAATTTGATGATGTGATGAAATAAAATAATGAATAATATTTGTTTCCAGTGATGTAAATAATATGAATATTTTTTTTTCTCAGTTAGATAACAGTCAAAATTGGAAAAACTGAATGAAATTTGAAAAAGAAAACCCAGAAAAGCCTTTTGTGGAATGTACATCAAGAAATTGGAAGAATAGACAAGGAATCATAACGGCTTTGTCAAAATAACAAACATATAATTATAAATTATAAATTAAGCAAGCAGTAAGACCTTAATTAATTTAAAGAGAAACAAAACAAACTTACATATGTTTACATTACTTCAAGTACAATATAGCAGACAAATTGAATACAATAAAGGAATGATATAAAAATGTGGTATACAATTTAGAGTCAAGCAGTTCAAATTTGTTAGCACACTATTTTACAAGAATAAATACATTTTTGGCTTTTATAAATAAAATATTAATAATTATTTGCCATTTTTGGAAAGCAAGGGGAAACCACCACATTATTTTTACATGATCAAGTTTATGAACATGTCACAGATCTGGAATCACACCAGCAAGCACAGAACCTCAGTACAATTTATTGGGCTTATCATGAAATGAGACAGAACTTCTCAAGCCATTATTAAGTGACATACTGGTCCACATTACACAATTGTGCAAGAACATTGGGGTCAAACTTATGTTGAGCTAAAGAGATCTACCCAAAACAGTGGAATGATTTGAAAAGATGACTTTGATACCAGTCTTCGGCTGTTAAAACATTATCCCATCATCGCATAATTTATCTGACCATTAAAAGAGTTGGAAAAACCCATCACACTTTGAACATCTTGTAAAACTGTCAAACTTGTAGAACATGTAAGAAAGAAAAATATATTTTGACAATTGTCCTAAAGAATATATTTTGACAACTGCCCCTAACAGAATATATTTTGACAATTGTCCTAAAGAACATATTTTAGCAATTGGTCTAATAGAATACACTTTGACAAACGGTCTAACAGAATATACTTTGACAACTGATCTAACAGAATACACTTTGACAACTGGTCTAACAGAATACACTTTGACAACTGGTCTAACAGAATACACTTTGACAACTGTACTAACAGAATACACTTTGATAACTGTACTAACAGAATACACTTTGACAACTGGTCTAACAGAATACACTTTGACAACTGGTCTAACAGAATACACTTTGATAACTGTACTAACAGAATACACTTTGATAACTGTACTAACAGAATACACTTTGACAACTGGTCTAACAGAATACAATTTGACAACTGTACTAACAGAATACACTTTGACAACTGGTCTAACAGAATACACTTTGACAACTGGTTTAACAGAATACACTTTGACAACCGTGCTAACAGAATGCACACTGACAACTGGCCAACCAGAATATACTTTGACAACTGACCTAACAAAATATACTCTGGCAACTATCCTAACAAAACTGACAACTGCTGTAAAGAATGTATGTGACAAACAGTCCTAACAAAACTGACAACTGCTGTAAAGAATATATGTGACAAACAGTCCTAACAAAAAAATACCTGTATTTTTTATTGACTTTGAAAAAAAAAGTTATGAAATTGATGGACCTGTATGTTTTAGGAATAAAAGTTAATTAGAAGATGGTTTGAACAAACCCTAGGTTTATATCTTTGTGTCCAAGTCTGTAAGTTATGAACCAAAAGGGACAAGTGAAGAACTGGAGGATCAAGTGATTGAAGACAATAATGCTGACATAAAAAAATCATTTATTTACCAGGACAAGACATAATATAGAAAAGCTTGTAGAGGTCAATGCAATAAGGAAGCACAAATTAAAAAAATGAATGCTCTAAAATAGTGTGTCAACTGTGACTGGGAAAAAAAGTGTCAATATTGAAAGAAAGTAGATGCTAGGCTATGTAAGTAAACTATCTAAATTATGTAAGTAGACTTTAGGCTATGTAAGCAGACTCCAGGTTATGTTTGTAGACTCTAGTCTACATACATAGACAATAGACTAAGAATTTCAATAAGTGATTCATCAAAGGCAACCGTCAAAGCTCCAACACTCAAGACTCCTGAACTTCAGCTACTCTGTTCTCTTCATTTCTCAAAGAAGTTATGAGTTAAAACTGTTGCCAGCTATATACTTCTTTATTAACATAAGATCCCCTTCTTCGTCAATGATGTTCTTTTTTTCTTTGGGTTATTCATTGACTAATCTTCTCCAGGTTTACTTTGTCCAGTGCGACTCAGGACAAGAACCTGATATTAATAAACAGTGTCACAGTAAACAACTGAATAAAAAGTTCTGAATTGAAATCAAGGGAAGATCTTTGTAAAATACAATGAATGACCCATTTTCCCAAATAAAGTAAAGTAAAGCAATAAAATTTAGCATTTATACATTGTATTGCATTTTGTCATCTGAAAAATATGGCTCCTAAGGGTTGCTCCCAATATTATATATATATATATATATACACACACAAGAGGCGTGTCATTAGTCTTTACCCTGACCATGAAGGAGTAGGAGGAGAAAGTTGAAATTTGGCACAGTGCTTAATCCTTCCTTCTCAAAGTAGCCACCACCTGAATTTATACATTTCTGCCATCTCTGCGTGACCTTGAAAAGACCTTCAGAATAAAATAACTTATTTATCTAACTACAAGACCTTCAGAATAAAATAACTTATTTATCTAACTACAAGACCTTCAGAATAAAATAACTTATTTATCTAACTACAAGACCTTCAGAATAAAATAACTTATTTATCTAACTACAAGACCTTCAGAATAAAATAACTTATTTATCTAACTAAACCAGTTATCACAAGCCAGTATGACAACTTTGTCACTGTCAAAATGATTTCCTTTCAGCTGTTTTTTAATTTTTGGGAAAATAAAAAAGTCTGATGTAGTTAAATCTGGAGAATATGGTGGGTGTGGAAGAATTTAAATATTCAAATTGTTGGCTGTTTGCAGCACAAACCTTGCTTTATGAGAGGGTACGTTGTCTTAAAGCAAAGACAGAATTTGAGTGCACACTATCCCTCATTTTCTGGTCATAGTCTTTCTTAGTATGGTAAGGAGATCTGCATAATATTGCCTGTAATATTAACCATGTTGCCATGAGGCAGGTAATCTTTCAATATGACACCTATGACATCCATAAAAACAGTCAGCATCACTTTTCTTGTAAATTTCTGTGCTCTTGGCTTGACATGTGTTGGTGAGCTCGGGGTTTTCCACTGCATGCTGAATATTTTGGATGCTGGGTCATAATGGTGAACCCAAATCTCATCTACTGTCCCCATGGTCGGCAACATGTTTTTCGATCGACACATTTTGAGCAACTGGCTACAGCAATCAACCCTCCTTGTTTCTTTTCACATGTTAGTAGACGCAGGACACAGCTGGCACACACTTTTCTCATGTTCAGTCTGTTGTGTAAAATTCTAAAAACTGTACTTTCATTCAGTTTTGCTGACCTAGATATCTCTGCAATTGTCCTTTTCCTATCCTGGTTAATGATTTTCTTTACTCTTGCAGCATTTTCATCTCTGCACTATGAGGATGGTCTTTCTTATCTTGGAAGATCAACAACATGGGAATGGCCACACTTAAACTGCCTACACCAGTTTTTTTACAGAAGCATACGAAGGACAGAATTCCTCAAAACACTGGTTGTATCTCCCTGTGTATTTCTGTAGGTGTTTTTCCATGTAACATCAAGAATTTTATCACAGCTCTAGCCTCTGATTTCTCCATTGCTATGACAAACCGTTAGAGTAGCAGATCCGCTCAATAATGTGTGTTGCGCCTTGCACCATTCCGGGTGAACCCGTTGAGGAGGAAAATTCATACTTCTCAAGTCCAGTACAAATTGAATGATTTACATATGTGCTAAATTTCAACTTTCTCCTCCTACTCCTTCATAGTCAGGGTAAGGACTTATACAATATATATATATTTGCTCATTCTCTTCTTTAGGCCTATTCATAAGGCCTTATAGCATAAATTATTCACTATCTTGGTCTAGCTCACTTACAATTTCTCTTAACAATTTAAATGAAAAGACACACTGTCATACAGAAATTACACTTCTTTTTTTTTCTCACTATTATTCTCCTTTATCAACATTTGCTCTTAAATAATGACATATATTTCCTTCATGAACGTGGCCGTCAGTCTCAAGGTTCTCTCGTTGTCATAAAGTTTATTCATCAATTGGGATAAAGAAGGCCACGCTGTGCCTTTACTTTGTGCCTTTACTTTGTGCCTTTACTCCATTTATGAAGCCTGTATACTGGGAGAGCATGCCACACTGTTTGTTTTCAATTTGAGCACACTTTGTATATCTGAATTTGTGTACATGATGAACAGATGCTATTTTAGTTTACATGGGTCTGTTCGCTACAAATTTTGCAAATTAAAAATAGAAAAACTTGCTCAATCACATTCAGTTTGGAGCTTATAGACTCAAGGGGGAGACAAAAGGTAACCACAACATTTTATATTAACTTTTACTGAACTATTGGCAACAAAATTTACTTGGGGCATTGCCTCTGTATGCTCACTGGTGTATAAGTTGTGTTAACACTGATTTTGTTATAGAAATGGCTGAGTGAAAAATGAGACCATTTCCGTCTGCCCCAATGACAATACTACGACAATTTGGACTTTTTATAATTTTAAACCAACTTTTTCTCTCTTTTACACGAATTTGGATAGTTACCCCATTATTGATTGTGTTGAAGTTTAGTTGCATCAGATTTTTCTGAGGTAGGTCTGTTTAGTCTGTTTATGTAGATGTTATAAATACATTTGTAGGAGAAACTAACCGATATGCTGATCAGGTTAGGAACACTGTCAGTGCTTGTTTGTGATGTAATAAAAAGATGTGGAAACTAGTAGGGTAACATCATATGCACAAATATGAAAACATAAGAAAGCAGTTAAGCTTACATTCTGCATGATATATTTTAACACAGATAATTAAATGGTTTGATGATAGGACATTACAAAAAATCTACCACTCCCTCCAGCCTATAACAAGAGACAAAAGAGCTTCATAGGAAACAAAAACCGAGAAAAACATGGATTGATTGGGTTAAAGTAACACTACAGACGCATGAATTGAAAATATCCGCAGCCACTCAGATGTCACACTGTCTAACAACGAAAGTGGACAGATCATATATTGCACATTTAAATATCTTAAAATGTATTACTAAATTCTTTCTTTTTTTGTTGTAATAGGATAATAAGGCCACTACTAAAACTAGTATTCTAGCAGGGTTGTGAGCTTTGTTAAAATATCCAAAATGTGAGGTTTAAATCATGTCCTATATAGTTTGACATATAGGGCATTTCATTGGTTTTTCTTATGGTCTGAGGTGTGTTCAAATGAAACCGGCTCCAGTGGTTTCATTACAAACATATGAAAGTTACATCATCTGGTGTGAGAGAATTAAATTTAACAATTGTTATGAAGCAAACATGCCACAGGGTTAGTTAGGCATTCAGACATACATCCCACTGCTTGGTAGATGGCAGATGCCGTCCAAAAAAAAATGACTTTAGTTGCTTTTTGAATCACTTGGTCACCGAGGACATGATGTCTGCATCAGAGTTGAATCTTTGTCCCTTCAGAAATTATTTTAAGGGTCTAAACAAATAGAAGTCACAAGGGGACATATCGGGGCTATAGGATGTGTGTGGCAGTACTTCCCACCTTTTCTGTTCTAACGCTTTCTGAACAATGTTCGCGACATGTGGATGCGCATTGTTGTGCAAGAGATTGCTGGGTTGTTTATTCTTGATTGCTGTATGCAGCTTGTCTGTTGTGTCATTCTAGCGGATGGTATTGATGTTCCCGCCACGCTCTTTAAAGATTACCAACAAAAGTCCTTCATGGTAAAAAAATGTTGTAAGCATAACCTTACCAGCGGAAATGTGTGACTTGAATTGTTTTGGTTTCTGTGATCCGAGCTGTTTCCATTGCATGCCAGCAGTTTTGCTGCTTGGCTCAAAGTGGTGGCACCACAATTCATCACCTGCCACTATGCGCAAAAGAAACGAATCATTCTCCTCTTTGTATTGCAGCAAGTGGTTCACACTCATCCCATGCGTTCTTCCTTATGGTGGTTGGTCAGCATCTAAGGTACCCATTTTAAACACACCTTCTCATACTTCAGCTTCTTTTTAACCACCATTTGAACTGTCCCTAGCGACACAGCGAATTCCTCTGCTAGCGAATGTAAGCTCCGGCGACAGTCCACCAGAATTGCTGCATCAATTTTGGCGATGGCCTCTTTTGATGCAACAGAATGCTCCTGACCTGGTGGTTGTGAAATGCTGTTTACACCAGAAGTAACATCAACATGCGCATTGTATGTGTGTTCACTTGGTGCAGTTTGGTCCATTTTCATTTGAACACGCCTCATATAACTGTTTCTCCAGGTCTACCCAACTGTAAAATAGAGCGGGATGAAGCCATAGAAAAATGTCAAAGTCACTGTGGGAGCTCCAGAGTTCGTGCTTTGTCTTCAGCACTTTCAGCAATGAATGGGACTGAGCAAATATAAAGGACCAACCTTAAGTGCAGTTCTGCCAGTCATTCGCACTGGTATCTTGGAGGCTTGATGGTAATCACTTTGTAATGCACCTAGTTATAAAATACTGACACATAAACTGAACTAATTACTATTAACTAGACTTAACATCTTGACACTGGTTTAGAAGAGACTACAGTCTGTATACGACCAGTTTTTTGGAGGGTGGTTTAATAGACTCAACACAAGAGCTAAGTAGACCTGCAGCCAGTTAGGTGCCATCTATATAGCTGCTCTTAACAAACCAGCTGAGGGAAGATACAAATAACTTTAGATTTTTACCTAGAATTTTGTCCGGGCAGCGGCAGTTAAGCTACTCTTTTCGATTTCTAACTGCCAAGGGATTTTTAACGTGTTCAACACTAAACTCGGGAGTCCAATCTCACTACCCAGAGATCAAGGGAATTTTTACCAAAGGATCCATGTGAAAAAAAATCAGTGTCTCCATTGACCTCTATCACCCAAGGCGTTCGTTCACCTTACCTCGAGACCACTGAGTACCCACTGATTAATGAATACTTGACACTAATTTAATACAATCCATTTTGAACCTTACTTATGACAGCAGTCTCAAACTAAAATCAACAGAAGGTCATGTGAATTAAAGTTAATTTACAAAGAGACACATGAAGACAATACAATGTTCATGACCTAAAAGCCTCATGAAATTACATATAATGGTCAAAGGAAAGCACCACGTTAAAACCTACATAAAAAAAGATAAATTCAGTCCCAAAGCTGCCACTGCTATCGGTGATGAAGTGTTAGAACCTTCATTATACTAGGTCTCACCTTCTATTTAGAAATGATGACCAATTCTCTTCCTGCTTTACCTTCCCTAGCAATAAGTCAGGAACGATTTAGAGCTGGGTAGACTAGATCATTTTTTTGAGACACTGACTCGTACCTCCAACTTTTGTCATACACTAGATAAAAACCATGTGGTAGTAATGCGATTTTTCTGCTTTTATCTACATCATCATCATGTGGCATTCTGACAGACTGGCATAAGCAATCACGAATCTCTACAATTTTCTGTCCTATGTATTATTGATAAATTCTGTAATTTACCATCTTCTGTACCATAATGTTAAACTGTTTAACACGTTCCCTCTGTTTTTTATCCTTGTACTTTTTCCAAATCAACACTGACCATTGTTAGAGCCCGTTGCAACCCTGTTTTAATGTCATTTAGAAAAAGAAAAAAAAATCTAAATGTCTTTTTTTTAAATTATTGTTTATCATTAGAATAATTCAATATTCCTCTATGCTTGTGAGACATGGACAGTTACAGCTGACCTTCAATGAAGGATACAGGCCTTGGAGATGAGATGTTTCCAAAGACTTTTAAACGTCACGTACAAAGATCGAGTTACAAATGAGGAAATAGGAGATAGAATTACAACAGCAATAGGGCCTTTTGAAGACATCTTGGCAACTGTCAAAAGAAGGAAACTCGCTTGGTACGGTCACATATCGAGATCAAATGGTCTTGCAAAAACAATCCTCCACAGAAAGGTGCCTGGCAGACGACGAAGAGGCCGTCCCAAAAAGAGATGGAAGGACAACTTAAAAGAATGGACCAATCTCCGACCAGAAAAGTCACAGGCAGCGGCCGCTGATAGAGAAGGGTGGCGTGGTATTGTGAGGATGTCTTCATGTGTGCCCCACCGACCTCACCGGGTACTGGATTACCTGACCTGACCATTAGAATTTTTCACTTGTACATCTACTTTAATATCATCATTTGACTTAGTCACTTATCTTTTGCCGCCCAGTATAGAGGTCTTGTTTCTTCTTCTAATGGCTTATAGTTTCTACAGGACTAAGTAACAGGGTTTCATGCCCAACCTTCCTTAGTTGTTTCTTATGACATGGTTAGCAGATTTAAGTGTTACTATTCTTTACACTTTCTTCAGGCTCATAAAAACACACATGTGTGCATTAATATAAAGAAAACAAAAAATGGTGCATTATTTATTAGGGTAAATATTTTGTATTTTGAAATATCCGTCATTGTCTAATGTCCCTCTTTTCACATGTTTCTTACAAATCAATCAAACCAATTAAAACCGTTAATCTCCTTGTGGAACATAGGCCCCAAACAAATACTCTTCAAGTCCTTCTGTCCATTTTTTCCAGATCTGCCTATGTTTTTCCTGCCCCTTTTATGTTTGCCTTGACTTCCCTTCTCTGTGTGTGCTTATGTCCGCTGCTACTTCTCTTGCCCTAAGGATTCCAGAACAGTGATGTTATCAGCCATTTTCCATAATGTATGTCCTATCCATCACCACAGTCTTTTCTTTACATCATTCTAAAGGCTTCTGTCTGGTTTTTTCCCACAGTTCTACAATACTGACTGCATCATACCATTTGATTCCCTCTATTCGCTTGAGACATTCATTATTTAAAGTTTGAACCTCTTTAACTGTTTTTTACATTGCTGTCTATGTTACCAAGCCATACAATAGAATAGACTTTACATTGGAGTTTAAGATTTGAATTTTTGTGTTGAACATTTTTAAAAATTTCTTCAAGTTTCCTAAAGTAAAAAAAATTATTTTTTTTGCGTTTGCCTTATTTTCTCTAATCTCCAAGGCACTGTGCTGCACTGTGGTTTTTATTTTGTGCCTGTTGGCCCAATGCTTTTTACTACAATATGCATTTTATGTAAGGGTCTGCTTCCTTCTTCATTTTTTAAGGATTTGCTTCCCTGGGGTAACGGCCGGTGCTGTGATGGGGATCGAACTCAGCACCTTCTGGATGTGAGCCATGTCCCTTAACCACTAGCCCACGCCATCCCCTTCTAAAGTAATGATTGCCTCTTTTAACTTTTGTATTATTAATTTGATATCTCTATCAGAACATTTTTTATTGCTTATCCCATATTTTGATTCTAATCATGCTGAGAGCTATGGAATAAGACATGATGGGCAACATTTAGCCAGCAAGACGTGTGGTGCGATCCTTGTTGTAGAAGAAAACAAAGCAACAAACCAAAACTGAATTAAAACAAATGACTATCACAGAATTGTAAGCACAAAATTAAAATTAATGGCATAAAAAAAAAAAAAAGTTACAAATAATCATTTACAAGTTCAACACAGTCCCAGAGTAAGTTCAGGAATTGAAATAGAAATGTCGACATCCACCCTAAATTGTGATACAATATCATCCAAATTTCTGACACAAAATCATTTAAGCATCATACATCATCCTAAACATTGTACTAAATTCTCAGGATCCTGATGCAACTTCATTTAAATTCTAGTATATTGAAAACTCTCCTGGTACAACATCATTCAAATATCAAATAGCATGCAACTTATTGTACAGTATTATGCAAATCTTGGCACAAAGTTATCCAAATCCTGGTGCAATTTCATCCAAATCCTGGCACAACATTATTCAAATTCAGGTACAACATCATCTAAATATCATGCAACACTCAAAACAGAAAACAACATAACAATTCTGGCACAAAATTATCAACATCCTGGTACATGATTATCCAAATTCTATCTGGTACAGCATAACTCAAATTGGGGTATATAACCATCAAAATATCAAGCAACATTCAAAGCCTGGTATACCAACATCTAAAACATGGTACAACATCATCCAAATACCATGCAACATCCAAATCCTGTTACAGAATAATTTAAATCCTGTTATAACATTGGTTAATATTTTCAATAAAAAATATAGTCTTGCATTTTTTACAATGCACGCTCACAAGATGTTACATGCTACAAGATGACACATTGAGCTTGACTGATTGAGAAATTATTTCAGTCATCAATTATATCTGGACACAAATAAAACAGTCGTAATCTTATAATCTTAGGCATCTTTGAAAAACAACTAATAACACTCAAGGCCAAAGAGTGATAAATGAACAGCAACAACAATTGCTTAGAGAAGTTCTAGTTTGTCAGTGGCTCGAAGACAAACATAACTTGAGAAGTTCTATGCATGTTAGTGGTTCAAAGACAAACACAGCTTGAGAAGTTCTAGTTTGTCAGTGGTTCAAAGACAAACACAACTTAAGAAGTTCTATGTGTCAGTAATACATAGAAAACCACCATTTGAGAAGTTCTATGTGTCAGTACTACAAAGAAAATCACCACTTGACTGTAAGGTAGAAGAAAAAATAGTTTTCTCAAGGTCTGACCATTCTCATTCAGCATTTAGGAGCAAAGTGAAACCCGTATCTGTAAAACTTATTAAATATTAAGATCCAGTTAAAACAATTATTGTCTCCATAATGTGTACATACAACAAGGAGTAACAACATTAACCTTATTACGCAAGTTCTGTTAATTAAATTATATTTAGGTTAATTTTGTACTAACCCTTGTATATACATGTGGAATCCTGCTTTACTTGATTAAATCTGTTCACTTATGCCATTAAGCATTGTGGTGAACTGAAGTGACTTTTTTTGGGTGTGTGTTAGTTGGTTGTTTTAAGAAGCCTGCGTTGTTGTAGCATTATGTCATCTTACATCTACCATATGAACTTCCTTGTGCCTCATAAGGCACATAAGAAATATGGGTATTAAATGCTGATTAGGAGTGAAATTCAAGCATTGGAGATGAGGTGCTTTCCACAGATCTTCATAATAATATGCAAAGATCATATTTCAAATGTTAACATAAGAAATATAATCTAACAGATTATTGAACCACATAAAGACAGTTGTAGAAAACAATTCAAATGGTGATATCATGTGTAAAAATCCAATAGAATGCCCAATTGTACATAAAGGGACAGTGCCAGAAACAAGAAAGAGAGGTGAACTTAAATGTGCTGGATAAATAATATATACAAATTATTGAGAAAAGAGACAGAAACACTAGCAATGGACAGACAAAAGTAGCAAAACACAATTCATAACAAAACGAGAGATGATGTCTCAACGACCTTCTAGGTTATGCAAAAGAGGTAAAAGTTGACTTCAATGCAACAAAAAATGTCTGATAGCTAAAATAGGCATATGGTGGACTTTATAAAAATATAACGGAATAAATAGAACTGGTGAAGTCTTTGAGAGGATGCAATAGGAGATACCGAGGCCTGGCAGTGTATTTAATTGAGAGTGTAGTCGTCACTTGTTTGTTTGTCTCTGGAGATTACATTAACTGAAAATGAATTACAGTGTTGCTGAGCTTAATGACTTAAGAGCAGCACTCTGCAAACTGTGCCAGCAGTCAGCACAAAAAAGGGTAGTGGTACAGTGGGTCCCATCACACTGCAACATCTAAGGCAACGAGGAGGCAGACAGACTGGCAAAAGAAGGTGCAAGACTACCACAAACAGATACTAGTATGACATACGAAGAGTCAAAACGGCTTATCAAAGCCAGATACATGACCAAATGGGAAACCGAACATACTGGTTACACCAAAAACGATGCCTATTACCAGTTGAACCGAAGAGAGCAGGTCGTTGTCTTCAGACTTCGCACTGGCCACAATAGACTGAGGTACCACCTATTCAACAAATTGAAGATAGGTGGTACCGACGAATGCCCGTGCGGTAACGGTAAAATGACCGCTGAACATCTGCTGCAGAACTGCCCGACATACGAGGATCAGAGAGAGCAGATGTGGCCATCACCAGTGGAACTGCAAGACAAGCTCTATGGCAGTGGCGACAGCCTCAGGATGATCGCCGCTTTTTTCGAAAAAAAATGGTTACTGTCTGACTGCGTACGAAGAAGAAAAAGAAGAAGAATGACAGTGTTGATGTTTTAAATGTTGTGGCCTGAGTAGTTTAAACTTCTTGAGGGTAGAAGGTGTCTCAACACTTTTTACCGTCCATTTTGTTGGCGGTGGAGTAGCTATCTGAGTTTGTAAGATATTTTCAAAAACAATCCTGCAAACATTACAACACAGGGAATACAAAAATGCACTTTGAGCTTTACTCTGGGTTCAGAATAATAAAAAGGGTAATCGGCTCCTCTGACTGTTGTAATTTTAACACAATATTAAGAATTGAACTTCTGGATCTGCAAGCCGCAGAGGACAGAAATGAAAAATGAGTTACCAAACTTGATCCATTTGGATATTTAGCAAATGCTTTTACTTGACTTAATCTGGCAAATGGAGTTTAATGTAGATAAATGTACAGTCATGCACATGGGTAGATCCAATATGGAACATGATTACAGAATGGGAGAGAACAATATTAGAAAGATAGATAAAGAAAGGGACTTAGGGGTTATAATAGATCATACATGTAAGGTGAGGGAGCAAGTTCAGGTAGCAGTAAAAAAGGCAAATGCAATGTTAGGGATGATAAAAAGAAATATTAAACATAGGAGCAAGGAGGTGATAGTCAAATTGTATAAAGCATTAGTTAGACCTAGATTGGAGTACTGTGTACAGGTGTGGAGTCCTTATCAGAGAGAGGATATAGACATGCTGGAGAGAATACAAAAAAGAGTGACAAAGCTGATAGTGAGATTCCAGAATTACAGTTATGAGGAACGATTAAAAAGAACCGGCCTACAGTGTCTAGAAGAGAGAAGAATTCGTGGTGACTTAATACAGGTGTATAAGATGATCAGAGGAATGGATAAGGTAGACTATAACAAGTTTTTTAAAGTGCAACCACCAACAAGGACAAGAGGGCACAGCTACAAGTTGACTAAGGAGAGGTCGAGATTAGATATTAGGAAGTATTTCTTTAGCCAGAGAGTTGTGAATGCTTGGAATGCATTGCCAAGTGAGGTGGTGGAGGCTGGGACGGTCAATGCATTTAAGAATAGATTGGATGCGTACAGCTTCTAGAGCAAGATGATGTAATTGGAACTGGTTGTATACAGACTCTGCAGAGTCTTCTAAACCAGTATAGAGACGTTAAGTTAAGTTAAGCTTAGTTAAAACTGGAAGAAAGAACTGTAACAGATCTTTACATCAACCCCAATTTGATTATGTCTGACATTCATAGTACTAGTCAACATAATTGGGGTTTTTGTGTTGTCTTAACATGTAACTAAGAATATCACCTCCAGACTGACTGCAGACTTTTGTTAACACTTCATGTTATATGAAATAACATAAATCCATTCTTCTAAAGGAACATTATATGAATGGATAGCAGATGTAGAGGCATTAAGCCTTCAAGGTCTTGTGTGGATCAACTGTCATGATCGCACTGGGGTTTATATGGTAATGAAAGAGCTGATGCTGTGGCCTCGAAGGCTCCATAGTGAAGACACAAGATACAGACAGAGGTGACATTTTGATGTCGAACAATGATCAACTTTAATATTATGGCGATGCAGTAAATAAATCCACAAACTGATGAATACAATCCACCCACTGTGGAGTTATTTTGAAATCAGAAGTTGGCCAAGTAGGTAGGGACGGCCGAGGGAACATAAAAGGAATGTGTATGACCAACGATTTACAGAAACCATTAATTTTCATACTATTCACTATTAACTTAAAGACATATCAGTCTGTCTGATGTGCAATGATGTAAAATCTTTAAACAAGAAAAGAGTAGCATACACAGAGCTATGAGTGTGGCAATAAACAAAGCAACATATATTTACAGCTGGAATTTGGGGAAACAATGTACAGATGGATAGACTGTCTCTATGTGGAAAGAACCTAACACAATAACATGGCATCCACTGGAATGTAACTCTTAAGGAAAGAAATGAGCTAGTAAGCCAAAGAACACCTTGTTAACAACAGTGGAAGAGGAGATAAGGATAATTGAAGTCTCAGAGTCAAAGGTAGGAAAACAGGTGTAAATAGAACAGTGGAAATATCGAGAACAGCATTTGTTAGATGTTCCAAGAGAAACTGAAAGGAATATATAGTGAAGTCACTTTGTATTACAATTGTCTGGGCATATAGACTTAGTTGGTGCATGGTAAGCTGTTTCTATAAAAAACAAAAAACAAATGTGTCTTGCTGATTGAGATGATAGTCTCAAATTTGTTGATGTCTTTACAAACTTCCATTGTTTATCTTTAAAAAAAATGATCATCTAGGCATTTGTTATTGTTGTTAATTTCTGACAGAATGTCAGGACATACTTAGATACCACTTGTGTCATTGACCTGGAGGTAAAACAAATGGTAGATCGGCTATCAGTTTGCTCGTTCGTTTTTTTGTCCTCCAGTTGTCTTGACCTATACAAATGTCTGTTCCACGCCACCATGAATCGACGTCTCCGTACCAAGACTGCCCTCGATCATCATCGTTGGCTAGGGCACATAATCGGCACCAGAACAGTGTGTTGATAATGTCCCCTGTACCTTTCCATCTGTTACAGAAGAAACATAATTTGTGAACAAAAATTAAAATTGAGTTCTTTTTACCAAACTGCAATTTAAAATGACATTATAACAAATACTTTGTATTTTGGCTTCATAACACCTCTACTTAAGACGCTGCACTCTCTGCTACTCACACAGACAAAAGTCCACAAGCTAGCATTGTCTTCTAAGTTTGAAAGATAGCTCTAGAAATAATACCACATGTAGGATACAGAAATAAAAAAAGGAAATAATGTTTCTGCTCATCGACTAAACTAAGATATTTTTCTGTGAAAATTGGTTTTTTAAAATCTGCATGTTCCTTTCTTTTCAATTCTCACTTTGGTTTCTACCATTTCGGGGATGGGCTTTTCTTTATTCCATGGTGGAAGTTGAGATGTCTGTTTTAGATCTGTCGCTACTGCCTGGCTTAAGACTGGGTCTGATCTTACCAGTTTTTTTGTTTCATATATGGTGGTTTTGGAGGTTCCCACGAAAACATCCCGTTTTAGGGTGACCTTCATGAAAGTGAGGTGGGGATCCTTACCAGCATGTTTCCTGACTATCAATACCATGTGCGTTTAGCATGTTATGCGTGACCCTAACATGTTCAATCAGTATATTGTTCCTTACCCTGACTAACATGTCGGATCAGTATTTTTTGCCTGACCGTGAATGTGTCCGATCAGTATATTTTGTCTGACCCTGACTAATGTGCCCAATATTACTTTTACATGTTCAATTAGTATATTTGATCTAACCAGACGTTAGTCTTCTCTTCCCAACAGAAAAAGAACAATGTTAACTTCTGCCCCTTCTGTACATGTAAGCCTCTCATGTCTTCTTCTTAGTTTCTTGGTGGTCAGTGACAGACAAAGCAGTCAGTGAAAGCCCGATGTCCATTTCAAGGGCAGCAACAAACTCCCTCCACTTCACCCGGTATGCAGTAGCTATCCTCCGTGCACCAACTCTGATTTTTATTTCGGTCTCTATGGTTATTCACCAAGTTGTCTTAAGTCAGCCTTCTTTTGCCTTCCCAAGGGGGTCCATATCAAGGCAGTTCCGGTGATAGTGTCTGGTTCTTCATTTAGGATGTGGCCTATCCAATCCCAGCGCCATGTCTTTTTTATTGCTACGGACAAACAGCTCTCAGTTGGTGATGGTGTTTGTCTTGTCTTGTCTTCGTTCGTCCTCAATCTCCCACTACAAAACCCTGAAAGGACTTAAGTGGCAGAATGTAGTCCAGAGAACGCAATGCGTTGTGTCGTAGTTTACAGCTTGACTGCGATATTTGCACCTTTCGGTCCAACACATCCGACTTCAGCAAGCATTTTTTGAGTACCGGGTTAGCATTCCCTCTTCGATCCATTCTCTTTAGCCAGTCTGCCCTGCTGCAGCCTATTATCCAGGATCACCGCGTGGAGGCGTAGAAGGGTCTTGGCAGCTCTGGTTCGCTGGCCCTGACGCTAGCAGTCAGCTATAGGTCGCTGACCACTGCAGCTCATGCGCTGCTCAGCGTCTTGATCCCGTGATGGTGTTTGACTAGAAGATTCTTTGAATTTCATATCTTAATTAGCTTTTTTCTGTGTCACTTACCTTCTTGTTAGTCTTTTCCTGTTCATTTCTCTGCGTCATTTAGCTTCTGTTTCTCTTCTACATCTTCTTTCAGCACAACACTATGCCGGTCTATGCAGTTGACGCTCCGTACATTTATCATTCTTGTTCTATCCGCCCCTTCTATCCCATCTTAATAATCAGCTAATGTTTCAGTTTCCCGAATTAGATCACTGGGTCCTTTACCGAGGACGAACGAACAGAGCACTGCACTCTACTGACAAGTAGCATTGTACTCTACTGACGAGTAGAGTGGGTAGAACATTCGCTCCTTATAGTAAATGGAGAAGAGTCAATCCACAGCGACAACATGCGTCAGTTAATCCAGCCGCAGATGAGTACCATTATGGAAGGGAGGCTGAGAAGAATGGAACGAGATACCTCACTTAAAATAGCTGATATTTAGTTGAGTGAAGTCCTTGACACATCATCCCCAAAGGGAGTGTGTCATATAGGACCACATAATTCACTACACGTATCGCAAAACACAATGTAAGATGACGCACATGGGGTTAACAACTTTATCATGCAACAAAAACAAAACTGCACCAGAAATCACCACAAAAAGTGGTTTGACATAAATGTTCCTACATGCAATTATCTACATCCTGAGGTCTACTCACAGCAAAATGGAAAAGAAAATCTTTCAATCGAGAAACAACTATCTCTGCTTAAATCAAGAGGAGCAAGTGATACTGTTCTGTATGAGAAAGAGACATAACAGGCTGAATGGTCACGTACACAGGTTGAAACTGGCTCCATCACCCATTTGTGTGTGCGGACAAACAGCACAGACAGCCGAGCATGTCTTCCAAGACTTTTATATGGTTAGCCAGTTGTGTAATGAGCACAGGCTCACAGACACGAACATAAAACTATTTGAGAGCCTTGAAGAACTCTGCATCACAGAAACCTTTAACCAAAGAACTGTTCTTCCTGTCTAAAAAAAAAAAAAAAAAATTGTGGCGAACGAGAAGAAAAATGAAGTTTTCTTCCACAAGCAAACTCACACAGAACTTACTGGAAATATTCGTTATATAAATCGTCATTGTTGTCTAGTTTATGTAAATATTCGGCTAATGCTTTTGGTGAGTCAAAGTCATCCACGTGTATATAACTGTGGGGCGGTGCAGCTCTCTCATAATCTTCAGGGGCCGCACCCATTGCTATAGGTATTACGTCATGCCTGTTGAAACAAGAGACAAAAAGATACAAAGTTGATGTGTCACAAACACAGGTAAGATCAAGGGCGTCCCATAACAGACACTGCCGTCGGGGTTGAAGTGCTAGATACTTCATTGCACTAGGCTGCCGTTTAGTTATGCGGCGGGTGATTAACTACCTCCCTTGCTATCTGCGAGCGAACGAACGCACAAACGCGCCCACGCCCGCACACCCATCCCCCCACGCCCGTACACCCACCCACCCACGCCCCACCCACGAACATACACCCACCCGCCACGGTACGCAAACCAAACATGGACGTTGAGCACAAGAACCAAATAGAGGTACATGAAATGCAGAAGAATTGGTTGGATTTCATTTATGGAAAAGCAAATAGAAGTCCTGAAGAGATTAAGAATGTAAAAGAAATACTGAAAGACATAAACGTTTGGTAAATCAGATATTTTGGACATATAAAGAGACGAAAACAATGTCGAAAACAATACGCATCATAGTAGAACAAAGTATTGAATGGGAACAATCATTATACGAACATTTTATAGACTATGAAAAGGTGTTTGACAGTGTGGATCGAAGTATGCTACGGTAATTGTTGAGACACTTTGGGATACCAGAGAAGTTCACAACCCTCATATAGAATATATACGAAGATACAGTT
Organism: Ariolimax columbianus; assembly: GCA_036924085.1. Classification (NCBI taxonomy): domain Eukaryota; kingdom Metazoa; phylum Mollusca; class Gastropoda; order Stylommatophora; family Arionidae; genus Ariolimax; species Ariolimax columbianus. The sequence goes on from JAVGWX010000017.1 coordinate 24,759,724, forward strand.
AGTAGAGTGATACATGAAGTGCACCGACGAACAGCTTCGGGGTTCAAATAGTAGTGGGATCAAGATGCTGAACAGCGCACGAGCTGCAGTGGTCAGCGAACCATAGCTGACTGCTAGCGTTAGGGCCAGCGAACAAAAGTTGCCAAGACCCTTCTACACCTCCACGCGGTGATCCTGGATAACAGGCTGCAGCAGGGCAGACTGCCTAAGGAGAAGAGATCGAAGAGGGAATGCTAACCCGGTACTCAAAAATTGCTTGCTGAAGTCGGATGAGTTGGACCGATAGATGCAAATATCGCAGTCAAGCTGTAAACTACGACACAACGCATTCCGTTCTCTGGACTACATTCTGCTACTTAAGCCCTTTCAATGTTTGGTAGTGGGAAATTGAGAATGAATGAAGCCAAGCCAAATAGGGGTGATACAAAGTTGCCTGCTCTCCTGTTTCTTGTTCTTGTGGCTGTAGATTTGATAATGAAAACATAAATCGAGGGAAAAAAACTGGTATTCAGTGGGCACTATTGTCACGACTCCACTGCCTTGTGGAAACCTCGGGAGAAGTTAGGGTTACGGGAGTAAACCCAGACAGAAAATCCGGAGTGGTAGTACCTAAGGCGGATGGTGTCAAAATTTCAAACTCATTCCGGTAGCTTCTGCAGCAGAGCTGGTGCCAAACTCTAATGCTTTGCATTCCTTTGGATTACACCAGCGAGGCCGAGATGGGGATCCTGCAGTTTGGGCAGCCCAGGGTCTCTATATTCAGCGCCCAGAATTGCGCTCTGAGAGGCTACTCACAGGGTGCAACGCGCATGGTCTGCAAAGACCGAGACGCCTATGAATGAATGAATGAATGAATGGATGACTATTGTCACATTGAAGAACATAGATGTTCTGGTACTTTTGTTACAGCTATAGCCAAATTCAAGAGAAACTTGATATGGTGAAAGAACAATCAGCTAAATTAGTACTGAAAATCAACATGAAGAAAACCAAGCTCCTTATACCCAATACTAACAGCAAAGAACCAATCATACTAGAGAGAGAGCGGTTGAAAGACGTGAATACCATTACTTATTTGAGCAGCACAATTGACCCATCAGAAGGTACAGATGTAGATGGACGGATCAGAATTGGAGAAACTAGCTGTGCATTCCTGACACTAAACAATAAATGAAGATCCAGAGAAATCAAGATTCACACCAAAGTTAGACTATTCAACGCCAGTGTCAAGTCAGTGCTGTTGTATAGAGCTGAGACATAGAGAACGTTCAAGGCCACACAACAAAGACTCTAGTCCTTCGTTAACAGATGTTTACGAAAGATAATGGGCATAAAGCACAACCTCACAACATACAGATTACTGTCCAACTGGACGACACGCTCCCACGACAGGAATTAAAGAATCCTGAGTTGGGACCCGCACAAGGACGACCACCCATTGGGGAAGAACGTATCGAACTAAGGACATGGTGAGAAATGAAGACCAATGAGAATGGAGCCAGCAGTAGCCACTGGAACAAAAGTGAAGAAAATGAGGTTCTATAGGACATACGCTACCTAAGGCGCCGTCCAACATAACCAGACAGGCTCTTACATGGAATTCTCAAGAGAATAGAGAGAGGGGTAGACCTACAAATACGCGGAGAAGAGAATGTGAGAAGAAATTAAATTTAAATTATTACATCTGGAGAAAGGCAGAAAGAGTAGCCCATGACCGTGTATGCTGGCAGGATGCTGACAACGGCCTTTCCACAGAGAGAAGCGACGGGCATGGATTGATCGATTGATTGATTGACTGATGTTTGAGGGCAGGCAGACAGGAGGAAGACAACGTTATAAGTGGGAGAGTAACATCAAGCGATGGACTAATAGCAGTCTGTCCGAGTGTACCATTAAGGTAAGAAACAGGATGTTAGTAGTCCATTTCAGTCAATATGCGATGCGGACAAGACACTTGCCATCATCGTCATACCTGGCAACCGGAAGGATGCTGATTCAATCTTCAAGTTAGGCAGACATAAAACAATAAACATTCAAAATCAAAACCGGCTGCGGGGACGGCGTGGCCTAGTGGTTAAGTGGCACGGCTCACAACCAGAAGGTGCTGGGTTCGATCCCCAACACAGCTCCGGCCGTTACCCCGGGGAAGCAAACCCTTAGAAAATGCAGGAGGAAGCAGACCATTGCGTATAATGAATGCTGAAGTCGGATGCACTGGGCTGACAGGCGTAAAAAAAAACCCACAGTGCAACGCACACCGCCTTGGGGATTAGAGAAATAAGGCGAACGCAAAAACAAACGCAAAAACAAAACAACAAAAAACAACAAAAAAACGGCTGCAGGAAAATGGGTCATGATTCAAGTTGGCTTGTCCTGCTTAAGAGTAGAAAAAGCTATAGGTAGCTTATACACTTATTAAACGGGGTTGTGGAGGTGGTGGACCAGTTCTGGCGACCAGAATGGCTACTGCAGCGTGGTTCTACATAACATTTCCTATCCCTTATTAAATGTTAATAAGTGATTCCTGTTACATGTTCTTTCACAAAAAACGTAGTTTTTCTGATTTTAACATTTAAATATTCTATAAATATTTTAATCCAACTTCATAGCAGGTCTGCGCATCCATAGATACCGTAACATTACATGAGCACACGTCAATATATACCATAACATTTAGCATGAACGCAATAATTTCATTTGCAAACTGATGCCCAAGGCTGTGATGGATCATATCATATCAGAACATGCCATCTTTACATCGATGGTCAGTTGCAGCTGAAATATGGAAAATGACTCTCAGAACCGAGTTCATTGCACCAGGTCGCCCCCCCCCCCCCCATAAATGATCAATCCCTTTCACTGCTGAGAGTGCTGACGACAGAGCACAGACTCAGTAGCTTCTGCGGCTGCTCAGAAATATTCTCATTAATAGCTGCGTGAATTGAGAGAACCCGTCACACAATAACAGCACCAACGACATACCCGATATGTCAAACAGAGGGCTGCGTGATATGAACCAGGTACGCCGGGTTTGTAAGCTGAGCCCACAACTCCTTGATCACTTCCCTTAACTTCCCCTAGATAGCAATAGATCACCAACTTCCTCTATCTCAAATCTTGTCTTGGTGGAGCACTTTGTCAAGTTTTCTCCTATCCGTTTCTTTGATGTTTTCCTCTCACCTATCATCATCATCATCATCATCATCATCATCATAATCACATCGTCATTCAGTACTGGAACTGGTTTGAGGCATCCCGACCCCATAATCATTATCATCATCGTCAAGTCATTCAGTCCAGGTACTGGTTTGGGGTCCCCGACTCCATCACCATCATCAAATCTTTCGGTCCTGGGACTGGTTTAGGGTCTCGACCTGACTGATTTAATCTAGCGATTAACTTTCTACCTATATTCTGTGCAAGAGTTCCTTACTTATTTTAGTTGTCTGACTGATTTAATTCAGCGATTCACTTTCTACCTATATTCTGTGCAAGAGTTCCTTACTTATTTTAGTTGTTTGACTGATTTAATTTAAAAGCCTGAAAAAGGGAAAGTCCCCAGGGTGCGATGATATCCCAGCAGAGCTAATACAAGCAGGAGGAGAGGCATGTGCTCGAGTCTATCACAAGCTGTGTAAACAGATATGGCACAGTGCAGAGTGGCCAGAAGCATGGAAGAAATCAATTTATATTCCCCTCCCCAAAAAAGGCAACCTGAAGCTGTGCACAAACTACCGAACTATCGCGCTGATCAGCCACGCTAGCAAGATACTCTTGCGAATCCTATTAAGAAGGATAGAGAAAAGGTTTGAATCTGAAATTCACGTAGTCCAGGCAGGTTTTAGGAAAGACAGAGGGACCCGAGACCACATATTAAATTTAAGGAATATCTATGAAAAATGTAGAGAGTTTAATGTAGACCTGTACACATGTTTCATTGATTACACTAAGGCCTTCACACGGTAAAACATCAACATCTGTGGAGAGTCATGAAGGAAATGGGGTTTCCTTTGCATATAGTCCATCTCATTGAAACATTATACCAAGATCAACAAGCCGCTGTCAGAGTATCTGGGCAAACATCAGATTGGTTTGCAGTACAAAAGGGAGTCCGACAGGGATGTATCCTCTCACCTTATCTGTACAACATATATGCGGAATGTATAATGAAACATGTTCGAGAAGATGTGAACATTGAAAGTTTCGACCCATTTATGATTGGGGGGCACGAGATTCCAGAGTTACGATACGCAGATGACACAGTGATTCTATCAAGAAGTGCAGAAGGGCTAGAGCAGCTACTTTCAGCCGTTAATGGACATAGTAAATATCAAAATTTGTTCATAAACATAAACAAAACAAAGATAATGACCACCGATAAAACACAATGTCAGCATACATTTACAGTTGGTGGTGAGGAAATAGATCAGGTTACACATTTTGAATATCTGGGCTCCAGAATTGACAAAAATGGTGACTGCTCGAAAGAAATCAGAAGAAGACTAGCTATGGCAATGCAGAGACTGAACAACCTGAAGAAATTATGGCAGGGCACCAACAAAATGATAAAAGTAAAAGTCTTGAGAGCCTGTGTTTTTCATGTGGCAGCTTATGGCTGTGAAGCATGTACGATTACCAAAACTTCTAGACAAAGAATCGAATCCTTCGAGTCAAAATGTTACAGAAAGATCCTCAGAATACCCTGGACAGAGAAAAGAACAAATGTAGACATTCGGCAAGAGTTGAGCATAGAGGAGAACTGGTTTATCAATTCCATTTTGGCTAGAAAATGCAAATACTTTGGTCACATCAAGAGACACAACGGTCTTGAGAGAACGGTGATGGAAGGTATGGGGCCAGGCAAAAAAGGAAGGGGTAGACCAAGAAGACGATGGCGCTAAGATATCCAGGAGTGCCTGAGTTTGACAGTGGCGGTAGATGGTGTTTTGGAAAAGGGAACGAGTTTCTTTCAGACAGACTGTGATGGGAGCGACGTTCTACAAAGGACATACAACATGATGATGACTGATTTAAATCAGCGATTCACTTTCTACCTATATTCTGTCCAAGACTTCCTTATTTATTGTTCCACCATTCAATGCGCTTCATTCTTCTATATACTGAATGCCAAAGAGAGCTTAAATCAGGAGTCTCAGATATTTCAAAACTAGAAATAATGATTATAACGAAATAAATGGCTAAATGTGATATTATGTTGGAAGGAAGGATATGAAAACAAGTGAAACGTATCTATGATAAATATTCATTCAATACTTTTTAGAATTTAGATTCCGAGTGGTCTGCCGGGTTCTTTGTGTAGGATAAGGACAAGAATAGCATCACTGCCTCACAGAGAGCATGTCGTAATAGGCGGCTAACTGTGTGGCGTGGCATACCACCGGCCAATACAAATTAATTATGAAAGGTCCAGATTAGATACTAGGAAATATTTTGTTAGTTAGAGAATGGTGAATGCTTGAAATGCATGGCCACGGTAAATAGTTGAGGCAAGGTCAAATAATGCATTTAAGAATAAATTGGATGTGTATAGTTATTTTTAGATCAAGCGAAGTACATGAAACTGGTTATATATAGATTCTGCAGTCTTCTAAACCAGTAAACAGAAGTTGAGTTGACATTACCACAACTTACTTTAAACCATTTATGAAGAATTTTTCCGTAATATAGTCCCTGCAGTTGGAGTTTTCGAAAGACAGGTAGAATTTGTAATCCTTGTTTAACATATCAAAGCATTTATTAGCCTCGGTCCTTGAACACTTCAGATTTCCACATCCTCCATAGATATCAATCTGTCGAGAAAAAGAATTGTAAAAAAAAAAACACATATTACACGAGTATCCATTATCTAAGCCGTTTGGCTCCACGAAAGGATTATAGGGGATAATTGGCTTTTGACTTGACTTGGTTTGACTTAAGTCATTTCTCTTCTACAACAGGGTGAAAAGATCTTGTCTTTTTCTGGTGGTTTACATTTTCTACAGGATGAGGTATCTTGCACTATACCCAGCCCTCCTTACTCGCGTCTTACTGCGTGCATTTATCTCTAGCTTTTCTTCTGACTCCCTGACAAGCGTCTGTCTGTTTTGAGCTGCTCAATATAAAGCGGCTGTGCGAGGATGCGCTCATCGCGCATGCAAACATCATGTCTCGTCCATATTATCTGGATTATCTATTTGAAAATGTATTCAATAAAATAAAAAAAACAGTAAAAGGAGTTGCATGACAGATACTGTTGACACGGATGAAGTGTTGGATACGTTATTGCCCTGTCCTTGGTCTCATGCTTTTAAAAATTACAGATGATGCTTCCAGTTCCCCGAATAACTCTTGAATGCGTGCCTTAATCTTCACCGTCTCTCAATACTTGCTTCGGAATGTACAGAAGGACTAGTTATGACATGAGTGGATAGCAAATGTAAGAGTCCTTGTACCTTCGTGGTCTTGTGCGGATCTATTATCCTGGTAATGTTGGGGTTAGCGGGAATGAAAGAGACTGGTCTCAGAGGCAACCGCAGTTGGGATATTGGCAAGGGATTGAAGCAACATTTTGAAGTTGATCAACATCAGCCTCTTGGATGTAGTCATTACAATCGATGTACAGCTTGCAAATCTTTGAAATCGTAGGCGGGTCCAGCAGAAAGGTGCGTCCGAGAAGACGGAGCAAGAATATGTACAACCATCAAACATCATCAGTATCTAAACTCTTCGCCATTTACTGAGAGAGACCGAGCACCTGTTGGTTTGCCTGGAGTACAATAACGTCAATTCTTAGAACAGAACAGTTCCTTTCTCCCTTTAGGTACTCATTTACTTGATCGTATCGAAATCTTGGATTGAAATCAATACCTCTGCCACGAGGAGCAATCGTTTCGCTACTCAGACGCACACTTTCACCCTCATCACTTACCCTGACATCCCAGATGGCGACGTATAGATCCAACACTCCGTTTGGTTTACATTAACCAGCTTTAAGGGTATCCTGATTACATTTGTTTGCATGTCGGTTTAAGTGGCAAGGCTTTCTGCATAGTGTGGCAGCCAAAGTTACAGGACATTAAATATTAATTTGTAAAAATACGCACTACAACATTAACATTCCAGTACTCCTGCAGCAAGGAAAACAGATACTGGCCAGCCACATGAAAAACTGTGAGCATCTCTAGTCTGAGTTTCAGGGTAACAGAGTGATAGGTGTCCTGTTTGAATCCCTGAGCCCCCTACTGTGGAGGAAAGAAGAGGAGCTACCACATTCATTTTCCTGTCGTAAAACGCAACTAAAGAGTGCTGTGCATAAAACTTGCAACCTTATAATGTAAAACAAATTACTGCAGAAACCATCAGCAGTTGTTGGGATCAAATCATTGCGGGTTAATTTAACTCTTGATGACGTTCTTTTAGTAGCGGGTTACAGTGACTCTTCTTACATCCCGAGACAGTCTTTAAAAAAGAGTTTCTAGGTACTCCTAGCTGTAGTTCAATAGCAAGTGTCTCAGTAAACTCACACAAATGGGTTCGGCCAGACTCAAGCACTATAACCTATTTTTTAAACATAAATTAGACATGGAAGAGAGGTAGCTGTTTTGATCCGTATATTTTACCAGACCTTGAAACTAGTCTTGGCTACCAGAAACCTTCCAGCAAACACATTACTATAACACAGGCTTCTTAAGCAACGTAACTTAAAGTCATTATACTTATTTACAAGACTCTGCAGTCTGTATATAATAAGTTGCTTCTAGTCTTTGCCTTATTTTGTCTTTCCTGTAACCTTCCTGTAACCTCAAGAGGTCACCATTCAGCACATGAGCGATATGTCTCGGGCATGTTGTTAGCATGGCAGGGCCCAATCTCTCCCAGATAAATGTGCTAGTCAATTTTTGGCACGTGTGAACATTTCCTAGCTACACCCAATCCGGAACATGACGAAGGACGCCAATCTCGTGAAGTTCAGTCGTGTGCACTGAACTGTGGAAACGCGATACATGGTAACCGAAATGCTATGTCAAATAGCCAATGACTATGCCATTGCTTATTTTAAAAGCAGAAGCATACTTTTCCTTGCCAAGAAGAGATCACGTTACACTATTGAGACCATGAGCAAGAGATTGCAGACTGAACAATCACCTTTCCACTATATGAAGATGTTGGTATACAGTTATGTGAACATGCGGGGAGAAGGACACATGATGGAACTTGTTCTCCAGGTCTGCTGGCTCCACGTGAGGAGCAAAGTGACATAACTCATTTCAACAAAAGAAGCCTAATCCGGACCGCCCAAGTTAAATATACGTGGTTATTTAAAGACTAATGACGAAAACCAAGACGTCAATTTGACTTTACTAAACTTCTTTATACTGGTTTAGAAGACGCCAGAGTCTATACAACCAGTTTCTTTCACATTTCTTTCATCTAAAGACTATACGCTTCCAATCTTTTTTTGAATGCATTAATTGACTCTGCCTTCACTGCCTTTCACATTTAGGCACATGAGGGCTTTAGTTTACTATTAATAAAAAATAATTCGCATTTTAGATTTGACTGTTACTCCGTACCTTACGCTATATACAGTAAAAGACTAAATAAATTCGTCATCATCATGTAGCATGTCCTTTATAGAATGTCGCTCCCATCACAGTTTGTCTGAAAGAAACTCTTTCCTTTGCCAAAACTCCAGCCTCCGCCAAAGGCATTCCTGGATATCTTGGTGCCATCGTCTTCTTGGTCTACCCCTTCCTCTTTTGCCTGCCACCATACCTTCCATCACCGTTCTCTCAACACCGTTGTGTCTTTTGATGTGACCAACGTATTTACTGTTTCTAGCCAAAATGGAATTGATAAACCAGTTCTTCTCTATGTTCAACTCTTGCCGAATGTCTATATTTGTCTTTTTCTCCGTCCAGGGCATTCTGTGGATATATCTGTAACAATTTGACTCGAATGATTCGATTCTTTGTCTATAAGTTTTGGTAATCGTCCATGATTCGCAGCCATTTGCTGCCACAGGAAAAACACAGACTCTCAAGACTTTCACTTTTGTCGTTGCTCTGCCATAATTTCTTCAGGCTGATCAGCCTCTGAGTTGCCATGGCTAGTCTTTTTCTGATTTCTTTCGAGCAGTCGCCCTTTTTGTTAATTCTGGAGCACAGATATTGAAAATGTGTGACCTAATCTATTTCCTCACCACCTACTGTAAATTTGTGTTGACATCGTGTTTTGTTGGTGGTCATTATCTTTGTTTTGTTTTATGAAGTATAAAACATAAAATATTACTTTTCTAGGCATGATACAAATGTCATTCAGTATATATGAAAAAAATATTTCAGAACAATTTTTGGAGCAGCTACGCAACATAAATAAAAGTAGTCGCTGAGAAAAAGCCACAATCATCAAGAAAGAGATGAACTAAGCCTACCATGAATTGCCTATATTTTGCTTAGTGACCGACTTTTTTGCAAAAATTGAATCAGTCTCTAAGACTACGTCTGTTTTGTAGGAAAATGTCAGTGAATATCTAGCAAAATTGTGTATAATATGTTAGATCGATAAGAACCTACGTCACCACATTGTGGATGGACTCATTGGTAACCAGAAGGATACTCTTAGTGCCTGTAGCTCACTGATTCCTGACGTTGCACAGTTAGACGCTCAAATGGTATTTACTTTGATGTAAAACAAAACTGCAACCGTATGCAGAAACATTCGCCTTAAAACAAACTACCATTGTTTCAAATTTGACAGAAGTGCGTGCATTATTTTACTTTAATGTGGTCTCATAATTCCACTTCTTTAATCTCTTCCAATTACCTTGTTTTGAAATATGTTTTCTTCTATCCGACACTGATCAATATAAATAATAAAAGAGTTGCTTTAATGCCAAGTTGCCCTTATTTATTTCACATTATATAGTTTCGCTAGCGTGTAGATGTGCTGTGCGGTTCAGCTAGTAATAATACAATTACAATTGTTTTCTTCTCATTCCCTTGTCTTATTCTAGATTCCTCTATTTCTAATATTCCATGCTTTAGATAAATGATGGCTCTCTTATAATTCTATAAAAACCTACATATTCTCTACACCGAGAAGGTGGGTTTATGATCGTGTATATATTTAGTTCACGGAGTGAATGCGTGGGCTCTTAATTGTGATGAAAGAATAAGACACTACGCCTCCATGCATGTTGTAAAAGGCGGCTAAAGATAGTCATGCATGGAGCTAGCAATATCATCGTGTAAAATAAATTGCTACAAAAAAAAGCACTGGAAAATCACGCGTTGTGGCTTGGCTCAGGCTTCCTAACGGAAATGAACTGTGGTAGCCGAAATATGCTGTGGTGGAGTGAAAAAAGGGCAAGATAAAGAAGATATGTTTTATATACTAGGAAATAGTGTGTTGTGTATATCCTTTTAGTCTTTGGAAGTTATATGTTACAAATCAGAGCGTTTCAAGAACCATCAGAATCCTTCTACTGAAAGAGACTGGTTGTGTCATTAATCAGCGAGCTACAAGAACCATCAGTATCCTTCTACTGAAAGAGATTGTTTGTGTCACGAATCAGCGAGCTACAAGCACTATCAGTATCCTTCTACTGAAAGAGATTGTTTGTGTCACGAATCATTGTTTGTGTCAACAATCAGCGAGCTACAAGCACTATCAGTATCCTTCTGTTCAAAGAGACTGGTTACCAATGAGTCCATCCTCAAGTGGTGACGCAGTTTCTTCTTAACCTAACATATTACACACAATTTTGCTAGATATTCACTGACATTTTTCCATAAAACAGGCGTAGTCATAGAAACCGATAGTTATTTTTTGGAAAAAGTTGGTCACTAAATGTGCATGGATGGAAATGGCTTTGTTAACGCAATGAACTGCAATAAGATAACAATTGAACATTATTGTTAGATCATATACTTCTGTTATTGAACAACTATCCTGCATGATTTTCATTTATATTTGTTAATCACAACTTACAAATATTTAATATTTTTGTAATTAACAATATATACCGAGTGGTTCGCCGGGGTCTTTGTTTATGACAAGAACAACAATAGCCCCACTGCCTTACAGAGTTTATTTCGTAAAGGTAGACTAACTGTGTGACACGGCATAACACCATGTTCAAAGAAAGACGTGAGTTAACGCAACAATTTGCGCCTAACCTGGTTTCGGAAGATCTTTCGTTACCTCCCGTCCTTCTTTAAACATCCTTGTCCAGTTCTTCAGTGTTGTCTTCGATACACTTTTGTCACCATACACTGCCTGCATTCTGCGATGAATGTCAATTGGTCGACTTCCTTCAGCTGTTGGAAACCGAATCATCGCTCGTTGATCAACTCTGGACGGATTCCATATCACACCCGCCATGTTTTCAACGGTCTGCTGAGAAAACTATGAGTCGGAGGATAATGAAATTTAGCAAACTTGTCGATTGGTATATCCTGTGACGTCATCATGCACATCGCACGTATGTTCACTTGTTGCAGCTTGGTCCGGTTTCATGTGAACACCCCTTGTAGATGCAATGCTAAGGCAGAATGTCGCCGCAGAAAGCGGAGATATCGCAGGCTCTCGATAAAATACGACATAACGTAACAAAATGTCCTTTTTAGAAAGAATGACAAAGAAGAACTAGTTGTACACACCCAGGAATCGTCCTCCAATACGCACGTCCCAGCATCGCCTACTTCTGATTACAAACTTCTGCAACTTCAAGATTGCTGTATCATCAATTACAGTCTCGGAATCTAACCGACGATAACACTGGCCACATTGGTTTGACGTGACAGTTACTATCATTTACCTGAATATATTTAGCCAACTCGTCAGCGTACTGCCGTCTCCCATTTCTGGCTCCACAGTTGGACACAAACCAGGCCACCTTTTTGGTCTTTCCCTCTGCATAGTTCCTGTTCTGGACTTTGGAAATGACACTGGCATTATAATACACGAACTTCTCATATGGGGCAACAATGGTCGAGTCATGACGGTAAGTGGCTGTCCAATTTACCAGACCTAGAAGAGACAAATATTGATACACATAAAATAACTAGTAAATAAATAATTCTAATGTTGAAGTCGTATGTCTACTCATCATTACTGCTTGGCTACGAACAGAGAATCCGAGAAAATAATTGAGGCTTTTAAAATGTAGATGTATAGAAGAATGGAGGTAAGAATTCGAGGTGATTCAATGCAGGTTTAAAAGATAATCAGCGGAAAAGATAAATTAGACTTTAACAAGTTTTTTCAAAATACAGCCGGCTACAAGAACAAAAGGGCCCAGCAACAAACTAATTAAAGAAAGGTCCAGATTAGATACCAGGAAATTTGGTTTTTAGTCAGAGAGTGATGAATACTTGGAATGCATTGCTACAGGAATTAGTGAAAGCAGGATAAATTAGTGCATTCACGAATAGATTGTATGCAAATAGGTATTTTAAGAACAAGGGAATGTACAAAAACTGGCTGCTTACAGACTGCAGAGTCTTCTAAACCAGAATAAAGACGTTACGTTAGTTATGTTACCTGGTGGAATTAAAATGAAAAAGAGAAATAAGGTTTTTGAGAATGTATGGTTGTGTTTGCTTGTTTGTTTCGAATGCACACAATGAGAAAGTTACTTTTGTGTGCGTCTGAAAAGGACGTTAATTGGTGGTTTGCATTAGCTTTCCTCACATTCCGAGCGTGCTGATGAAGGTGGACCGGGGTTCTCCAGGCAGTTGTGCTATGCTTGGCTTCATCTGCGTGTCGCTCACTACTACGGGGATCACGTCAAGCCTCACCTTGTTAGCCAGACTGTTGTCCTCGACATCAGCCCGTTTCCTGGACGACCAACGAGGGGTCAGATGAGTGTCTTGGTCAGTATATTTTTCCTGACCCTGGCTAACATTGTCTGATCAGTGTGTTTTGCCTAACCAGACATTAACTTTATCGTCCCGAGAATTTATGGATGAAAATGCAAAGGCACGAAATTAGAGTGTGACAGCTAAGATAATTTGGTCATATCAAAAGTCATGCTACCATGTTCTAGATCATTCTGAAAGGAAAACAAATTGAGAAAGACAGTGCTATGCGTGTGACGATAACATTAGCAGGCAGATAGGAAAAAGAAATGTCAGATGACATCATTAAGTCAAGAACAGATAACTGTGGTGACCAATTGCAGCGGACCTTCGATGTTAGGAAGGAAATGATCTATTTTGATCTAGATAAGACAATAACATGTAGGGAAATAAGGAGGAAATAAGGAGATCATCCGAGTGATACAAGGGTTGCAAAGAATAGATCCGCTATTTCCTTTAAGCATGTCGTGAGATACGACTACAGAGGGTTGTGCACGTGGCCAGCAACTTTATTGTATAACAGTTGCTATGAAACCGTGACTGCAAAAGCTTGGATACTATCTCCAAGTAATGGTACAGCTGTAGTGTTGGCCTTATATTTCATCTGGACCGAAATATCGAATTAATAAATCAATCAAATAAGGTGATACCTCAGGGTAATTAATTGTCAATAAAGTAGCCATATCGATCATAAAAATATGTATTCATCGAAGCACAAGGTGCGTATCCTGGATTATGACAGAGGGCATGCAATCACGTGATGATGACAAGTATGAACAGCGGGCCTAATTTAAACAATTTTAATTAACAATCCTTTTCACTCACCCTCTTTTTATTTCTAGTTTGACTATTGGTTGACATAGATTTGACTGTAGGTGTATGAGCTGACCAGACTGTAAATTGGTACCAGTCTTACAGATATCATCATGTAACTCGGCCTTTGCAGAACGTCGCTCCATCACAGCCCGTCTGAAAAGAATCGATCGCATGCCAAATCTTCAGTCTGCTTCAGATTCCCGCCCAAGCATTCCTTGGCTCTTCTTGCAGAAGTCGCCAGTGATTTTGTTTTTTGTTTTTTTGTAGAAGTCATCACTTACTTTCATCCCAACAATAATGTCCTTTTCTTACGGCATCGTTGATAGAACAGAAGGGCGGCTCTGTCCAACTCCTTGGGAGTTTCTTATAAATGTTTAAAAAAATGCTTTTTAACATATAAAACGAAAGCTCCGCTGGTGACGATGATGCAGGAGTTGCGAATATTCATTCACAAAGTTTGAAAAGTTCTGGAAGGCGACTGTGAACACTTTTTGTTCCGAAGAAATCTTTGAGTTTCGGCACCTACATTTCTAATAAGTGTAGTGATAAACTCCTCGCTTTTCCCGGCAAATGTGCGGGTTTCAATTCCCGAACAGTAACGTTCAGTTGACCCAGATTTAAATGGGTACCTGACTTGTATTTAGGGAAGGAAAAGGCAGCAAGGAAGGGAACTGGCCACCCCAGCTCACATAATCTGTGGCTTAGTATATGCAAATATCTAGCACCTCCTTCGTTAACCATCCATTATGTCTGTTGAAGGACATACTTTAACGTTAAACATTTATTTAAATTGTGGAGAAACAGACATAGTCGTCAATGCAGATATCAGCCTCACTAATCTCAGCCTCACTAATCTCAGTCTCACTAATCTCAGTCTCACTAATCTCAGCCTCACTAATCTCAGCCTCACTAATCTCAGTCTCACTAATCTCAGTCTCACTAATCTCAGTCTGTTTCCTTCAATCTGGAAAACTATTTTTCGGAAAATTTGTTAATCTTTTGGCAGTTCAAAATGTCGACGAAGGACAATTCGGTTAGTACATCAAATCGGCATTGTAATTTACAGCGTATCGTTTGGTGTAGTATTTGGCTTAGCTTTGTTTGTTCTCAATCTCCGGCTACTAAAAGTAGCAGAATGTAGTCCAGAGAACGGAATGCGTTGTCTCTAGCTTACAGCTTGACTGCGATATTTGCACCTTTCGGTCCTTCTTCTTCTTCTTCGTACGCAGTCAGACAGTAACCATTATTTTTTCGAAAAAGGCAGCGGTCATCCTGAGGCTGTCGACACTGCCATAGAGCTTGTCTAGTGTTGCCACTGGTGATGGCCACATCTGCTCTCTCTGATCCTCGTATGTCGGGCAGTTTTGCAGCAAATGCTCAGCGATCATTTTCCCGGTACCACACGGGCATTCATCAGTGCCACCTATCTTCAATTTGTTGAATAGCACCTTTCGGTCCAACACATCCGACTTCAGCAATCATTTTTTGAGTACCGGGTTAGCATTCCCTCTTCGATCCCTTCTCCTTAGCCAGTCTGTTCTGTTGCAGCCTGTTATCCAGGATCACCGCGTGGATGTGTAGAAGGATCTATGACCGCTGCAGCTCAGCATCTTAATCCCTGGTGTAGTATTTCAAAACACAGTCGTAGATGTAAACAAACTATAAATGTATATTTCGCTAGCTAAACGAGCACACCGTGAGATGAATGCAATTCTTAAGTTTCATGCGTTAGAGAGCTATTGCACTGAACATAAAATCACGTTTCGGTAAATAGATCCACTACAATATCACTTTCCGATTCACCCATTAGTCTAAATTCAGTGATTAATTATACAATGCATGAACTCTAGCACAAAATATTACACATATTTCAATGTCTACTAAGCTTTCGAGACACGAAAATATATCCATAGTAAGTTGAATGTAGTTGTAATTGAAAATAAACCTGAAATGTATTGCTTTGCTGGGAACTATTTGCATTCAAACGTAAAATTGTATGCTTTCTTTTTCAATTTGCCGCGGACTGGCTACTGTGAATTTGTCACACAAACAATGCGAGTGCCTTTATACACGATTATTGAGGTTGAGAATTGTTCTACAACCATTTTGTTAGGGAATGTCACTTTCTGATTTGCAATTATTATACCAGTGACAAAAATGGTCTGGGAGAAAAAGAAGCTCACTGTTAAAACAAAAACACTTGTTTACCAGACCTGTGTCCTCAGCACTCTTCTTTACGGCAGTGAGACATGGTCTACCTACATGCACCAGGAGAGGCGGCTAAACAGCTATCACATGAGGTGCCTACGCAGAATCCGGACGTTGGGTGGCAAGACAAGATCACCAAGGCAGAGGTGGGGGAGAGAACAGGCACTGTCACAATTTTGTCCATACTTAGTCATCGAAGGCTCCGCTGGCTGGGACACACTCGGAGGATGGATGATGTCAGAATACCAAAATATCTTCTCTGGGGAATTACAGTTGAGGAAATGGTCTCGGGGCCGGCCACTACTTCGGTACAAGGATGTATACAAGCGGGATATGAATGACGCAGGCATCGATTTGGAATCATGGGAACAGGACGCCATAGATCGTGTTACATGGAGGGACAGGATTAAACATGGAATACAGTCAAAGGAGATACGGATTGCTGATATACTAAATACTCAGAGTTTGAGAAGACACGTCACACCATGCGATGCCGCAAACGGTCCTAATTTTTCTTGCACACACTGTGGAAAATGCTTCT
This sequence comes from Ariolimax columbianus, assembly GCA_036924085.1. Taxonomy (NCBI): domain Eukaryota; kingdom Metazoa; phylum Mollusca; class Gastropoda; order Stylommatophora; family Arionidae; genus Ariolimax; species Ariolimax columbianus. The sequence goes on from JAVGWX010000017.1 coordinate 24,776,152, forward strand.
CTGTCCGGATTGGTCTTACAAGTCATATTCGTTACCGTAATGGACTGTAGTTGCATATCTTTTCAAAGCACTATTACTATCGTCTGACAAGACAGAAAGAGCTAATGAATACCAGTGATAACATATTTTGGTATTAAAATATTTAAAAAGAATCATTTTTAAACCTATTAACATCTTAAGTAATGCATTCAATACATGCCTACATACATGTGAAGTAAACGCCACTGTTACGCACTCAGAAAATGCACAAATCAAAGTAATCGCATTTTACCCTTGGTTAGGCAACTGATCGAAAGAAAGTGACACCCATGGGAAATCGGCTAACCTTACTTTTATTTTTACGACTATATGCCAGTTTTATGTTGTTTGGTTCATGTGTTCTAACCAGCCTACATTGTTCATGCAACCTTTACAAAATGAACATCAGGAAGAAGAGCGAGAGGTAGACCGAAGAAAAAGTGGATAGAAGCGTAAACGAGACCTGACGTAAAATGGTGAAAAATGTTAGTCGGGACACAAGTGAAACGAAAGACAAATACATACCACGACAATGTGCTACAACCCGGTAGAGCGGTAAAGCGACAAAAGAAGAAGACGTTCCAAATGCGTAAAGAAATCATTCTCAGCGCAATCGTTGCTGCTACTCTCGACAATGATGTTGTTCTAACCTACTCCTGAGATTGCTCTAAACGTCGTTTTTTTCGTAGCAGGTTACAATGACTCGTCTTATATCTCAAGGCGTATTTGAGAAGGTGGACCTGGGTCCTCCCGACTGTAGTGCAATGCGAGGCTCCTAAGTAAATTCACCACTAATGAAGATTACAGTATCGATCCCGGCCTCGTTGAGCAGACTGCCGATCTGTTTCGAAGATCACGAGCAAGCACTTACAGTGGGGTCTTGATCAGCTTGTTACACCTGACCCTCACTGTTATTCGCTCCCAAGAGTCAATGATAAACGTATCCAGTATTTCATTCACACTCCACTTATTTCTTATGGCTAACTTCGGAGTATACGGCTGCAACAATTTCTCTACATCAATTCCAGTTTTGGGCAGTCTTCAACGAAACCCAATGCGTTCTTGCTTTCACTTACACCACCTTTGTCGCCAGATGTTCTTTGACCTCTCTCGTCTCGTTTTATATTCTATTAAATTATACAGACACGACATCGCTGCACTAAAGATATAAACTCATATGTACTTATTCTTATCCATGAAATAGTGAATCGTGCAGAACTGATAGTTTCTGTTACTCGCTGATTGCACACATTCCTTTTCTATTATCTCAAGCACTCTACATAGGTCGTATTTCGCCCAACAGTTGATGTTAATTGCATGCGGCGAAGATAATATCAGTAAAAGAACTCAACGTAGCCAGCGACTCAGAACAGGCAGTTTGCGTCATGGTTAGCGGACCATAGCTTTCAAAGGTCCTATTACACCTCCATGTGTCGACCCTGGAAACATACTGCATACATACAGCCTGGCTAAGAGAATAGGTACCGAAGAGGTAAAGCAAACCCGGTTCCAAAAATGCTTAGCCTAAGCCGTATGTGTCAGGCCGAAAGGTGCATACCGTGTAGCTTCAATGTAAACTACGACACAACGGCACACCGTCCTTTTCAGGACGAGCGGCAACGAAAATGAAGATGATTAAGAAGAAGAAAATCATGCTATATGTACAGGGGACGGCCTGGGCTAGTGGTTAAGTGATACGGCTCACAACCCGAAGGTGCTGGGTTCGATCCCCACCACAGCACCGGCCGTTACCCCGGGGTAGCAAACCCTTAGAAAATGCAGACCCTTACATAAATTGTATGCTGAAGTCGGATGCACTGGGCCGACAGGCGCAAAATAAAAAAACCACAATGCAACGCACACCGTCTTGGGGATAAGAGAAATAAGACGAACGCAAAAAAAAAATTAAAAAAATTATAAGTACATGAATGATCCTTATAGCTCAGTGTCGTTGTATAACACGTCGCCATTGTAAATTAGTTGCAACAAATACATTTGTCAACATTTATCATTATTTAAAAGCGAGCAATTTTAATTGGAGTAAGAAAAATAGAGGAGCCCAAAACACAAACGGAGAAGGGAAATAGAGACATATATGAATAAGGCGTGGAGAGAACAGATATGGGTATCGTGGAACATTGTCGTGTGTTTGTAGACAAACTGTTGAGAGCTAAAACTTATTGATTGATTGATTGCTTGGCAGATTCTTATTTGGACTGTAGATATATGTGCATAGATCACGCTCCAGCTGACCGAACTGTAAAGGGTACCTGCTTTACAGTTAGAGAATGAAAATGCAGCGAGGAAGGGAACTGGCCACATAACCGCAGATGTGGCTTAATATATTGAAGTCTCTAACACTTTATTTCAGACCAGCAGTTACATCTGCCGAGGGACACCATATACCTTTTAGATATGAGATCTGTGCAAATTGGTTTTCATTTGGCTGAAAGGGGAAAAAAGACCTGGACGGTTGACGAAGATGTTGCCCAATGGCCAACCGTCCTCCTCTCACCTTGAGTTTGGGACCCGTCCAGCTGCTTCTTGTGTTCAGGAAGTGGATCTATTCGTGGCCTTCTTCGCTCCTAAAGTGCACGGATAAACACAGAACTTTTCCACTTGCAGCAAGCCAGGGATTATACACATGAAGTGCTTCTGATGCGATGGTTTCTATAGCAGTTTGTATTGCAAGATATATTGCTAGCCCCTTTGTCGAGCAGATCTTAATATTCTGTGTTACATAATAGCAGTATGGGTCTGTCGTTGGCCCTCCATTTGCTTAGTTTTAGTAATAATTATTATCGATCACACATACTCAGGATATATCCATTATAAGCCAACTAGTTAAACAAATATACCTCGTTAAAACGCAGCGAAACAAAATATGGACAAAAAAAGTCGTAGGAATGAAACAGTGTAGGATACAAATATACCAGCTTAAAGAAGTCTAATCTTCTCGATCATTCGAGGCAGATAAAAGGGAGATAACCAGAAGAAATATCTAATTCTGTCAATAAAGCGACCGCGTATTGAGATGCACTGATAACATGTCAGGAATGATAAGACATACACATTCTACGATTCTTTTAATTAAAGCAATAAGAGCCAATGAATGTTGGGAAAAGCTTCAACCGTTGATTTGCAATACAGGGATACAATATGAAAATAATGACATCAAAGAGGCGAGAACCTAGGCGGTCGAAAGACTTGCAGACACGCCTAACGCTGAGAGTGCTACCTGTTTCAAGACTTTGATTGCAATTTTCTTCTATGCCTCATAAGAAACCTACAAAATAACTTAAAATTACATCTCTATAAACTTTCGAAGTAAATACAGCAACATTGAACCACAAATCCAACTATTTTAACATTAAAATAACATCATGTCAGTCTTAAATCGGATATAACGCCTCCAAAAAGGACACAATACAAGTACAAATAGTTCCATATTATTGTATAAATACTCGAGAATACAATAATCCTTACGCATATACTCGTATATTTTGTACGTTAAACAAATGATCTATTCTGCCACATGTAAGATATAGTAACGAAGTGTGATGTCAATGGTAGAGTAAGTTGTCATGAACATGAAGGGGCACACTTAACGATGTAGAAAAAAATGTAGAAAAGTACTTTTGTGTTTGTGCTCATGCTGTCGACGTACTTCTGCACAGTTGTCTACGTTTTCTTGTAAATCAGTTCTGAGCTGCCAATCTTCTTTAACACGTGATCTTGAGCACACTTAAAATAAAGTTACATTTCTATTGAAATAGTAGCCAGATTGGACAGTCTATTATTGGTCATAGAATCACGCAGATGTGTTTCAAATTATTTTCTATGTCCTGAACGAACGTTCTGCAGTAGCCGAGCTCGGTAACCTAGTTGCAGTAACTTGCCTGTCTGTTCATACACTGTCTGGAGGTCGTTATCTACAATGAAACCCAATAATTCAATGCAAGATTTGGCTTTGTCATATGAGATGTAAATATTTACCAAATCATTGTGTAGTATTGTAAAGTTAAAACACATTAGGGCTAGCGTTTTTAAGTTTTTAATGTCATGAAAAGATTTTTTGAACTGCGTTGATTTGACACGGTTTAAGAGTTTAACAAACGTCAAAGTTGGAGAATCGTTCCTCTAGCTGAACTATGATGGAGTCAGTAACTTTACACAACTCAATAAAATATTCAAATTCAAATTAGATTGTTAATGTTTATCTGTTTTACTGTTAGGGGAGGGAAGGCAGCGTGGAAATACAGCGAGAGATGACAGCGAAGGAAGGCAACGAGAAAAGGCAGCGAAGGAAGGCAGTGAAGGAAGGCAGTGAAAGAAGGCAGCAAAGGAAGGCAGCAAAGGAAGGCAGCAAAGGAAGGCAGCAAAGGAAGTCAGCAAAGGAAGGCAGCAAAGGAAGGCAGCGAAGGAAGGCAGCGAAGGAAGGCAGTGAAAGAAGAAAGCGAAGGAAGGCAGCGAGAGAAGGCAGCGAAGGAAGGCAGCGAAGCAAGGCAGAGAAGGAAAGCAGCAAGGGAAGGCAACGAGAGAAGGCAGCGAGAGAAGGCAAAGAGGGAAAGCAGTGAGGTAAAGCAGTGAGGGAAGGCAGTGAGGGAAGGATGCAAAAAAGGCAGCGGGGAAAGGCAGCGACGAAAGACAAAGAGGGAAGGCAAGAGGAGGCAGCGAAGGAAGGCATCGAAGGCAACGACAGATGGCAGCAAGAGAAGGAAGGAGAGGCAAGGCAGTAAGGGAAGGCAACAAGGGAAGGCAGCAAGAGAAGGCAGAGATGGAAAGCAACCGAGGGAAGGCAACGAGGAAAGGCAGCGAAAGAAGACTTAGCAAGAAGGCAGCAAGAGAAGACGGAGAGGGAAGACAGAGGGGGAAGACAGTGAGGGAAGACAGTGAGGGAAGGCAGCTAGGTAAGGCAGCTAGGTAAGGCAGCGAGGGAAGGCAGCGAGGGAAGGCAGCGAAGTCAGGCAGCCAGAGAAGACAGCAAAGGAAAACATCGAGGGAAGGTAGCGAGGGAAGGCAGCGAGAGAAAGCAGCGAGAAAAGGCGGCGAGAGAAGGCAGCACGGAAAGGCAGCGTTGGAAACATCGTGGGAAGGCAGCAAGGAAAGGCTGCGAGGGATAGGCAGCGAGGGAAGACCGCTAGAGAAGGAAGCGTGGGAAGGCATCCACGGAAGGCAGCGAACATAGGAACTGGTCTTCTCATCCAATAAACAAACTGTGTTCTAGATCAAGACAGTGTTCCCCAACATTTTTACACTTAGCAGCTTGTGAAAATAGGAAACATTGTTGCCGGATCGGTAAAAATAGGAACAAAAATTGTTCATGGACAGGTCAAAATATACAAAATTGTTCACGGACCGGTGAAAATAGTAAAAATTGTTCACGGACAGAAAAAAAGGAATACCATTATTTATATAATACCTTGTATATTAGTTGTTTAATCTAATAGTATAACATTCTATAGCTATTTAAAATAACCAGATTTAGAGCAGAAAATAGATAAGAGATTCAGCGGGAAATTTCCTTTTTTTCTTTTTTCGCGGACCGGCAGCAAATTTCTTCGAACTGGTAACGGTCCGCGGATCGGCGGATGGGAACCACTGGTCTACAGCACTTTGTACCTGACAGCAGTATCTACTATATTGACTTCACTTTCAGTAACTTACATTACATTATTTTAACTTATCCTACCCTACCTTACCCTACCTACCCTTCCTTATTCCTACCTTAGCCCACGTTACGCGACGCTACCTTACCCTACCTTAAGCGACGCTATCTTATTGTACCCTACCCCACCTTACTCTACCCTGTCCTACCTTACCTTACTCCACCTTATATCCTACTCTACCTAACCTTACCTTACCCTACCCTGCTTTACCCTACCCTACCCTACCCTACCCTACCCTACCCTACCATTACCCTGCACTACCCTACCTTACCTACCTTACCTTACCCTACTGTACCTTAGCGTACCCTACACTACCCTACCTATCCTACTCTACTGTACCCTACCATACCTTACCTTACCCTACCTTACTCTACCCTACAGTACCTTACCATACCTTAGCTTACCCTACCATACCTTAGCTTACCCTACCCTACCATAACGTACCTTACATTACTATTACACAATCACTGTCAACTAACATGCCATCAAGATAAGTATATTTGGATATACTTAGAAAGAAGGCAGTAGATAACGTAACAATGCGAGGAAACGGGAAGCTGAAGAAAACAAGAGGCAGGGATCTGAGAAAGCGCAACAAATTGGCTGGGCAAACACATCACATCTGAAGAGCTGACATGTTCAAAGAACAAATGATTGTGGAAGGAATTGATCCATCTTGTCAACATGGTATGACACTTGAAGGTGATCCCCTCCGACCATCAATCTCCCTGCCATAATTACGTCCTGTATGAACTTACACTCCTTACCGGCTGTGGCAAGAGTGTCTGGTGTAGCGTCGGTAAACACGGTTTCGCGTCGTGTCACACTTCACGAAATTGCTCACCAGACACATAATTACAGCTATTTATTCCGATAAAAGTTTACTTAACATCAGAGACAAACACGTTGCTGCAACCTATTCTTAAGAAATCTAGCGTCTCGAATCTCCGCCGTTTTCTAGATGCAAGCTGCTAACAGGATGGTAAACCGTTATATCTTCAGTTCATTTGTGTCTTTAGACATCGTGGAGAGGTGAGGCCACCTTTGTTTCATATTTTTTTGGCAGGCGAAAACCCACTGGTGACTTGCCAGGTTAATCCTAGTATCTGTTACAAACCGACTGATTTGTAGTCCCTGGATTATACGATCGCATTTTTGGGAGTAGTGGTGGTGGAAGTGTAAATTAGAGCAAGGTAGACCCGCAGATTGTCAGGCGCCATCTATGCCGCTCCGCAAACCACATAACTAAGACCTGATGTTATAGTCACATAATCCTCTTTTTGCGACATATTCCCTGTGGTGCGAGAATCCCTAGAATAATTTTGAGTAGATTTTTAACTTGAATTTTTCCCGAGCAGCGGACGTTGAACATTCTCTTTTCAATTTCCATCCGCCAAGAATTTTTGACGTGCGCGCCACTGCATACGGGTGTCTGATCTTACTACTTAGAGATCATGGACATTTTTTACCGGAAGATTCACGATCAAAATATTGGTGTAAACGGTGATTTGAACACGTGACCTCCAGCACATGAGACAAACACCTTACCTTAAGACCACTTGGTTCCCAATCAACTGCAATCTCACCTGTTCATTCTAATAAGAGCAGGGAAATCCATTGAAATTAGCTCCATGATTCTTCTTCTCCGTTTGTGTCGATTAATACAACTATTTCCCCACAAAACATCGTCTGCATGTCTTAAATTTCTCCAGGCGCCATATAGTGTGATCCTAGAAGAGAAACACGCTATACTCTACTAATTTAATGGAACTACAAGATATGGAAAATATTCTATTGTGTGCCTGCTCTCCGGGGGCTGCTATAGATTTGTCTCTCTAGAAACTGGTGGCGCAAAACGGTGCGTGTACGACTCTTCAAAGTTTCTCAAGTGTACCTTGATCTCAAGGAAGGTGAGATTGGAGCCTAGTCCTATCGGAGTTGGACGATACACTCACATGTCCATGTTGCGCACGATAAAAAAACATTGGCTGTTGAAAATAAAAAATAACAACTGTTTTGCAGCTGTCCAGGTAAACATTCGGAAGGTAAAGAAATTCCTAGGCTATAGTGGTCTGAATAAAAGCAAGAAGGAGGCATCTTCTCCATCACGCAAAGACACAACAGACCAATCACCTGTTTATCAGTATAGAGTACACATGAACCAAAAGATCTCTACATTTAGTAGGGGTGATGACAATGATTTAATCCCCTTAGCTATGATCTGGTAGCTCTTGACAGCCCAATGCCTCACGCCCAAAAGCAAAGTACTTCCTCGAAGCTAGTATACAGTCTTTTGTCATTTAGGCATCCTGATATCTAAGGGGAGGATATGGACTTCCCGAAGAGAGGTCGCGCAGTGAAGTTATACGTGAAGAGCGCCAAAAGGGTAGAAAAGGAATGACTATGCAAAGGTTGTCTGCGTTGCCCACAAGCGTACCCATGTCTGTGTATCACAGTTTTAAGTGATGAACATATCTACTTTCGTCTGCACACATCCTCAAAACATTTACACGTTACATTTTACATAACACTCTTGCTAACATGATGAGATTACCAACACGAAGAACAAAGCTCCTAATTTGAGTTTTACGTAGATATACTATATATATATATATATATATATATATATATATATATAGAGAGAGAGAGAGAGATTAATGCGTTCCGAGTTCCACACAGAGCACTTACGTATTTTTGTTACAGAAGTTCCTTCAATATTGTTGCTTTTTGTTCTTACAATTCTTTTACATTACTTCAATCTCATTCGCCGCCTTCTGCAATACGAGAACTACATTCTTAAAATTGCTACTTTTCACCGGACGCATTAAGATGATTGTACGAAGTTTTGTTATGTCAGAGTATACATTTTAATTACATTTATTTGGTTTCGTTCAACTTCGTGTATTGAACAAAAACATGGATGCACTTAATGAAAGCATAAAATAAACTGGACATTACTCAGGCAATCATCATCTGGTGGATCAGACCTGAGACTGGTTGTAAAGTTGTCTGAGTATGTCTTCCTATTTGTCTCTATCCTTTGCAGTCCTCTTCATTGTATCATGTTCGTTCTTTAAAATCACTGGATGCGTGAGATGTAAAGGTGACTCGTGGTCGTCCCGGTCCTCTATTCCCATGAGTCGTGCTCTCTAATATCTTCTGTAGAAGATTTTCATGTCTCATATTGTGACCCAATCAACTCAATCGACAATTACGTATCATATGCAATATTTGTGTCTGTTTTCCCACTTTAGTGAGTACATTGTCGTTGGATTTTCTTTCTGTCCAACGCACTCTTTCCATTCTACGGTAGCACCACATTTCAAACGCTTCCAAGCTTTTATAATCTTTCTTTGCTTGAGTCCATGTTTCAGTCCCATAAAGTGCAATTGGCCTTATATGAGTAGTGATTATTCTTTTCCTCAGTTATATCGTGATATTCTTTGAGGTTACCAGTTTCTGTTTTTCACTCAGGCACTTTTTTGCCACTGCAATCTATGTATTAATTTCTGTTGCATTGCAGGTATCTTCTGTTATGGTTGGTCCAAAACATGTAAACTTCTGTGCTTGTTCGATTATTTCTCCATTGATGATACTATGTATTTGCCTATGTTGCTTGGATAAAACCAAAGTTCTTGTCTTCGATGTGTTTTACAAATAAACTGCGAAATTAGTCAGGTAATACTAAAATACAAATAAAACCGAAAAGCAAATACATTTTAAGTAAGGACACACTTAACGAAAGTAATGTATTAATTGGAAACTTGGACAAATTTAATGAATCTAACATATACATTGGAAACCTGTGCAAGCGTAATAAGAACATATGCATTGGAAACTTGGACACATATAGTGAAAGCAACAGAAGAATTGGAACCTTGGACATACTTAATGACAATACAAAGACAATAAATCTTGGCAAACTTAATAACATAAACATATAGATTTAGACACCTAGAAACATTCAAAGCAGCAACACATACACATAGATTGAAGACCTGGACAAACTTCTTACTAACGTTCCAGACGACCCTCACACGTTCTAATCAAGGCAATGGACATCAACGTCATCTCCTGACCTTGCATTTACCACTGGCGACCTAAGCTAAAAATTCAAAAGAACAGTACTCGCACCTTTTGCAGAAAGCGACCACAGACCCATCAAACTTACAATAAACCTGGGAAACATTCCATCTGACCACAGACCTGGGAAACATTCCATCAGGCCACAGACCCATCAAACTTACAATAAACCTGGGAAACATTCCATCTGACCACAGACCTGGGAAACATTCCATCAGGCCACAGACCCATCAAACTTACAATAAACCTGGGAAACATTCCATCTGACCACAGACCTGGGAAACATTCCATCAAGCCACAGACCCATCAAACTTACAATAAACCTGGGAAACATTCCATCTGACCACAGACCTGGGAAACATTCCATCAGACCACAGACCCATCAAACTTACAATAAACCTGGGAAACATTCCATCTGACCACAAACTATAAGAAAGCAGACTGGCAGACGTTTGCCACAAGTATAAAACTTTACTGCCAGTCAGAACCGTTTCTATGCCAGTCTAGGTGTTTTGCCGCCCTAGGCAAAAATTGAAAAATGCCGCCCGCTCCCTTTTACTACCATCACTCCCTCCCCCTGTCATCCAGGCTAGAAGAATTCTTGTATTAGATATAAAAGAACTTGTATTCAACTTGTATAGTATATCTACAATTGCTCCTCTATTTCATTTTTTTTCTTCTAATTTGCTTAATTTTTTCGCTGTTTGATTTCAAAAAAAATTTTTGCCGCCCCTAATTTTAGGTGTCTAGTCTTGTCTAATATTAGAAGCGGCCCTGCTGCCAGTCCATCAACACCCACCATAAGAAGGTAGGCAAGATGGTGGAAAAATTCAACCAGTGTCTTCTAAAGGCAGCAATGGAGAACATCCCAAGAGGCACATCAAGTGCAACAGATGGAACTTCAATTAAAAAAGAGGCAAGAGAAAAAGCGGAAATTGGCCAAAATCAAGATATCGCACTCAAGGCAGCTGTTGCAAGAAATACGAAACCAACCATCCGGGAAAAGTTGGCACGAGCATACAAAAACTCTCAACTTTGACAGATAGAGCAAGTAGCTATGGAAGCTAGCAAGAGCCTTGAGTGACGAAAACAACTACAAGCCAACGATTGCAATTCAAAATAAAGGAAAGGTACTAAGTGGGGGAAAAGCAGCGGATGATCTAATCCAAAATTATACAGAAACTAGTAGAAATAAAATCCCAGCAGACATAAAAAGGTATATTAAGAAAGAAATAGACCATAAGAAGCACTCAATGCGAGTACCTGAGGATCATCTGATAGTAAATATCACCAAGATAGAACTGGAGTCAGCCATTAGTAAACTCAAGAAGAGAAAAGCCACAGGAAAGGATGGCATCTCTAATCAAATGCTCTCTAACATGGGAGAAGTAGCAAAGAACAAACTGCTACACATCTTTAGCACAAGCTGGAAACAAGGAACTGTCCCCACGGTGTGGAAGGAGGCAAGGACTATTCCTATCCTTAAACATGGGAAGGACAACAAGAAGCCAGGCAGACACAGACCTATTAGTCTACTCAGCTGTGTGGGGAAACTAATGGAACGAATAGTTAACACTAGAATAACTTGCCATATGGAATTACAAAAATTACTTATCCCCCAGCAAGAAAGTTTACGTAAAATAAGATCCACCGAAGATAAGGTGACATATATCTCGCAGGAGATAGAAAATGCATTTCAAGAAAAAAAGAAAACGCTGGCAGTCTGGATAAACCTAGAAAAAGCCCTTGATAAAATATGGAAGAACAGGTTAAAACTCAAACTGCTGCAAATGGGTGTAACCAAAAACATATACAAATGGATCAGTGATTACTTAGATAACAGGACAGCAAGTGTGCAACTCCAAGGACACCTCAGCAAAAAGATGAAAATGGAACAAGGAGTTCCGCAAGGTGGAATACTCTCGCACATGCTGTTCCTCACAGAAATCCATAAAAGCGTACACAGTGCACTATATGCAGATTACCTGGCACTATGGACATCCGAAGAGTCTACACCTGTAGATAGAAACCAATTACAAGAGGCCCTAAATAAAATAGACATAGGCACAAAAATAGCAAATCGATGTAAACGAAACCAAAACTACGAACATTATCTTCTCCCTATCTCCCAAGTCCTAAGAAGTCATTCTAAAAGTAAATGGCCAGACTCTTTCAGCTTATCTGGGAATAACAATGGACCCAACATTGACATGATAAACCAGATAAAAGAAGATACAAAGAAAGCTAAGAACAGAATGGCCATAATGAGAAAGATATCAGGCTTAATATGGGGAGTAGACACGGGCGTCCTAAAAAAACTGTACACAGGTTATGTGAGACCAGAGCTAGAATACGGGATAGCAGCATGGTCCACAGCAACAAAGAATAACTTCGAATCAATAAATACAACCCAAAATCAAGGTATAAGTATCATCATTGGAGCTATGAGAACAACGCCAATAAATGCAACGGAGAACATCATACCAATCGAAAAGTATGGAGACGCGCAGATATAAAAAAAAAAAAAACACTCTAGCAGGGGAAAAGTTCAAACGAATGACTGATCACCCAATATAGGACAGAATAAATCGCATGGGAAGAGGGAGATTAAAGAGAAACCACTTCATATCAAAAACAAAAGAACTTGCAAGAGCAGACCAAATCATAAGTCAGGCAGTTGTGAGTGGTTAGAGATCTGAAACAAACATTCCAAATCCCACCATGGAAAATCGCCGTCCCCTGAGATGGCAGAAACCATAGAGGGAAGAGGGAAAAAGGGAACACAGATTTAGAAAGGAAATTTATTACAGAAGAATAACTTAAGAGAGTATACCCACCAAAAACATGGATACACGTATATACAGATGGTTCAACTAACAAATTCACACCCAATAACTTCCGTGCAGAAGCAGAGGCACTGAAGGCCGCAGCTGAGCTTGTAATCCAAGATACTGATGCAGCGTCAGTATTAGCATCGCTAAAACAACACAAAGATGAAGATCTCGAGCAATGCATGTTCTCGACATAGCTTTTAGTAGAACACGCAAGGTTGGTCATACAGTGGATCCCATCCCAATACAATATTGAAGACAAGGAAGATGCAGACAAACTTGCAAAGTGTGGAGGAGCATCCCCCCAGACAGACCTGACCTTCACATATGAGGGCAAGGCCATAATTAAAGCCACTTCAGGCGAAAATGGGCTGATCAACTCCCCGACTTCCGAAAAAAAGACAACTACTAAATAAGAGCAGGTCATCATCCTCAGATTGAGAACTGGGCATAACAGACTCAAGGGTCATCTTTACAACATAATGAGGATTGGGACAGATGACAGGTGTCCATGTGGGGAGCATACTATGACCATGGAACACCATCCTACAAAAGATAGAAAAATAATGGCCTCGTAAGACATATGGAACAAAAGCTGTATGGAGATAAAACAGTCTTACAAACAACGGTGTCCTTTGTAAGAGAAACTGGGACCTTGATCTGAGGATGTAAGATATGCCGAGACATTGATCTGACGATGTAAGAGAAACTGGGACCTTGACCTGAGGATGTAAGAGAAACCGAGACATTGTCATGCTCTGGATTCCTTTGGATTACACCAGTGAGGAGGAGAGTGGGATCCTGTGGTTTAGGCAGCCCAGTGTCTCCATATTCAGCGCCCAGGCTTGCGCCCTGGAGACGCTACTCACAGGGCGCCTCGGGCATGGTCTACAGAGATTGAGATGTTATGATGAACTATATGATACTTCCTGGACAATCGTATGGGCAACCCAAAGTTCAATCTATTTCAGGACTAAGTACTTCAATAGATTGTTATGGCCACAAACATACATAACCAGCATTATTCTGTAAGTACTTGATTGCCTAAGGTCACAAGAAACACGTTCAATGCTTAAAGAACCGCAAGAAACAAATTTTATAGTCCAGCATGAAGACAAGTTCTTTGGTGAAAGTGTTCCAAGATGATATATTCGATGGGCAAAGAGTCACAAGAAAACAAGTTTGATGGTCAAATGGTTACATAAAAACAAGTTTTATCGATAAATGGTTACACAAAAACAAGTTTGATGATCAAATTGTTACATGAAGACAAGTTTGATTGCTACATGGTTACACGAAGACAAGTTTAATGGTCAAATTTTTGCATGGAGAATAATTAGATGAACAAATGGTCAAACGAAAACATGTTCGGGGGTCAAAGGGTCACACGAAGACAAAATAGATGATCAAATGGTCATATAAAGACATGTTAGATGGTTAAGGGTCACACGATTGTAATACCGAAGGCCAACGAACCACTTGAAAACAATTTCGCTAGACTAAGTTTGTAGCACAGTAAAACCGTTGTACTTCATTGTCATCTATTATTCATATGGGGTTCCTTGTTTTTGATATACATTTGCATTATTCTGTAATGACGTCTATAATGGTTATGCCCTTTTTCACTTATGCTAAACACATAGTATGGCCGAGGGTAAGACATTCCAGTCGTCTCTTGAGAATGCTTCCTGATCAATTATCACTGCACGCCTAAAGATTTGGTTACAAGACCCAGAGGCCACAAACGGACAAATGGACAGACGACATAACATAAATCATACAACACAGAAAACAATGTTATATTTTTTTCAATATTAGTATATATGCGTGTACTTGGATTATTTTGTATAGTGTTTTACACATTTTAAAGCAATATAAATTGTGAAAACTTGAATAAAAGTGGTTTTTAAAAATATAAATAACTTAGCAGACTAAACTGAAGCATAATTCCGCCCAGGGGTGGTAGGAATTCCCCACTAATTGAGGACTACTGGTAGGGAGGGCCGACGGAAAAAAAACTGTCCATCCATAGACCACCTTGTAAAGAGCTGAGGCTTTGCACGAGGTTACTTAACATTTGATATCCGACAGCAAGGTTCGTTTTTCTGCTACATTAAAATAATATAGTAGAATCCAGCAGTTTCATGATTTTTTCCCATGGTGGTCCCAGAATGTCCACGGGGAATCTAGAACATGTCATTTTGTTAAGTTCAATACTTTTACAGACAAGAATAAGCAGCCCACTGATAATGGCAGGTGTTTGAATGGTAGATTGGTTAGAGCGATTGCTTCTCATAGTAAAGATACCAGCCTCAGTTCTACGTTTCGACAAGCACAAGTCTACAGAAAGGCCAATGAGTACCAGTCATATGAGTACCAGTGTATTAATTAGGAAAGATATGACAGAGAGGACGGAGAGCCTAACACCCGACAGGACAAATGCTAAGACTTAGTATAATGAACACCATTCGCGACAGAAGTGTCTGTTATGGCACAACTTTTACATTTGTTATTTCTGTTGCTGATGCAAATAAACACATTGTAGACAAAGACTATGGTAACATTCAAGCAAGAAAGGAAAATGAATATAATAATCATTGGAGAAATAATCAAAAAAGTGCATACGTTATCGTATATAGGACCAACCATAACAGAAGATGCTTCGCAATGAGAAGGAGATTAAGCGAAGATTGCTTTGACAAAGAAGTCCTTCAGAGAAGAACATCAATGGTTAACCTCAAAGAATATCAGGATAGAACCGAGGAAACGAATAATCACTACTCATGTATGGTCAATAGAACTGTGAGGGGTTGAAACATAGACTATCAAAGAAACGATGAAAAAAGCTTGAAAGAGTTGAAATGTTGTGCGATCGTAGAAGGGAGCGAGTGAGTTAGAAGAAAAAACATCCAATGACAATGTTCTCACTGACGTAGGCACACAAATATTGAAATCCATAAGAATTGGATGGGAAACAATATGGGAAGTTAAAGTTTCAGAAGATACTAGAGTGCAAGATTCGGAAAAAAATAGGAAGAGGGCGACCAAGACTTTCCTTCACATCTCAGGTATACAGAGACAAAGTAAGAACCTATACTGAAATGAAGAGAGCTGCACAAGAAAGGGTGACCCATAACTGACTGCTAGCGGCAGGGCCAGCAAATCAAAGCTGCCAAGACCCTTCTACACCTCCACGCGGTGATCCTGGATAACAGGCTGCAGCAGGGCAGACTGGCTAAGGAGAAGGGATCGAAGAGGGAATGCTAACCGGGTACTCAAAAAAAAGCTTGCTGAAGTCGAATGTTTTGGACCGAAAGGTGCAAATATCGCAGTCAAGCTGTAAACTACGACACAACGCATTCCGTTCTCTGGACTACATCATGCTACTTAAGCCCTTTCAGGGTTTGGTAGCGGGAGATTGAGATCGAACGAAGCCAGCCAATATTCAGAGATATGCTCAGATAACATTACAGCCAGTCTTAGGACTGATCAACTAGTCTATGTTGATTGTTGATGATAGCGTTAGCTACCTTGGCAGCAAGCCGGAAGTGTGCTCTAAGTGCTAAAAGTAATAATGTTTGGTCAGGGAACCAAAGGTCTACAAATATACCTCTTTGTGTAATAAATCTAGAGATCCTAATGGAGTTTAAGAATTTCAAGTCTCCATTTCAATAGAAACAGCGCTTAGGGCCGTACAAAAGTCTGGCTCTAATACACAAAAATTGCTCAACACCGGTCGTATTTGAATAAGGTGCGGATTTAGAATCGGGTTTCTCCGCACTATTTGGTGGCTGAAAAGCTTTTAGGAGCGTTGGAGTTACAGAAATATTAGAGTAGCTGTTTTTCATTGCAAAACTGTCGATGTATGTTTCCCAGTTAAACGTGCGCTGCTCATCCAGTTGTACGTGGGTACCTGAATCAGAGTTACGGAAAGAAAGGTAGTATAACAGTGAAATGAATAACACACCTCAGGAATAAAAAAGATCGCGCACATGACGTCTCGCGCACATGAAGTCTCTATAACTGCATGCCCAGAACGTTGTTTCCCCATGAGACTACTTGTGATATTCAGTGTTTATAGAGAGGTCACAGAGCGTCAAGAGGAAGGGTTGAGATATACATTTAGACAGACACACATTCGAATAGATATGACAGACAGACAGATACGTATGTTAGACAGATGAAAAACAGACAAATACACATAGAGATTGAAAGAAAGACAGACAGAAATGCAAACATACAGATAGATAGATAGATCGATAGATAGATAAACGAAGATTTTTTTTTCCTTTAAGGTTTTTGAAGAAGTGAGAGAGATAGAGAGACATTATATATATATATATATATATATATATATATATATATGAGAGAGAGAGTGAGAGAGAAGGATATATATATATATATATATATATATATGAGAGAGAGAGAAGGAGAGAGATAGAGATATATAGATAGATAGATAGACACACAGATAGATATATATAATATATAGCTAGATACATAAATATATAAGTAAATGTTTTTGATTTTCATTTAATGTGTTTCTTAAGATACACATATACAATTTAATTTGTAATAATGGACTGCATGAGAGAGATATGTGTACTGGGTATAAGGCAGAACATAAGCGACTGCAAATATAACCTTAATTTCAAGTCCTATTGACAGCTTTATTTCCCCAAGTTCATGTTTTGAAATGTTATGTATACATGTAACGTAAGCTTTTCCTTATTTTAAATGTAATGTTATTCAGAATTGCTATCACGACACTATGGACAGACTATCAGGTGATCAGTGTCTCTCACCGTATGGCAATGGGTTTGGATCAGCCGGTCTCAACCGTACGAATATGGACGAATTCTTGGAATAATTTTCTGATCTTAGGGATCCCTTGAATACAAATGATTGTTATTTAGAGGTGCATGTACTTTAACGTGATCTGTAAATTGTAACTATTAGGGTAATCAAATCTTTACATTTTGAATTTGTTACCACGATTTGCTTGTACACGATCTGAGAAAGTGCAATGTTTAACCTAAATAATAACAATAATATTTTATCTCACCATCATCATTCCCCTTATCATCCTCATCATCCTGATTCTCATCAACCTGATCCTCATCATCCTGATCCTCATCAACCTGATCCTCATCATACTGATCTTCATCAACCTGATCCTCATCATACTGATCCTCATCATTCTCATCATCATGATTCTCATCATTCTCATCCTCCTGATCCTCTCATCCTCCTGATCCTCTCATCCTCCTGATCCTCTCATCCTCCTGATCCTCTCATCCTCCTGATCCTCTCATCCTCCTAATCCTCTCATCCTCCTGATCCTCTCATCCTCCTGATCCTCTCATCATCCTGATCCTAATCATCCTGATCCTTATATCCTCCTGATCCTTATATCATCCTGCTCCTCATCATTCTGATCCTTATATCATTCTGATCCTCATCATCCTGATCTTCATCATCCTGATCCTCATCATTCTTATCATCCTGATCCCCATCATTCTCATCATCCTAATCCTCATCATCTTCATCATCCTGATCCTCTTCATCCTGATCCTCATCATCCTGATCTTCATCATCCTGATCCTCATCATTCTTATCATCCTGATCCTCATCATTCTTATCATCCTGATCCTCATCATTCTCATCATCCTAATCCTCATCATCTTCATCATCCTGATCCTCTTCATCCTGATCCTCATCATCCTGATCCTCATCATCCTGATCCTCATCATCCTGATCCTCATCAGCATGATCCTCATCATCCTTATCATCCTGATTCTCATCAGCATGATCCTCATCATCCTGATCCTCATCATACTCATCATCCTGATCCTCATTATCCTGATCTTCATCATTCTCATCATCCTGATCTTCATCATCCTCATCATCCTGATCTTCATCATCCTCATCATCCTGATTCTCATCATCCTGATCCTCATCATCCTGATTCTCATCATCCTGATCCTCATCATTCTGATCCTCATCATCCTGATCCTCATCATTCTGATCCTCATCATCCTCATCATCCTGATCTTCATCATTCTCATCATCCTGATCTTCATCCTTCTAATCATCCTGATCCTCATCATCCTGATCTTCATCATTCTCATCATCCTGATCTTCATCATCCTCATCATCCTGATCTTTATCATCCTCATCATCCTGATCTTTATCATCCTCATCATCCTGATCTTCATCATCCTCATCACCCTGATTCTCATCATCCTGATCTTCATCATTCTCATCATCCTGATCTTCATCATTCTCATCATCCTGATCTTCATCCTTCTCATCATCCTGATCCTCATCATCCTCTTTCTCATCAGTTTCATCATCAACATTATCGTCCTCACCATTTTCATCCTCATCATCAAAACAAAAGTTACCCGTTGAATATATGTCTTAAACAAATACACGGCAAGTCCTCCTGTTCTCATTCAATTCAGATTTGTCCGTCTTCCCTGTCTCCTCTATATTTGTTTCAAGCTCTCTTTTTTTATATGTGGTTATGGTTTACCTCTACTTCTCTTGCTTTGGGGATTCTAGAACAAAGACTATCTTGTTATGTTATCATCTGGTTTCCTTAATGTGTGTCATATACAAATATGAATCAAACGAGTCATAACTAATTTGAGTTTTTGTGGCTTAAATTGTCTACAGAATGGGACAACCAGCATAACGCCCAGTCATCTATAGCCGTCTGTTATGATATGGCGGACAAGTTGCAGCGTTACGTTTCTTCACTCCCCTTTCAGGTCCGGGTACTACTTATAATATAAATATAATATTTGTCTGTGATCTACCGAGCTGTGTTTGTAATTTCTACACACTGTACAACAGAAACATATACTGACAATGTTGAATAGTACGGCTACCACACACAGATGAAAAGAGTATTAATAGAACACATATATTCTATTTTTCTCTAAAGTTTGTCCGCCGTGTGCAGTGGAGATTTTATTGGCTGATCGAATAATGACGTCAGCCTTTATTTACATAGTTTCTCACTCTTAGACGCTGAATGGTACATAATGCTTTACAATAGCAGGGAGGAAATGGTTATTTTCCATGTACAAGCAGAAACGTTGCGTTTTAACCATTTATACAGTATTATATACAGGATAATTTGTTTGTATTTAGCCAACACACAAAACACGGATAGTAGAAAAACAATGTATTCCCTGAAAAAATAAGAAAACGCAGTTCTGAATCTGTAACTGTTATGAACGAGTTCAGATGGGAGGTAGAGACAAGCTATTTGAGGGTGAGGTGGAGATATGAGCACGGTTGAAGGGATAGGAGGTTGGGGGTGGGGTGATAGTAGGTGGGTGGATTAGAAAGGGTAAAGATGGGCAGGGTGATGCGACGTTTGAAGGAGGAAGAAACGGACGGGTTGAGGGGAGAGTGGAAGAGATGAGTTGGTTGGAAGGCAGAGAAAGAGTGCAATGTGATATGGGCAGAGGCGGAGTGGGGGAAAAGGGTTTTAAAATGAATGGCTTTCATAATTATCTCGCCAGGTTAAAGGCTGTTAGCCTATTAAATGCGACTGCCATGTAGTGATTACTCCGTATCTGCTCACAACTGCGAGTTAATTCTCTCGCCATCGGAAAGGCATGAAAGACACATACGATGGATTAGCTGATAGAACGTAAACAAATTGTGAGACGGTGACTGAATAGTTTTAATCATCTGATTGATAACTAAGTCAAGGTGACTTATAACAACGTATTGACGCACTTGAGTAGATTTTAGGCAATTTATGCTCTACCATTGTGAGTGATGAACAAAGAAGTGAAACGACCGAAGCGCGGCTGACCGAGTAGATGTAAAGGCTCCTATCTTGGTTAAGCAAAGGTTGAACTTAATGAAGTAAATTAACAATCCTTGCCTGAACAGTGTGTAGTGACTGCTTGTGCAGTCTGCCTTAAATTATTTAGATCTTCAAACCCTCTCGCCGAACCCCAGTAACGGAAACAAGTTCTGTAAAGATAACAGAACAGATGTAAATGTCTTTTATTTTGAGCGAATCATTTCGATCACCACTAGAGACCCTACAGCGGAATCAGAGAGGCGAAGGTAATACTAATTGAGAATCCATGATAATATACCGCTTAATCACTTTTTGAACCACACCTGTTCTGTCCTGGCAAGGGACACTTACTTGTTCCACGTTTGATATCAAACTTGTGACGTCTATGTATTGCTATTACTCAGCTGCAGTCTCTGTCCTCGGAACTCTAGAACTACCTGTACTTTTTATTTATTGTTTTTACAAATAAAAATTCAACTCAATCTTCTGTTTCTAACTTCTTAGTGTCCAAACTATAATTTATGTTAGTGATCTCAACATGGCTTTTATTTTCACTCTTCCACGAAGGAAAAGTAATGACAACCTATCGTTTTGCACACTTTCCAAGAAACTTAAAACAGCGAAATACTTGTAGGTTGGCTTTTGTAAGAACCGACGTTCTGCAAAGGACATGCTACTTACCTTTTTTGTATCTAAACCATTTTACAAACCATTTGGACGCCGAATTAAGAGAAGTTCAATAGTATAAAGATATATTTTTTACATAATAATAATAATAATAATAATAATAATAAGCGGGGATGTTTGTCTGTGTCTGGATAGTAAAACTTATGTTGCTCATGAACGCCCGCATCTGGAGTGCCAGCCTCGTCAAATTTAGCTTTTGATCCAAGAAAGGACTTAGTCCACGTTAGAATAAAAAAAAAGCACAACAGAAAATTGTATGCGATTCTGGACACATTTTTTAAGGCGATGTTAAGAAACATGAACTGTGACAATATCACAATTTAATTGTAAAAAAACGCACAGAAAAATAAATACTTGCTTTCTTAACGACTAGCGGTCGCGCACAACTTTCAAGATGATTGACAAGAAAAAAAATTCAATATAAGCTAGTAAACACAAATGAGAATGTTAACCCTTCGTAAATCTTTGTAACTGTTACCTGGCGCGTAGTGTTACTTTATATCTACATATCATCATCATCATCATCATTGTGCATGTTTGCACCAGATGAAACGTGCCATCACCAATACAGGTTTTCCCCCTTACCGGAAGCGTGTATAAAAGCACTATCATTGGCAGTATCTGTATGTAGCAATGGTTTTACATGGTGAAGTTGCTAGCCACAGTTCTCTATTTAGTGTTCATTTATGACATGATGACAAGGTTACAAAGGCCCTATTCCGGGTAACACATGTGTGAATACTTGTATAGAACTAATTAAGCGTACTTGTATTTATTTGAGTATCAGTTTTACCACAGCTTCGCCGCCAATATCTGATTACTTAGGTTTCAACAGGCTAAGTATTGTTATTGTTATTAATGATCTGTTGTTCCAGGCATCGGGTTTCAAGAACTTGCCTTCTCTTATTTCACAGTGTTGACGGCGGCATGAGTCAAGTGAAATGGATACTTATCACATAATCTGGAGAACGGGTTTGAACCTCACTGCAGCAACGTGTTTGTCTAACGGAGATGGAATAAAAACCTAGGTTGAACACTTCTCCAAGACTATCGGAACAAGAGGCCATCATTCCACAGTTGGAATCTCTTAGTTGGACATGGGGCTTAGGAGACACTGTAATGATAGTTTTTATTTCAGTAGATGGAGACAGGTATACACGCTATGGGTCAAGGACGTGGTTTGACAAACTCATGATTTGACTAATCTGATTTATGTTTTAGATAATTCCATAGCAAAATCTGCTGTCGGGGATAACATGTTGAAGATTTAACTGTACACGACCTCAACATTTTATGAGATAGAGTAGCTAGTTAATTTCCTCGGCCTCGTTTCCTTCCTTAACAGTATCCAATGTATCCATTTACAGCTTGGTCGACTGGAGGATGATGATAATAGGCCTGGGACATCCCTTTTGCTGTGAGACGCTAGCGTTATATATTCAGGCTACTCAGACACTCCTGTTTCTTTCAGTTCAGCTCATGTGTCGTTTCCACGCCGAAGGTGGGCTGCACTAGATCTCCAGTACACTCTACCTCTTGCTCTGATGGTCAATCTGACAGACTCTTTTCAGATGTTATCCAACAATTTATAACGTTTGTTTTCTTTTAATTTCCACAAGACACGGCCCGATCTTCTATAAACATACACCTCGAATACCTCGATTTACATCTCCACCTGTTCCTTTAATGTCCATGTATCCGCATCATAAAGTAATGACGAGTATACATAATATATTAGCATCCTCATTTCCAACTGCTGAATTATCTGCCTAGATCTGTCGCATGTTGTTGAATATTGTCTTGGCCATACCTATCATATTTATTGATACTTTTTCGCAGCTGCCCTTTTCCTTTATTGCACGAGCTAAATAGAATAAATTATGTACCTGTTCTTGTAGAAGATGACATATTCGTTTCTACATAGGTGATATGCTATCTGTTTTTGCCCAAAACCAGTTTTTGGTTACTCAATGTTAATGTCCAGTCCATACTCTTAAGTTATGTCGTTTATTCTTGACACTAGCACATGCAAATCTTGTTAATTCTCTGGCCAACACAACTATACCATCCGGGTATCCAATATTGTTGTCACATGTCTCACGACGAGCATCGAAATATTTTTATCTTATTTTTATCTTATTTTTTATTCGCAAATTAAACACCTGATTTTCCACATCGTTCCGATTTCTTAATCAATATTAAACATAGGGACCAGGCTACGGCCGACTTCATTAAAGTAAGCAGGTGTCAAGTCTGAGCATTTCCTGTTGCAGTTTGAATAGAATTGGTTTTACATGATGAGGTTGCTAGTCCCATACACAATCCTCTTCAGAGTGCTATTCTTTTTATCTCAGATACCACTCTAGTGTCTACATATCTGAAAACAACTAACATGCGTCTAGGATACGAGTTATGGTCTGGCCTATATGTGGCTGAGGGGATAAAACACTGGTCTGGTGAACTGAAAGGTATGGGGTCAATCCAAAGTCTGGAAGGTGAAACAAAAATAGCAAGAGATATATACTTGTTAGTTGTGCCCTCTGTCTTCCTCTTTAAAGACGCCAAAGATGACACAACACCAGTCAGTTGTTTCGTCACTCTACTCAGAGACTGCTCTCAGTAACTACTAGTTATGTAAAGTTGTTTTTGTTCACATTTCTCTGGAAACTCTTACCTGAAACATCACGAATCACACCCAAGTTCTCAGAATATTGTAGGGAGATGTTTTAACCCCTTTGGTTTCGGAGACAGTGCAACAAAAACATTAATATGTTTGGCCAAATACTGCACTAATGCAAACGAACCCTACGTTACGATAAAAACACTACCAGGGACAACGCACAACACAAATTATAAACTAGCGAATCATATAAGGAGGAAAGAATACTTAAAATAAAGGTATGAACACGTACAGGATAGAGAAAAAGGTACTTAACCGATAACACATTTGTAATCAAGGCTAAATACCTTCTTTTTTACTCCTTTGTTCAAATCTTTATTTTATGTATTATTCCCTTTCTTTTGGAGGCTGTATGGCCCTGGTTGGAAGAAGCGTCCGTTTCACAATCTCAACGCACCGGTTCCGAATCACGATCGTGTCAAGTTTGGCAGACCTGGTTTGTTTTCTCGCTCCTCCACGTACGGAAAGTAAAGGCAACCTACCCTACTGCACACTTGCCAAGAAACGTTCAACAGTCAAATAGGTTATCGGTTGTAAGAAGCGACGTTCTGCAAAGAACAGGTTACCTAATTTGCGCCCCTTCTTTTATGAATCAGTTCATTTTTGTTGCTCGTCGCCCAAGTCCATGATGAAGGCCTTTAAGTCATAACGAAGGTTTCGTTTGCGTCTTGGACTTAGCGTGATATCTGACAATACCTATTTATGTATTTTAATACTTCATCTTAATCCACAAACAAACAAAATCTTTCTTTAAGACTATGAAGGGAATATTGTGCAAGAAAACCATGTCGTCGGAACTGAGAATGAGAGTCCGATGATATGTGGAACCAGTACTGACATATGGCAGTGAATCATGGGTAACCAAGAAGGAGTCTCATAGATCTTTGGAAGCAACAGATATGTAGTTTACAAAAGAATGCTGCAGATCCGATGGAATTCAAGGAAGCCTAGTGCTACAGTCCTCGAAGAGGCACATACAGAAAGACAACTTATTGCAAAGATCAGAATAAGGCAATCATCATTTTTCGGGCATATCAGAATAGGAGGTTTTGAGCAGGTTGTGACAACGTAAAAGATAGCAGGAAAGAGAGACAAAGAAAGGCCGAAAGAAAAGATTATGGACAGCCTGAGGGAATGGCATGCGCGACAATCAACAACAGAGTAAAGCGACGCGTGATAGAAGCCTATGGAGGTCCATGAACGCCAATAGGTGTTGATGATTTTTTTTATCCACAGTGGCGCCACAGCCTCGCGTGATTTAAATTTAATGTGTGTGACAGAGACGAGAATGTGACAACTGTCGTATTGAGCGTATGTCATAAGAGATACATAAGAATGCAGTCTAAAATCACAGCCAACTGTAGATACTTCTGACTCATGGACAAATCTCGTTGAAACGACACATTCCAAGGCTGACTAAATAATGGAACTTGCAGGTGTCAACAATCAGTGCAACTATAACACCGTGTTCGTGAAACAAAGTCGGACATGCAGTTGGTTTCAGGGCAGGATTATGTGAAAGGATCACTCTAAACAGTAATTTGTTGAGTTTTGTACCGTGAATTTGGTTTATTTCTCTGTGTGGATCATGAGTTGATTATAAACCTTGGCACAACATAAGTTCCTTTATTTAGTCGGCCATCGATTGTGATGTTTCAAAGGGTTTTCCCCAGTGAGTTAGACGGATTATCTAAAGTAGGCCACGCTAAAACCCTAAGGGTAATAAATATTTCTGCTCTTGACATTGAACATGACGCAATTCACATAGGCCTTAAGCATGATGCGAGGAGGCTAAAAATATATGATGATTCAGGTTAGGAGCACCTGAAAGGACGGAGCAGGAGTGTGTAAAACCACCGAGAAAAAGAGCTATCAGTACCTACGCTATTCGTCATGTATTGAAAAGGACTGAGAACCAATAGGACTGCCCAGAGTGTAATTCAGTCGATTCTTACAAGGAAATGTAGAATGGCTCGTAGAACCAACGTCACTGCACCTGGACGCCGCCATATATCTTCATTCCCTTTGATTTCTGACAGTACGGAGTGGTTCGCCGGGGTATTGTGTACGACAAGGACAAGAATAGCACCACTGCCCCACAGAGAGCATATCGTAAGAGACGATTAACTGTGTGACATGGCATAACACCGGCCATGGTTAAGTGATTTATTAGGAACAGCATGGATGGTGCCTAACAAGCTGCGGGTCTACTTTGCCTAGTGTTTGAGTCTATTAAGATGGACTCGCACATCGGTTAACCACCCTCCGTAGCACTTGTCACAACGTAATGGAGCAATAAGCTGTTTGAGCCTACCCTGCTAACCAGGAAATCCTCTTCCCGGCTACATCCAGAGCTGGGACCTGCACAGGAGCATCTGCCACTGTAGAAGTACAGGTCGACTAAGACTAATAAGAACTAAGAACCGAGACGAATCAATAACTTAGTGGCGGCTTAGAGTTTGCCCCGATGTCATCCAATACCAGTTTACAGCTGGGTGGACTGGGAGAAGGGATCATGCAATGAAAAAACACACGACATGAAACGTCTATCAAACTGAACCTGGCACGCTGAGTCTGTAAAACAAGTTCCCAACCTCTTGACCACACGATCCCAAAAAGAACCGAGCAGCGCAGAACGGGAAAGAACAGGAATCAAGCAAAGAGTTAATTCATATCATTGGATCTTAAGCAGAAGAAGAAACAGTGCCACACTTTTAAGGGAAACACTTGACTTAATTAATCACAATAACTCACCAGCAAGACTACGAAGTCCTGAAGTGTGGTAGGGAGATTCCAGCATGTAGAGAACCCACTTCTGATGTGGCGGCTTGGTATGTTTGTCAATAGCGGAGCCCTGAATTAGCACCACATCAGCATCTGCCAGGTCTGAGCGCGAGTCCATGAGTTCACAATGAGGCACAGCACATTTTTGTTCTAGAAACGTCTCTTGACCTCTCTTCACAGCCCACCCACTCAAGCCGCTGTAGACCAAGATTTTCTTGAGCTTCAGATTTCCGGTCTGAAGTCCTCGTTCAACAGATTTCGGTATAAACTTGAGCTGCGATGAAATCCGATCGTCTGCATAGTACTCGTCGTTCGGGTAGACTGAAGGCTGTATGGAGAAGAGATACTGTATTGGTTAATGCAATTGAACAGTAAGATGGTTGAATATACCGAGTATAGAGTGGGTCTAGGCGTCCTCAACTACGTCTCCAATCCCAACGGTATAGGTTAAAATCACGTCGTGTTTGTTTTGAAACACCGGAAATGTCGGGAGTTAAATCATGGCATGACCGATACTCACAGTCAACCCAGCTGTAAATGGGTATCTGACGAAGTCATTTGACAATTTCATGGACTCCGGGAGCTACGGAGTTTGTATTCTGTAGTCGGCACTTTCTACAATCAAAGGGACAGAGCACATGTGAAAGAGCTCATGTACTATGACGTCAGTTCTACGAGCTATATTCCATTAACTAAGATTGAATACACTTGTAAGTGTCATCGATTATCAGTGTTGTACTGTAAGGTCAAATATCAACGTTCTGCATCATGGATTGTTGAATACGAGAAAACTCAACTTAACATACGACTACATTTAATTACACTATACACAATGATTGGAGCAAATGGGAAATACAAACTAAACAAGCCACTAAGGTAGATGAAAAGATATATAAACAAACAACACAAACCACACACATTCGAACAATTATAACAGACGACGGATAATTGGTCTATAAAATAAAAAAAGAACACAATAGCAAAAGATAAAATAAGACAGTCGCTGTCAATAGAGGGTGAGAGTTTTGAGTGCCGTGTAGAACCAATATTGCTAAATGGTGGTACGTATTATATATATATATATATATATATATATATATATATATATATATATATATATATATATATATATATATATATATATATATATATATATATATATATATATATATATATAACCAAGATCTCTATTGCTCTCTGTGGAACACAGGTCTTTAGTATTTACATGCCACATTTCTGGCTAGGACCATCTGTGCTAGATCAATCCCCGTCTTCCCATTCTCTAAAATATTTGGCTCAAGCTCCTCTCGCCATGAATGGGTAGGTCTGCCTCTACTTCTCTAGTTTTTGTGGATCCAGAGCAGAGACTGTCTAGTAATGATATCAAGTATTTCATCATTTATGACATATCCAACGTCAACCTTTCTCTCAATGTCCTATTCCACTGCTCTCTTACACAGACCCACATTCGTGATCTTATCACACCATTTCAATTCATGCATTCTGTGCTGACATACATTTATGAAAATCTGCAGCTTTGTTGTTAGTTTTTGTGTGGGGTCCTTCACGTTTTAGATTTAAGTTAGTTAGTTACCCATCGCAAGCTAATATAGTGACAGCGTCACGCGTGATTATTCCGATTTGACCACATTTTAGAGTGTCTTTGTATCGTTTCTTTTGTCCTACCCCTTTTTCATCCCCTCCTCCCACCGAGCGCTGTCCTGTTCTGATCTCACTATTCCATAGTTAAGGGAGGCGCTCATCTGACATGCGAACAACGTGCCCCGTCCATCTCATCTGGGCTTTCTTACACCAGCTCAGGAACGACATAGATCATCTCCCTGCTGATAACCCAAGAGTTGGACACTCTATCTTGCCAAACGATTCTTAGCAGTCTGAGGAGACAGTTTACGTGGAAATGATTACATTTCCTGACATGTCTGCTATATAGACTGTCCATGTTTCACATGCGTACAGAAGGGTGGTTAGTACAACAGCAGGATGCAGATTGATCTTTGTGGCAACACTGATTCCTTGCGTGTCCCAAACGTTCGCTGGCAGTCTTCCAAAAGCAGCACTCGCCTTGGAAATTATGTTGTGGTCCTCAAAGTAAATATTCGTTTCTCTAGTGAGGGTACTACTAAGGTAAGTCAACTGTGTTTAGGTGATAGTCCTGTACAGTGACGCGTGGTTCGTGGTAGGGCTCTCCGGGCGCAGGTAGAAACATTACCTCCGTTTTCTTGGTGTTGACCGCAAGACCAAAGCTAATGAACACAGTGGGGAACTCACAAATGAATGTCCTGGTATGAGCACATGTTAATGGTGCCGTCATCAACAAAAAGAAGATTTAAGATGGTTGCTTCTTTCACCTTTGTGAGGGACCATATATGCCGCAGAGTAAACAGCTGCCCATCTGTACTGTATACAGATGCACCCCAGTGTCAAAGTCCCGTAATGCATAAACAAGCATGGTTGCAAATACCATCGTTAGGGCCAACACACAGCCCTGTTTGACCTCATTGATGACTGGAAATGCTGCAGGGAAACTCCATCAGTCAACACACGGATCAACATGCCATCATGAAACTGGCGGACAACTGTGATGACGTTTTCCGGACAACCGAATTTCGCCATAATTTTTCTCGAATTTGACGAGCTACCAAAAATCATGCCAACCGTCTCTCGGCCAGCTCAGACCCATACGATAAGAATCAAATTTACATTAAAATGAACATTTTAATTTTCTTGGTGAATTTCTGCAAAAATCAAAGGTTTCACAAGACAATGACAGCTCCTGTCGCCTTTTGTATACGTTTTCTGACATCTGTTTCCGTACTTACGGATTTCTTTGCATTCCTACCAAGATCTATGATCTTGTATGATGGTGTCACAATATGATCATCGGTGGTTGTATAAATTAATAAAACGTGTGTCTTAGCACTGTGTATTTGCAGACCAATGAAGTATTTCTTCTCTCTCACCTGAATACGCAATTTATTTAACATTCTTGTGGAAGTGTCAGTTCATTGATTACGTCAGCTGAGATAGCACCTGGACCGGTTGCATTACGATCACTTTGCAGCAGTAAGACCTCCTGAATATACTCTGTGGTGGACCTCCTGCAATTAACATTATTTCAAAGAAACACTCCAAAAGTTCAGGATGTCTTAAGCGCACAAAACCTCCCGCCTATCTCTAACCAGAAGTCTACGCATACCTCTTCTCTGCAACGCGGCAAGATGGCGAGAAGCAGGATAAAAGCAGAGCCGATCGAATAAAAATCTCTTCAAAATGTTCTCCTTACCTCTGCAGCTGCTCCGCCGTATTGCTAATCGGATTATTATTATCTTTATTAAGCCTATTTACTTGCTTATATTATTCTGTTAATATCGTTGTGCTGTTGTAGAGGTCTTTAATATTTCCTTTCGCAGCAGCTGCCTGAAACACTTTCACAAACTCATCAGTATACTTTCTTTTGTCCCTTATGGTGCTCGTCCTGTCTTCCCTGTTGGTTGCATTGTATAACTTCTGAGCCTTGCTGTTAGCATGCCTGAAACTGTTGTCGTTAAAATCTGCTTTATTTGTCTTCATTATCTTGCAAATTGTCTTTGCTGTAATCCAATTTTGGTAATGGTGTTTATTTTCCAGAACCTCTGCACAGTCTTCATTCTGGATACTTTTTATATGCCAATCATGTTCTTCTGTTTCTTCTGTACTAGTACTATGTTGTAACACCTTGCATCTATTTGTGTTCTTATGTTTCTTGTATACCAGTAATATGTTGCAACACCTTGCATCTATTTGTGTTCTTCTGTTTCTTCTATACCAGTAATATGTTGTAACACCTTGCATCTATTTGTGTTTTTCTGTTTCTTCTATACCAGTAATATGTTGTAACACCTTGCATCTATTTGTGTTTTTCTGTTTCTTCTATACCAGTAATATGTTGTAACACCTTGCATCTATTTGTGTTTTTCTGTTTCTTCTATACCAGTAATATGTTGTAACACCTTGCATCTATTTGTGTTTTTCTGTTTCTTCTATACCAGTAATATGTTGTAACACCTTGCATCTATTTGTGTTCTTATGTTTCTTCTATACCAGTAATATGTTGTAACACCTTGCATCTAATTGTGTTCTTATGTTTCTTCTGTACCAGTAATATGTTGTAACACCTTGCATCTGTGTTTTTCTGTTTCTTCTATACCAGTAATATGTTGTAACACCTTGCATCTATTTGTGTTTTTCTGTTTCTTCTACACCAGTAATATGTTGTAACACCTTGCATCTATTTGTGTTTTTCTGTTTCTTCTATACCAGTAATATGTTGTAACACCTTGCATCTATTTGTGTTTTTCTGTTTCTTCTGTACTAGTAATATGTTGTAACACCTTGCATCTATTTGTGTTCTTCTGTTTCTTCTGTACCAGTAATATGTTGTAACACCTTGCATCTGTGTTCTTATGATTCTTCTATACCAATAATATGTTGTAACGCCTTGCATCTATTTGTGTTTTTCTGTTTCTTCTATACCAATAATATGTTGTAACACCTTGCATCTATTTGTGTTCTTCTGTTTCTTCTGTACCAGTAATATGTTGTAACACCTTGCATCTGTGTTCTTATGATTCTTCTATACCAGTAATATGTTGCAACACCTTGCATCTGTGTTCTTCTGTTTCTTCTATACCAGTAATATGTTGTAACACCTTGCATCTATTTGTGTTTTTCTGTTTCTTCTACACCAGTAATATGTTGTAACACCTTGCATCTATTTGTGTTTTTCTGTTTCTTCTATACCAGTAATATGTTGTAACACCTTGCATCTATTTGTGTTTTTCTGTTTCTTCTGTACTAGTAATATGTTGTAACACCTTGCATCTATTTGTGTTCTTCTGTTTCTTCTGTACCAGTAATATGTTGTAACACCTTGCATCTGTGTTCTTATGATTCTTCTATACCAATAATATGTTGTAACGCCTTGCATCTATTTGTGTTTTTCTGTTTCTTCTATACCAATAATATGTTGTAACACCTTGCATCTATTTGTGTTCTTCTGTTTCTTCTGTACCAGTAATATGTTGTAACACCTTGCATCTGTGTTCTTATGATTCTTCTATACCAGTAATATGTTGCAACACCTTGCATCTGTGTTCTTCTGTTTCTTCTGTACCAGTAATATGTTGTAACACCTTGCATCTGTGTTCTTATGATTCTTCTATACCAATAATATGTTGTAACGCCTTGCATCTATTTGTGTTTTTCTGTTTCTTCTATACCAATAATATGTTGTAACACCTTGCATCTATTTGTGTTCTTCTGTTTCTTCTGTACCAGTAATATGTTGTAACACCTTGCATCTGTGTTCTTATGATTCTTCTATACCAGTAATATGTTGCAACACCTTGCATCTGTGTTCTTCTGTACCAGTAATATGTTGTAACACCTTGCATCTATTTGTGTTCTTCTGTTTCTTCCGTACCAGTAATATGTTGTAACACCTTGCATCTATTTGTGTTCTTCTGTTTCTTCCGTACCAGTAATATGTTGTAACATCTTGCATCTATTTGAAACCGTGACTTTGAATTCGTCGCGCATGTTCTTGTTCTCGAGGAAACCCAAATTGAACTGTTGTCCGGGTTTACAAAATGCCGAATACTATTTAAAGATTCAGTTGTACTGTAGCCCCTTTTTATGTGTATATATATATATATATATATATATATATATATATAGTGGGAATAGAAAAAAAAGCCAATACAAATTTACTATAAAATGGTCATTAGTTGATGCAATTTAATGAAAATTCGTACAAAAGTTATTCCCTTTCTTTGTGTATTTCCACGTTGACGTAAATTTTACATCATTAGATCCGCCTGCTACTAAATGGCGTTCGTTCAAGAAGAAAGATACACCGAATGTCTTTTCTACACAAAACTAAAATGTACAGTTCGAATCGACTTTAAAAATAGTTCCGAGACAGAAATTGGACCCGTAGTTGTCTTGACAAACTTTTGCGCAAGGATGATGAAACTGATCATGTAAATCAACTAGGAGTTGAAAACCAAGTTATATACGCACATAGCATATTGTTGCCGATGTCTAGCAGTATATATTAAGCCACATTTCTATTAATGTTTACATGCTAGGTGTGGCTTCGCTTCGTTCTCAATCTCCCGCTACAAATCCACGAAAAGGGCTTTGCATGTAGCAGAATTAATACAGAGAACACAATGCGGTTGTGTCATAGTTTACAGCTTGACACTAAACGGTGTCTATTAACGGCATGTTATGCTAAAGCAGGATCTTCCAGATATTTGAGAATTATCAGACATGTTTATCTTTCAACAAGACGACGCACCAGCTCGTTGTGCTCGAGAAACAGTTCACTTTCTTGAACGTGAAACTGTTCCCTTTCCAGAACGTGAAACTGTTCCCTTTCTTGAACGTGAAACTTTTCCCTTTCTTCAACATGAAACTATTCACTTTCTTGAACGTGAAACGGTTCCCTTTCCAGAACGTGAAACTTTTCCCTTTCTTCAACATGAAACTATTCACTTTCTTGAACGTGAAACGGTTCCCTTTCTTTAACATGAAACTGTTCACTTTCTTGAACGTGAAACGGTTCCCTTTCTTGAACATGAAACTGTTCACTTTCTTGAACGTGAAACTGTTCCCTTTCAGCTAGTGGCTCCGTGTGCAGGCAACCCAAGATAGACGTACGATGTGAAAGTCTAGAACACAGGGAATAGCAGTAAGAGCTGTATGACCATACTTACCAGTTATGCCATAGAACGTTTCGGGCTCGCATGGGCCTGATCAGTGACATGCACATTTCGAGCCCTAAGAATGAGTGTGGCACAGGCTAATGTTGGCGGGCCTCATCAACCACGAAGGACAAAAAATTATTATATATAATGTACATAAAAGTGTATGCTATTTTCAAAATAGCCTAACCCTGACAGTTTATGACGAGACATTTCAAATGTATTATTTAAACTAAAACCCCCCAAAAGTAAGTTTAATTTTAGACATTTACAAAAAATAAAAAAATACGAGGCTGTTTGTCTGTTATTAAATCAAAATGCCTGACATATTTACGTTTATGGTTCACGTTTAGTGTTCTTCTTTACTGAAGTCCTCAGACTTGACGTTATTAATTACAAATCCATTTTTAAAAACGTTTGGTCAGAAGCCTATACTTTAAACATGGTTGCACAAATGTACTTCCAATGACTTGCCAGTTTCTCCGCTTGTTCCAGGAATAATCTAGTCTGCTTTTCCACTTCTATCGGCTTAGATAAACATTTTAACGTTCTTTTGGGGATATTCTGTTATCTTACTCTCACGCTGGAATAAATGTATTTGACTGTTCGAGCATAAATCAGTTTTTTTTGCAGAATATAAAAAATACGAGTAAAAGGCTCAATGCAGCTATATGAAATGGTGGTAGCTGCATTGTCATTTGTAACACAATAGATCAGTCAACCATTGATTATATCTCGAACAGCACATGGAATATACACCAGAGAGAGAGAGAGAGAGAGAGAGAGAGAGAGAGAGAGGGGGAGAGGAGGTAGTGACATACAGGAACACACAGACACACACACGATCATATAGTAACACACACACACGAACACACGCACATAATCACAGGCACACGAAAACGCACACACACGAAAGCGCGCACATGTACACACACACGAACGAACGAAAGCACGCACGCACGCACACAAACACACACACACACACACACACACACACACACACAAACCCACCAACCCAAAACCTTCCCAAACCCACCCATATCCCTCCCCCCACACACACCCACATACTCACACTCACATACACACACACCCATACACACTTACATACACACACTTACACACACACACATACACACACACACAAACAAACAAATATAAATATGCACGAAAACACACACACACAACCTACACAAGAAAAGAGAGTGATAGCGAGAGGGCGTGGATCGAACTGCGTCGTCTGCTTATCATCTCCAGTAACAATGAGTTGGTGTCTAAGTTATCCCTGCATAGATTCGACACATTGTTTCCAAAACTTTCTTTTCATCTTCGGAAACTACTATTTAGTTTGCTTTTTGCTTGCGGGAATGGAAGTGTGTGCAATGTCGCCTCTTATAAAATGATGTGGTAGAACACTTAATGTCGCCTCTTATAAAATGATGTGGTAGAACACTTAATGTCGTCTCTGTCACATAACAATAAAAAATCAAAACAGAGAAAGAACATTCTGTTCGATAAAATAATATTTTGTAATTACATTGACAAATCGATACAACAGGAAAATCTATGTGACAAAATTATAAATGTGAAGCAAAAGAAACGCAGCAGTAGAGTAATTGAGTTTACTACTTACTCACTTATTTACTTACTTACATTTCTTCCCACCTGTACCGCTAAGCTAAGAAGGGGTATTAATTAGCTTTTTTTGGACCAAGTGTTTTGTGTCAGTTTTTGCAAATCCATGTTGTATGATTTCTGATATGTCATATATTCGCCTGACACAAGGTCTTCCTCGTAGTCTACAGCCATATATATCTTCTTGTAAGCGCGTAGCAATAGTTGATCAGGATGGATTCTCATGATTCTGTCTTGAAATGTATTCATTACAAGTGGTAGTTCTTGCCATATTTCTAATTTCATCATTTATCATTTGATCTATCCAAGTGACATCAATGACATTTCTGGGGACGGCGTGGGCAAATGGTTATGTGACACGGCTTACCGAAGGTGTTGGGGTTTGCTCCCCATCACAGCACCGGCCGTTACCCCGGGGAAGCAAACCCTTAGAAAAAGCAGGAAGAAGTAGACCCTTGAATAAAATGCATGCCGAAGTTGTATGCATTTGGTCGACAGGCGCAAAAGAAAAACACAGTGCAACGCATACCGCCTCGGGGAATAGAGAAACAATGCGAATGAATAAAATTAAAAAACCCACCTTTTCTTAGACATTTAATTTCAGATGCAATTATCCTATCCAGTGCCTTAGATACGGACAAAGTTTGATATTTGTAGTACAAAGTTTGTATACATATACGGTTTATCAGTTGTTGCTTTGTTGCAAAACAGATGTTCAAGCGCTTAAGTAGAGATGGCAGTTATTAATGTAACACCGAAGGCTTTCTGAAATTTAGTTTATTTAACAAGCTCTATCTTCTGTAAGAATTCGTTTCATGTATCTGAACCATTGGGTCCGCTTTAGTTTGATCTTGGTAAGTGGGCCTGATGTTCTGATAATTTTTCAGTTTTCGACTTTGATGCGCTAATCTTCGTACAATTTCTTTCACAGACTGTACCATGTGAATGACATGATTTTTCAGTAGATATTAGTTTTGCTTTAAAATAATTTTGGTCGTTTGAAAGATCAATTCGTATAATGAAATGGGGGGTCTTCGTTTCCTATGTTGAATTCCTACTCAAAGCAAAGATGAACGAAGATCCCATAAACACACTAACAACACCAAAACCCATCACTACTGTACGAAAACCTACCTGGAGGCAGGATATATTTCCAGAGGTGGTAGAAAATATACCAGGTATTGCAAATAAAAACTGCCAGACTGAAAAAGAAAGGAGAGACACTACCCTAAGCTTCATAACGAAAAGCTACCCAAGCATGGACTGGACCCATGCATACACCGACGGTTCTGTAACAAACACTACACAGAACGGAGGGGCAGGAGCATTCCTGAACCTACCAAATGGCAGAAAAATAACACTGTCATTCGCTACTGGTAAGTATACAAGCAATTTCAGAGCGGAGGCAGAGGCACTGAGGGCGGCAGTGGAAGAAATGGTGACACACAGTGAAAATGAGAGCCATATAGTCCTGCTGACAGATGCTCTCGCCGTAGTCACAGCGCTAAAATGCCAGAAAAACACTGAGCTTAATGACTTAAGAGCAGCACTCTGCAAACTGTGCCAGCAGACCGCACCAAAAAGGGTAGTGGTACAGTGGGTTCCGTCACACTGCAACATCCAAGGCAACGAGGAGGCAGACAGACTGGCAAAAGAAGGTGCAAGACTACCACAAACAGATACCAGTATGACGTACGAAGAGTCAAAACGGCTTATCAAAGCCAGATACATGACCAAATGGGAAACCGAACATACTGGTTACACCAAAAACGATGCCTATTACCAGTTGAACCGAAGAGAGCAGGTCGTTGTCTTCAGACTTCGCACTGGCCACAACAGACTGAGGTACCACCTATTCAACAAATTGAAGATAGGGTGTACCGACGAATGCCCGTGCGGTACTGGTAAAATGACCACTGAACATCTGCTGCAAAACTGCCCGACATACGAGGATCAGAGAGAGCAGATGTGGCCATTACCAGTGGAACTGCAAGACAAGCTCTATGGCAGTGGCGAGAGCCTCAGGATGACCGCCGCTTTTTTTGAAAAAATAAGGGTTACTGTCTGACTGTGTACGCAGAAGAAGAAGAAGAAGAAGAATTCCTACTCTAGTGCTGTAATTTGGTTGATTTCTGTTATTATGTGCATGTAAACGTTGAATAGCAATGGTGAAAACACACAACCGTGTGGTACTTCTGTAGTTATTTCAGAAGCACATGCGACTCACTCAGTTATTATTATTACAGGTGTATTCATATGGTAAAACGCTCTTACGTGATCTAATAGTTGCCCTGGTATTTCATAGTCTTACGATGTTGTTCAGAGTTTATTCATATCAACTCTATAAAAAGGCTTTCTCTTGATCTGTAACTTGTTGAAATGATTATTCACATTCTTTTGTTCTTCCTATAAAATGCCTTAAGGCATGCTTACGTCCATTATCTTATGGAATTCAAATTGAGCGTTGTTCAGCTTTGCTACAACAAACGGTCGTTTTCTTTGTTCAAGTACTTCGCATTCATGTTACATGTATAACTTAGTAAACATATACCTTTGTATGTATCACATTTGTTTAAAATGCAGTTAAAAGCAATCTATACCCGTATTAGTACGACTTGCTGCCAGTCCCATGTTTTCTCTTCTTTCGTGCTATGCTGTTTGTATGATTCTCCATAACCACTACACATCTGTCTCCATACAAGCTTGACATTCTTTAGTTGTTATGCTGTTCATACCTGGTGACTTGTTTCTTGCGATGTTATTTATAGTTCTGTTTATTTCTTCAAATAATGAATCAGGTGTCAGATGATCCTAGTGTGTTGGAATTAATATTGATTGTTCCTGAGTACGTGTTGGGTTAACAGTTCTTGGAAGTACTCTTTCCATAGCTGTTTCCTTACGTGCCCATTACATAGTGATTCATTTTTAGTCACTAATGATGGAAGTAGCATTTAACTTCATTACTTTGATACTTTTGTAAAAATCCCTTGGGTGATGTTTGCATTTGGATGATAGTTATACCTATAATTCTTCCATGATTCTTCTTTCGCAATTTTAATTGCTCGTTTGAAGAGCTTTTTAGAGTGCATCGATTTTTTTAAATTTTCATTAATCCATCAAGCTATTTGTTTTCTTCTTTGACCTTTTTCTATACACTTTTTTGTTGTTGCACATTTCCTGTTGATTGTATGAGTCATAGTTGTTTTAAAGATGGTACATTCACTATTTGTGTCTTCAGTTTCTCTCTTTAGTGTCTTAAAAATCGTTGTCATTTCGTGACATATTTCTTGAGCAATAGCTCTATCTTCTAATATTTTTAGATGTGTGGACGATTATTGGCTTTTCTCATTATGACTTTTTTTATGTGATGTTGTGTTATTAACTCTGTTCGATAATCACACGTTGTTGATAAATGTAGAGTCTATTATATTTCATCTTCGTTGTTGTCTTGTTATTATGTAATCAACTTGTGATGCTATATCTGTGTTGTTCCATCGGTGCCATGTTTTGATATAGCTTTTCTTGTATTAGATGATAGTGTTTGTTATTATTAAACCTTTCTTGATGCATGCATTTAAAAGCTATTCTCCATTACTGCATTACTGCTCCGCTATAATGAAGTGCTACTGAACGTCCCTTAGCAATATTCAAGTGATGATTTGTTTCCCAAGTTCAGTAACTGCATTCGCCCACTACGATTTTATCCTTTTTTCAATTTTGATAAATAACATTTCAATAACACTGAAATAATTTCTTTCTGTTTTCCTGATTGTGGCTCTCGTCGCATTTGACGGAGACCTGGACTGTTTTTGTTATTTTTCCACTTTCGGCTGTTTGTTAGCGCATTAGCCTATCACTGATCTATTGTTTTCACAACGAACTTTGGTTTCTCTGGATGTAGGAGTACATACACCATGTTCTTCCCTCTCTCTGTTTTGAGTCTATTATCTACATACCAGTACATAATTATCACAAGTCTCATTAGTGTTATGGACCTTTCTTCTTATATCTGCTAGCCCTAACATTTGTAGCTTAGTTTTTTTTCCTTTCATAAATGATATCAGCTGCTCTTACTTTTCACCAATCTCACTAACATTTAATGTTGCTCTTTTAGCTGAATGCCTATTCTGTACTCCTTTAGCGTTTCCAGTTCCAATTCTGCTGAGTAAAGCCTGTTTGAGCTCGTCTTTGTAGCAATAGTATATTGCTTACTGCCAAAGACGGATGTGTCAAACTGTAAACTAGCGACACAACGCATTCCTTTCTCTAGACTACATCCTGCTACTTACAAAGCCCTGTTCAGGGCTTAGTAGCTTGAGATTGAGAACGAACGCAGAAGAAGAAGTATATTGCTTGTCGTCTTGCTAGGCCAATCAGAACAGTGCCAGGGCCCTTTCGCCAGTGACTAACTTCATAATGTTTCCACTTCCTACGACGACGAGGTTGTGTTGAACTTCAGGAGCCCTGAGTTTGTTAAATAAATCAATAAAAAGGCTGCGTCAAATTAAACATAAAATTAGTTAAAAAGTTGAGGCTACACCAACATATAATTAGAAAATTGCAGATCTACTAAACATAAAATTAAAAAGCTGTTTTCAAACTGAAAATTAAATGAGAAGGCTACTTTTATATTGAACACAAAATAAGAAGGCCACTTTCAAACCAAAAATAAAATGCAAAGGCTGCTTTCAAACCGAAAATTAAATCGACTAATTTTAATCTGCAAAAAAAATTAAATTAGTTTCAAACTGCAAATAAAATGACAAATCTAATTTCAAACTGCAAATAAAATGACAAATCTAATTTCAAACTGCAAATAAAATGACAAATCTAATTTCAAACTGCAAAAATAATGAGAAGGTTACTTTGAACTGAACACAAAATTTGAAGACTGCGTTCAATTTAAACACAACATTCATATAATAACGACATAAGCGAGCATTGGTAAAGCGGTAAAGCAATATAAAAATGGGATGGTGAAGGTCTGCGAGTTATCAAGCAGAAAAATTATGTTATCAGCTACATACAATAACATTACTGAACAAACATAATTTCGATACACAGACACACACATACATAGTTTCTGTTCAAGCAAAACACATACTACGCAAATGAATTAGTTTCAAACAACGAACACGTGTTTTAACGGCAATCTAACTTTGTGACGAGGTAAACTATTATCATGTGGCAGGTAATGTGCGTTTCACGAGTTTCTACCATACACCGCCTTTATTTTGAACATACTTCACCTGTTCCTTTTTCTTCTTTGTCTTTTTCTCCTCCTCTTTATTTTCGTCTTCATGTCCTCATACTATTACGCCCCGCCCCCACTCTTCTTCTTCGTCTTCTTCTGCTACTCATCTTCGTTTATATCTTCCTATTTTTAATTCTCTTCCCATTATTTTTATTCCTTTCCCTCTAGTTCTGCTTCTCCTCCTCACATATTCTTCTTCTTTTTTCTACTTCTCCTTATCTTCTTCTTATTTTATGTTATTATTCTCCGCAATTTCTCCTTCTTCTCCTCCTTCTCCTTTCTTTCTTTCTTTCTTTCTTTCTTTCTTTTCTTTCTTTCTTTATTTCTTTCTTTCTTTCTGCTTCTCCTCATATTCTTCTTTTTCTTCTACTCATCTTCTTCTTATCCTCCTATTTTTTTAATTCTCCTTCCATTCTTCGTCTTCTTTTTCTTTTTCACCCGTTTTCAGACCGGCTACCTCACAACACTGCGTTGCATATTTTAGGCCAGCGAAGCATTGCATCCGATTCCAGCGGACATGCCAGATTTGTCTTCTTAAGCCATTAGAAATCCCAATACTGCCAGCAGTGCTATAGATCTATATCGCACCTGGTCTAGATTTTAGTGTGACATACGAAGAGTCCAAAAGGCTTATTAGGGCCAGATACATGACCAAATGGGAAACAGAACATACTGGCTACACAAAAAATGATGCCTACTACCAGTTGAACAGAAGAGAGCAAGTCGTGGTCTTCAGACTCCGCACAAGCCACAACAGACTGAGGTACCACATATTCAATAAACTGAAGATAGGTGGCACTGACGAATGCACTTGTGGTACAGGGAAAATGACCGCTGAACATCTGCTGGAAAACTGTCCGACATACGAGGACCAGAGAAAGCACATGTGGCCATCACCAGTGGCAACAATTGACAAGCTCTATGGCAGTGTCAACAGTCTCAGGGTGACCGCTGCTTTCTTCGAAAAAATACAGGTTGACGTCTGACAGCGTACGAAGAAGAAGAAGAAGCACCTGGTCTGACCCTTACCCATAGAACTATCGGGACTTGGGAAACCGTGGTGGCTTCTACGTTACCCCTCACATATCTCTTGTAGTCACAGCAAAACATTAGCTCTTCGATCACAATAAGTAGACAGGAACTCCTTACAATATAATTCATTGCAACCTATGATTTCAGCAGCATTTTCATCGATCATAAGAAATCGATTTTCCCGGTAATTGATCTGTCACTTTGTTTATTCAATGCCCAAGATTTGTATACCCTTACCATATATTCAACATGAATCTCTTATTCACGTCCGTCCATTACAAGAGACTTTATTGTTAACATTTATTGGCTAAGCTGTTGTCTTCTTATGTGTACGATATTAGTCTTTTGTTTCTAGGTACGTTAACGGTATTGCTAATGACATTTGTATGTGCGCCGTCAAGACTAACTTTCATTTTTTCTCTCAACATTTTCCAATTTAAGGTTATTTTGTTTTCTCATGCGAAGTAAATATTTGTTAATTTGTTTAAAAAAGGGCAGTAGCATATGGTTATTGAATTCTTACAATGAAAAAGTACCCAAGTGACAAAGAAGTTAATTGTCTCCAGCGGCGTCACTGACCGAGTATGTTACCTAGCAGTGTTACGCTCCAGTCTATCAAGCGGTAGATGGGTAACCTGCTTTTGTTTGAGTTAAAAGGAAAACAGTTATGACGAAATATGGTCACCGTCATCGTTTTAAAGGCATGGATAAAGTACAAAGCCCTTAACACTTCATCCCTCACAGCAGTATTTGCAATGGGGACTACCATTTTCACCTTAATATTTAAAACAGTTACATCATACAAACTGTAATAAATACGGACCAAACCAACTTCTGAAAGCTGCATTTCCACCAATGATCGTCGTTTTCAAGGACTTCTGAGATCCTTAATGAATAGCGGACAAAGCGATCAGTGACAATAACGTCTGATGGTGTCTTAGAGGACCGACACACAAACTCCCTTCACTTTAGCTGGTCCGAGCCACCCTTAGTACAATGTACAAGACCTGTCTCAATCTTTGCTACGGGTTTTATGGTTATTCTCCCCAAGCTTCCGTCTGTGGTCCAATCATTGTGGTTCTGATGATATGAAGACTAGACTGTTACGTCTTATAAAGAACACTTTAGTTTTCATGCTTGCAATCCGGTACTTATTATTGTAAAACAGTCACTCGCCATCTTCATGATGTTACTTATTTCAAACGAATCTTGCAGACAATTATATCATTTATAATATATATTTATTTATGTATATCTGTCCTAGAAAATCGCCGTTATTAGATCGCATTTGCATGGCTCCGTTGAAAGGTGTATAGAAGAGTGCTTTAGCAATTATTATATTCAATTCTCTCTTTTCATTTGAATTTATAAGATCGGTTGCATTGATGTTTGTTTGTTGTTTAGATGTTTTCCTCACTAGTTTCTACTGGCGGAGGCGCGCCATTTTCCACCCCAGACCGTAATCTATTGGGCGATATCAGGACGCATAAACCAGTGCTTGGATGCATGTGTGTATCTATATGTACCTAACCTAGTGTTTCAGTGATGCAAAAGTGTTTCATGTCATTTGCTGATCATCTCGTTGATCCTTTATGTCATTGATAGGTGGTTACCAAAATAATGTTCTTTTGGTCATCGGATGTCATAGAGAGACTTACACAATGCTTTTCATTGATGATTCATATTTTAGTTTGAGGCCGTACATGCAGCACAGTGAATGAGATGGCAGCACTCAGCGACTCATAGCTGCCGTTTTTGCATCGGGGCCTTCTAACCTGCTCTGACACGATCTCATTCAGCCTCCAAGCCTGGAAACAGGCTGTACTAATGTTAAGAGAATAGGGATCGCAATGGGAAGGCAAACCCGGTACTAAAAAAAAAGCCAGCTGAAACCGGATGTACAGATATTACAGCCTTGCGCTAACTACAACACATCATTCTTTTAATAATGAACGCCGAAGAAATATAAGTATTTTAGATTAGATTGAATCACAGGGCCAGGTGGCGGGGAATGCTAGGCGTGCCATCACTACAGATGAGCCGAGAAAATAAAGGGAGCAAAGAGATACCCCACTCACATACATATGCTACGTTTCTGGCAGGACGTGACGATCCTGAGACACAGACACACTGGACTGCCTCTCTTCCGGGATAGTACAAACTAGTACATAGTCCATCATATCATATCATTGCCACACCATATAGACACGAGTGGGGAAGACTCGATAGTCCTGCAAGACAACTTCCCTAAGAGAGACAACTCTGACCCAAAACAACTGCTGCCTTGCAGATAGGGGACAGCCAAAGGCTAAGGAGGGCACCCCTACAGAAACGCCTGTTGAAATCGGATGCACTGGGCCACAGGCTTAACAAAGTAACACAGTGCAACGTATATCGCTGTAAACAGCGTACGAAGAAGAAGAAGAATCACAGGGCCACCAAAACAGTGGGCTCCTTTACATGACGCTCGGAACACGAGTCTTTGTCGCGACGGTTTAAAAAGCAATAGTGGGTTGCTAACCTAAAGCACAACCCTTTTCAGTCAAATTTTACGACATGCTAATAAGGCTACAGTGGTCATATTCTTTTTCAATCTATAACAGAACGTACATAATGACATGGTCAAGTTTTAAACAAAGCGTTAGTACACAAAGCAAAGACAGCAAGCAAAGCCTATTTACTTACCACAGAAAAGGATTTCTCAGGATTAGTATGGATGCTTCTCGTTGAATGTGATATATTAGTAAAGCTGATATTCTGAAATTATTACGCAAGGTAAGCTTAACGCTAAAAAAAAAAAAATGAAAAGAAAGCCAGGGTGCGTATGTACATAAGCACACAATACAAAAACTGGTTGCCTGAAATTTACAAATAACACATATAGATAGACATACACTGGTCTCATTGGCATTTGATCAGAGAAATCAAAGACCATAACAACATAATTTTGCGTTTTTGTTATCGCGATATCGAGAAATGGGCGAAAACTGTATCTTTTATTTATCTTGGAACCTACTACTACAAAATATTTTGCATTCCCCCTGGCCCTGATTTATAATCCTGTTTGAGTATATGTTTTCCAGTGCAATAATAATTGTCTTTGCGATCACTGTTGCTATTGGCCTTCTCTGATTTCCATTTTACGACTTGATTAGTAGGGTGTATTGGTTTATTTCCGGCATTGGGGCATCGGTGACTAAAGTTGGGTTCTTTTATACATCCTGAATTTCCTGTCACTCCAGGGTGACCTAAGTAGTGTTCTTGTATAGTTCATGATATTCCTATCACTTCAAGGGCATCGGTGACCAAAATGGTGCTCTCGTATAGTTTATGATAATACTGCTACTTTAGGGGTATGGGTGACCAAAATGGTGTTCTTGTATAGTTCATGATAATACTGCTACTTCAGATGGTGCGGTGCAGGTTCATCACTGCGTTTAGTTTACTTGAAGTCTGAAACCAGTTATCTGCTTTTATGTT
Organism: Ariolimax columbianus; assembly: GCA_036924085.1. Taxonomy (NCBI): domain Eukaryota; kingdom Metazoa; phylum Mollusca; class Gastropoda; order Stylommatophora; family Arionidae; genus Ariolimax; species Ariolimax columbianus. Next base: position 24,820,900 of record JAVGWX010000017.1, read on the forward strand.
TCAAAAGCAAAGATTTTTACATGGTGAGGTTACTAGCCCTATGTACAATCCTGCTTAGTCGTATCTTAATACATGCTGTAAAGAGAACAGTGGTTCTATTCTATTTGTCCACTCGATTTGTATATACTTCAACGTAATTATATTTCTTTCCCTTTGGAGTAAAATGGTCAGAAACTTTCTCACAACCATTGTCATTTTTAAACCATCTTCCTTAATCCCAACAATAAAACTGTTATTGTTTGTCTTTTTCTGTACACTGCTCTACGCCGGTCTTCTTTTGGCAAATTTTATAATTTTCATTATAAGTTCGTTCCTATCAAACGCATATCTAGCTTAATATACAGTGTTAATCCGACTTGTTATAATCATCTAGGAGGACGTTCCCACGTAGACAGATCTGTTGATCAAAGTCAGGTGGCAGAACAGGGTGCCTAACTCAAATTCTTGGCAGGTCAAACATGATCAGCATTCATGCGCTGCTGCAAATGAGAGTTGAATCCCATTCCCAAAGGCTTCTTCTATAACCCACAATGCTACCTTACAGTAATTACTCAGTTTTACTACACCACTTTCGTAGAGATTTGGAAGTGCAATTATACAGAAAACAAGAAATTATCATCTTGAGCCGACACTGTAACATAGAAGCGAATTATGGAGAAACATACCCCCAAAGAATAATGTGTGTGACTACAGTACACGATAATACTACAAATGGCTGAAGACAAATAAGTTTCAAATGTCGTATTACATTCTCTACTTGTTCTCATTATCTTCCTGTTAGATGTTAATTCTCCTGAACTTTTAAAATCTACTCTTAAGTAATCTCTCATACTCCATCGATTTCTCATTCCTTTACATCACCGCTTTCTGATTTCTTTTTCTTCACATACTCTTGATGTTCTTCACCGCCTCCCCCTACTCGTCTCTCCCTCTCATCATTCTGCTTCACCGCCTCCCCCTACCCGTCTCTCCCTCTCATCATTCTGCTTCATCTCCTTCAACTACTTCCTCTCCTGTTCTCCGCCTTCACTTCCGATGTAAACATGATCTGTTTCCCCCATCAATAATGTACTCACTTTAGATTACGATTCCCAGCACTTCTAGATTAATTTCTAGACTTTCGGTTTCTCGCTTATTCTTTTGGACACTTTCTGGTCTTGTGTCGACGGCCATACCAACATACCTCCTCCTTGTCTGGTCGTGTGTCGGCGGCCATACCAACATACCTCCTCCTTGTCTGGTCCTGTGTTGACGGTCATACCAACATACCTCCTCCTTGTCTGGTCGTGTGTCGGCGGCCATACCAACATACCTCCTCCTTGTCTTTTCCAGTGTCGACGGTCATACCAACATACCTCCTCCTTGTCTGGTCGTGTGTCGGCGGTCATACCAACATACCTCCTCCTTGTCTTTTCCAGTGTCGACGGCCATACCAACATACCTCCTCCTTGTCTGGTCCTGTGTCGACGGTCATACCAACATACCTCCTCCTTGTCTGGTCCAGTGTCAACGGTCATACCAACATACCTTCTCCTTGTCTGGTCCTGTGTCGACGGCCATACCAACATACCTTCTCCTTGTCTGGTCCTGTGTCGAGGGCCATACCAACATACCTCCTCCTTGCCTAGTTTTGTGTTGACGGTCATACCAACATACCTCCCCCTTGCCTAGTCTTGTGTTGACGGTTGTACTAACATACCTCCTTCTTGTCTAGTCGTGTGTTGACGGCTCTACCAATACAACTTCCCTCTTGTCTGTTTCACAGTCTTAACATGATCTACCTGCTGGTTATATAAAGCCAGTACTTACCATCTCTGATTTTGTTGTTGTTGAAAGTGGAATTGTTCTGTTCAGCTTCTAAATTTATGTTGGCTATCTGTAAATAGTTCACCAGCTCACAAAATTATTTTTCTTTGTTTATGTCTTTCGCCATCTTTGGCCTTATCACTTTGAGATACATTAACCAATTCCCTGTGACATTGTCTAGAGTTCTGTTACAGCTTCTCCCAGTTTTTCTGGTATCTGCCTCAAGGTCTATGCTCTGCGTGTTCTCTGACCTTTACTATTTGCAGTTATGTTGTGTTATTTGTATTATTGTGTGTGCTCTTAGTCTGTGCTCATACGTCACAAGATAATAGTATGAAAAGAAGATTAAAATTAAAAAGAAAACTAACTAAATGAAGATAGTAAGGTTCATTGAAAATATTCAGAAAGTTGGGCTTGGAAAAACTTGTTACAGTGATAAAGACGGAGGGCAAATGGAGCAGAGGAAGTTGGAAAGGAAACATTGTGGATGTTGTATAGAAGTGGATTGAAAAACAAACATCATCTAAAGTGATGACAAGTTTCAAGGACTTGTGGTTGGAATGAAATCATCCATATTCTTCTTCTTTCGGTGTATGTTATGCACACTAGTTACTCTAACAAAAGGAACAGTCAACTCAAGACTCCCAACAGTGTCCTACAGTTTCTTGTGCATGGAGACATGTTCTAGTCAAGTTCCTCTAATTTCATCCATGCATAGGGAGCAGGTTTGCAGCAAGTTTTCAGTTGACATCAGATCATTGTCAGGGATCAAGATGCTGAGCAGCGCATGAGCTGCAGTGGTCAGTGACTCATAGCTGACTGCTAGTGTCAGGGCCAGCGAACCAAAGCTACCAAGACCCTTCTACACCTCCATGTGGTGATCCTGGATAACAGTCTGCAGCAGGGCAGACTGGCTAAGGAGAAGGGATCGAACAAAATGCTTGCTGAAGTCGGATGTGTTGGACCGAAAGGTGCAAATATCGCAGTCAAGCTGTAAAATACGACACAACGCATTCCGTTCTCTGGACTACATTCTGCTACTTAAGCCCTTTCAGTGTTTGGTAGTGGGTGTTTCAGAATGAACGAAGCCAAGCCAAGATCATTGTCTTCAGTTGAACTGCTCTGTCGGAATGATCATAGATTTTCTTACAAGATTGGCACAGCAAGCGATTGTGTTAAGTGGAGTGAGCCTATCACCAACACACACCGAAGTAGATCATTTGATGATGACGACGTGTCTGCGATCAATGCACTAATGTTAACAAAGTATCTGGTGTGTTGAAGTGCTAGAGTTGCCAAACTCATTGTTTATTCATCGCCTTTATATCGTCATCTTGAAGCACTTTCTTCTAGCCCTGGTACTGGCTATTACTTCTGGTGTCGAGAGTTTCATTCAATGGTGGATCTATTCTCAAAAAGAGCTACGGACAAGAATACAGCCTACTACTACAATTTTCAATGTAGGGAAATGTATTGCAATGAGGGAACTGCTGAGGAGGCGGTGGGGTGGGGGGAAGGTGAATAAACGTTCTACTTGAACAAACCTTTCGTGATACCAGCTAGATACCAACCAACATTAGAGCACTTTCCATTAAATGTCACGTAGTGTAAATAGCCCCTGGCAATACAAGTCTGCGTTCTTTTTGTAAATAATGGACACATAGCTGGGGATAGGTAGTATAAGCTAATAATGGTGCAGCTTTTTATTTATGGCAACCACGAAGTAGTTCTTCGGTCACCCTGAAAAGATGATCGAGAGAGTTCTGAAAAGAAGAAGGGACAGCCCTGACCAGAAGAGGGATTAGGCCTGGCAAGAAGAGGGGACAGGCCTGGCAAGAAGAGGGGATCAGGCCTGACAAGAAGAGGGGATCAGGCCTGGCAAGAAGAGGGAACAGGACTGGCAAGAAGAGGGGACAGGACTGGCAAGAAGAGTGATCAGGCCTGGCAAGAAGCGAAGACAGGACCGGCAAGTGAAAACTATTTATAAACTGCTGAAAATGCACAGACGTGGTAACAAAAAGGTGGCTGATATTTAATGCATAATCGTACAACAAAGGCCCTAGTTAACATAAGATGCATAATCCTACAACATAAGTAAACATAAGATATGAGACGAAATGATGATGTCAGATATATTGAATAATAAAGATATCCATTCTTGTATAACTTGTTAAAATAAAAGCAGCAGACAAAGCGGTTTATATCAGCTCTAAGTGTGTATGCAAGTATTTTTCATGTGTATTGTTAAGTATCACGTTTACCCACAACATATCGTCCCTAAATAAAAACTGTCATTACGACGTTATTCAAATTGCTGGAATCAACGGGAGATTTATATGGATTCTTGTTGGTCGAGGAGGGGGGGGGGGGGAGAATAATGGCCGTATGCCCTTGCAGTCGCTACGCACTGTATAGGCTAGATTTATATTGTTTGTCCGATAGAGAAACAAAAAAAAAACAAGGGTTTTGAATGCACGTCTTCTAGATCAGAAGACAGAGATCGACACTACTCGGTCAGTCGTCTCTCCACGTCTCTAGCACTGTTCATTCAGACTTAATACTCCAATATTGAACTCTCCGGACCATTCGATCTTCTGTAGTTCTCTATCCTGTTTTCAATCCACTGTAATCGTCTCCATCGTACCACCATTATATGCCCTTCCTGATGTCAGTGGGAAGCTATAACCACAACTGAATTTGGCTCCTTGCGGAAAGCATGTATCTAAACGATTGTATGCTATTGTAAAGCTGCTATGTGGCACTGGTTTGACATGATGAAGTTGCAAATTCCAATCATAACCACACTTAATCGCCTTTTATGACAAGCGATGTTTAAGTGAAGTCTTGCTATTATTTATTCTTCAGTAAAAGTCTAAAAAATAACACCGTATAAAGTGCTCCAAATTAAAAAGAAAACATTACTTTCTGATGCTTGCAGTACTTACTTAGTCGCACTCTTGTACCCTGGAGTGTAGAGGTTTATCATAAAGATCGCCAGACCATTATATTCGCTGTTTTTCTCTTGGTATGGTTCAAGTCTAGTCCACGGTCGTTTATAAGTGTCTTATGCTGTCACTCCAGCGGACTCTGGTCGTCCTCGGTGTCTTGATCTGTTACTCTTTTCTTCCCATGACTGTCGTGGTAGCCTATCATTTTTTATTCTGGAGACATGGCCAAACCAGTTGAGGCTGCTCCACTCGAGTCTGCAACGGCTAGGCTTCGAGAGCATATAGTATTGTCTTATTTCTGGCAGTGTTCCTTCTGACTTGTACCATCTTCCTTAAATATCTCATTTCTGGCGCTTGAAGCCAGCTTTTATTGGTTCTCATTGGCCACGACTGTGTGTGTAATACGGTTAATTTAATTTCTTACATTACCACGTCAGATTCATAAGAATTCATTTCAACAAACTGATAAACAAACTTTTTAAAGTTCAGAAATGTACCGAAACTCCATATGTATTGATCACAAAACTACGAAAAACAGAGCCGTTATTTGTTTAGTTGCTATAAATATCACATGTTGATTTGTGATTGAGTGAATCTAGCAACTATAATCCTCAATGATGACTACAAACAATTATTCATTATTTAATTGCTTGCCTTATTCGTTATTTTGTCTTCTTCAGTTACCCGCAAAATTATGTATGTGTGTGTACTGTGTGTGTATATAAATGTGTGTAAGGGTGTGTGTAAGTGTGTGTGTGTAAGTAAGTGTATGTGTGTGTGTGTGGAAGTGTATGTGTGTTTGTATAAGTGTATGTGTATGCGTGTGTGTGCATAAGTGTGTGTGTGTGTGTGCGTATGTAAGTGTGTGTGTATAAGTGTGTGTGTATGTAAGTGTGTGTGTATAAGTGTGTGTGTATAAGTGTGTGCGTGTGTGTGTAAGTGTGTGTTTGTGTGTGCAAGTGTCAGTGTGCAAGTGTGAGTGTATGCAAGTGTGTAAGTGTGTGTGTAAGTGTGTGTGCAAGTGTGTGTGTAAGTGAATGTGTGTAAGTACGTGTGTGTAAGTGTGTGTGTGTGTAAGTGTGTTTGTGTAAATGTGTGTCAGTGTGTATTTGTGTGTGTCTACAAGTGTAAGTACGTGTGTGTAAGTGGGTGTGTGTAATTGGGTGTGTAAGTGTGTATAGATGTGTGCAAGCACGTGTGTGTAAGTGAATGTAAGTGTGTGTGTAAGTGTATGTTGTACGTGTGTGTCTGTAAGTGTGTGTGTAAGTGTGTGTGTATTTATGAGTGCTATGTATGAATGTGTGTGTGCTAAGTGTGTGTGTGTGTGTATGCAAGTGTGCCTCTGTAAATGTGTGTATAAGTGTGTGTGCATGTGTAAGTGTATGTGTGTTGGTGTGTGTGTGTAAGTAAGTGTGTGTGTAAGTATAAGTGTGTGTGTAAGTGTATGTGAGTGTGTAAGTGTATGTGTGTAAGTGTGTGTATAATTGTATGTGTGTAAGTGTGTATGTAAGTGTGTGTAAGTGTGTGTGCATAAGTGTGTGTGTGTATAAGTGTGTGTGTATAAGTGTATGTGTGTGTGTGCGTGTGTGTGTTAGCAAGTTTAAGTGTGCAAGTGTGTGTACAAGTGTGTGTGTAAGTGAATGTGTGCAAGTACGTGTGTGTATGTGTGTGTGTGTATAAGTGTAAGTGTGCGTGTGTGTGTGTGTAAGTGTGTATGTGTAAGTGTGATTGTGTAAAGGTTTGTATGTGTGTGTGGGTGCCCACGCGTACACAAGTAAACTCAGGCTCGTTAGCTGTCTTCTATTTTATATAAATGATTGACTGGTATACGCTATAGGAAATTGGTTACATTTAACTTAACTTAACGTCTTTATACTGGTTTAGAAGACCCTGCAGAGTCTATATTCAACCAGTTACATTTACATCACCTTGCTCTAAAAGCTATGCGCATCCAGTTTATTCTTAAATGTATTAACTGTCACTGCCTCCACTACCTCCCCTGGCAAATGCATTTCAAGCAGACACCACTCTCTGACTAAAAAAATATTTCCAAATATCTAATCTGGACCTCTCTTTAGTCAGATTGTAGCTATGCTCACTTGTTATTGTGGGTGGCTGTATTTAAAAAAAACTTGTTATAGTCTAATTTATCAATTCCACTGATCATCTTATAAACCTGTATTGTCACCACGAATTCTTCTCTCTTCTATACACTGTAGGCCGGTTTTTCTGAGTCTATCCTCATAACTGTAATTCTGGAATCCCACTATCATCTTTGTCGCTCTTTTTTTGTATTCTTTCCAGCATGTTTAAATCCCCTCTATGATAAGGACTCCACACCTGTACACAGTACTCCAATCTAGGTCTAACTAAAGCTTTATACAGTTTGACGATCACTTCCTTGCTCCTATGTTTAATATTTCTTTTTATCATACCTAACATTGCATTTGCTTTTTTCACTGCTACCTTAACTTGCTCACTCACCTTTCCTGTATGATCTATTATTACCCTTTCCTTATCTATCTTTCTAATATTGTTATCTCCCATTCTGTAATTATGTTTCATATTGGATCGACCCATGTGGATGACTGTACATTTATCTACATTAAACTCCATTTGCCAGCTTACAGACCATTCTCGAATTTTATCTTAATCCGACCTGAATATATCCACTTCCGTTTTAGATGAGACACTACTGTACAGTTTTGTGTCATCAGCAAATTTTGCTATCATGGATCCCATATCAATGTCCAAATCATTTATATATATCAAGAACAAAATTGGTTCCAAAACCGAGCCCTGTGGCACACCACTTTTCACTTCACACCACTCAGAGTACTCCTTATTTATGCCCACTCTCTGCCTTCTTCCCGTTAACCAATTTTCAATCCATTTGGCAACTTCCCCACCTATTCCATGTGATTTTAACTTTCGAAATAATCTTTAATGAGGTACTCTATCAAAGGCCATTGCAACATCTAGATAAATAACGTCCCACTGGCTCCCCTTTATCTATCCTTTTAGTAACCTCCTCCATGAATTCTAATAGATTTGTTAAGCATGATCTCCTTCTAGTAAACCCATACTGACTATTTCTAATTAGATTAAATTTGTCTAAATGCATTGCAATGTTTTCTTTGATTCAGTATTGTATTAATGGTTGAGTTTTACGCGTCATATAAATGGTTAAGTGTTATAAATTGTTGAGCTAAATGTGTTTTATAAATGGTTGATTATAAATGGTTGTATCTTATGTGTTTTACAAGCGATACAGTTTTCTGGGTTAAATAAGTGATTGCCTCTACTATGTTGTATAAGAAAGTGGCTGTTTCTGTGTTATATAAATGGGTGAGTGTCCTGTGTTATATAAATTGGTGAGTGGCATGTGTTACATAAAGGGTCAATTTGTTTATAAATGGTTGTCTTTTTTATTAAATAAATGGTTGTTTTTTTGTTATATAAATGGTTGAGTGTTCAGTGATACATAAATGGTTTCAGTGTTATATAACCGGTTTAATGTTATATGCTGCAGAAATGGTTGAATGATACGTGTTATATATAATTAATTGAGTATCCTATGAAATCTTATTGGTTGAGTATTCTGTGTTGCTTGAATCGTTTAGTTTCATGTACTGCAAACACGGTAACTAATTTGACGTATTAAAAGATAGAGATGCTAAAACAAGAAATATCATTGTTATAACCTCAGTTCAAACAAGAGGAACGCCAATTCAATGTATAAGGAAAAATCTTAAAACACGTACTAGTTAAATCAAGTATATATGCCAATAGAAGTGTACATTTATTTATAGTGTATTTATAGGGTGCAAGATGCTCTTTTTAGTAATTTAGTAAAAAATAGACTTGTTGTCTTATGTCAGCATTAAATTGACGTATTTGTTACTTATTATGCACAAATGAATAATAATGATCTGAATTATAGTTTCTGATAACTTCAACTGGCTTTGATGTTATGGATTTGATTATTTCAATAGGAACATACTGATGAGTTGCACAATTCAGTCAAAACACAATTAGCTAGAAAATGAAAGTTGTTAATTTGTGTTTTGCTTTAAATAAACACAGACATACGTCACAGAGTATATGGATTAATAGCAGCGAATTAATGTTAATCAGTATACATTACTATTTACTAAAAATAATTAATTGTAATAACTGTTTAGTAAAAGTGAATAATAAAATGACAGCGATACATCAGTAAAAGAACTAGAGTTATGAAACTCCTACAAAGAAATTGAATGGATGACTTACAGTGTGACCAAAAAGTCGGAAAATGCATTTGCCACCGAGTGGCTCCTTAATTTACACGCGTATCAAAGGGAAAGGTAGCTGGCCGATCTAAAGAATATTCATGTAAGACAATTAACTCCTGATCCTGGACCCTGAAGAGTGTCTAGCAAAGTGGCTGGTGTATTATATCCCAAGCAACAGCTTTAAGGAAGGATGCCCAGAAAGTTATGTGCTTCAAGATACCTTCAGTACCTGGAAGAGTTTCTAATCGGTGTTCCGCGTAACCCTACGGTTTCGTGTAATCCTATGGTTTCGTGTAATCCTATTGTTTCACGTAATCCTTCGATACCGCTATAGGTACTTCAAGTTTCTGCACCAGTTGGAGCATTGCTGATATTAATTTGATAATGGCAACAGCAAGTGCACCATTCTGAGCATTACTATCATAAATATGACATTATAAACTGCAAGTGCACCATTCTGAGCATTACTATCATAAATATGACATTATAAACTGCAAGTGCACCATTCTGAGCATTACTGTCATAAATATGACATTATAAACTGCAAGTGCACCATTCTGAGCATTACTGTCATAAATATGACATTATAAACTGCAAGTGCACCATTCTGAGCATTACTTGTCATAAATATGACATTATAAACTGCAAGTGCACCATTCTGAGCATTACTGTCATAAACATGACATTATAAACTGCAAGTGCACCATTTTGAGCATTACTGTCATAAATATGACATTATAAACTGCAAGTGCACCATTCTGAGCATTACTGTCATAAATATGACATTATAAACTGCAAGTGCACCATTCTGAGCATTACTGTCATAAATATGACATTATAAACTGCAAGTGCACCATTCTGAGCATTACTGCCATAAATATGACATTATAAACTGCAAGTGCACCATTCTGAGCATTACTGTCATAAATATGACATTATAAACTGCAAGTGCACCATTCTGAGCATTACGGTCATAAATATGACATTATAAACTGCAAGTGCACCATTCTGAGCATTACTGTCATAAATATGACATTATAAACTGCAAGTGCACCATTCTGAGCATTACTGTCATAAATATGACATTATAAACTGCAAGTGCACCATTCTGAGCATTACTGTCATAAATATGACATTATAAACTGCAAGTGCATCATTCGGGGTATTTTTTGTTGTTGTTTGTTTGTGTTCGCCTTATTTCTGTAATCCTCAAGGCGGTGTGCGTTGCACTGTGGTTTATTTTTTGCTCTTGTCGGCCCAGTGCATCCGACTTCAGCGTGCATTTATGTAAGTGTCTGCTTTCTCCTGCATTTTCTAAGGGTTTTCTACCCCGTGGTAACGGCCGGTGCTGTGATGGGGATCAAACCCAGCACCTCCGGTTGTGAACTGTGTCACTTAACCACTAGCCCACGCCGTCCCCCATTCGGGGTATTACTGTCATGAAATGTGACAACGATCGTCAACTGCTAGTGTACCATTCTGGGAATTACTGTAATTAATATGACATTATGGCTTGGTTTCGTTCGTTCTCAATCTCCCGCTAACAAACACTGCAAGGGCCTAAGTAGCAGAATGTAGTCCAGAGAACGGAATGCGTTGTGTCGTAGTTTAAAGTCTGACTACGATATTTGCACCTTTCGGTCCAACACATCCGACTTCAGCAAGAATTTTTTTAGTACCGGATTAGCATTCCCTCTTTGATCCCTTCTCCTTAGCCAGTCTGCCCTGCTGCAGCATGTTATCCAGGATCACCGCGTGGAGGTGTAGAAGGGTCTTGGCAGCTATGGTTCGCTGGCCCTGACGCTAGAAGTCAGCTATGTGTCGCTGACCACTGCAGCTCATGCGCTGCTCAGTATATGACCTAAACTGCAAGTACGCCATTAATATGGCATTGCCAAGTGCAAGTGCGTTTGTGAGACAAAAGGGACGGTTATGTTATTGAGGAGTGCAACGACCGTGGCTTATTTGGTTCAACTAGATCAGTCACACAAAGTATAAATAAGTAGTTACTTCAAAGATCTCGCTGATACTTAATTCCTTCAATTTTTAAATGTAAATGTTCAGTAACTTTCAATGGAAGTCGACGTAATTACATGGATATTATTATCTCAATTTAATCCTTCTCCAGCGGACGGCGTGGCCTAGTGGTTAAGTGGCACGGCTCACAACCAGAAGGTGCTGGGTTCGATCCCCATCACAGCACCGGCCGTTACCCCGGGGAAGCAAACCCTTAGAAAATGCAGGAGGAAGCAGACCCTTACATAAAATGCATGCTGAAGTCGGATGCACTGGGCCGACAGGCGCAAAATAAAAACCACAGTGTAACGCACACACGCCTTGGGGCCTAGATAAATAAGGCGAACGCAACAAAAAATCCTTCTCCAGCAATGCTATTTCAATTTTAAACCCTTTCTTCTTCTTCGTTCGTTTGTTATCTCCTGCTACCAATCCCTGAACAGGGCTTTGGAAGTAGCAGGATGTAGTCCGACGAATGGATTGCGTTGTGTCGCTAGTTTACAGTTTGACTGAGATATGTGCACCTTCCGGTCTGACACATCCATCCGGCAGACCAAATTCCTTATCTGTACAGATGCAACCTCATTAGAATAATTTTTCTGTGCTCCTACTATGATCCCAATCACTCCTCGGCAATGTTACTATCTTATTTGAAACTTTCCCTGTACTAACATTAGGTGCCCTTTTGGATCATTACGCGGGACTTGGCCTTAGAGCGTCATTAGAAATCTATTTCAATGACTGGCATATCCTTTTTTCTATTTTCTGACATTAAATCTATCATCAATAAAAACTGTCTCATCCACATGGGAAGCATAGGAATTCAAAAAATACAAATCAAGTAATAAAACTATGATCTGTTTATATATGTGTCTGTTTGGCCTAAACTTTCTACAGGGTGGGGTAGCCACTAATTTGTCCAGCCCACCTTAGTCGCCGCTGGTTGCAGTGTTACTATTCTTTGCACCACTTTCAGGCCCCGGTAACACTCTAGCGGGTACGGAAATTAGGAGGGCCCTTTGAGTCTTTCTTCAGTACTGTCAGAGCCTATTTGAGATCCATTCTCGGTACTGACATTAGAAGATCATTTGAGACTTTTTCCAGTACTGCCATAGACTATTTAGGATCCCTTCTAGTCAGTAACATTAGGACATTATAGAAATCGTTTCGCAGTACTGTGACAGCTTAGTTTGGATATTTTCTAGGTACTGACAAAAATTATGTAATTTAAATCTGTCCCTATTAGTAATGTCATAGGCCTATTCAAATCCTTTCAAGGTACTGACATTATGACTGTCAGATCCTTCTAAGGTAGTGACATTATGACTGTCAAATACTTTCAAGGTAGTGACATTAAGACTGTAAAATCTTTCCAAGGTAGTGACATTATGACTGTCAAATCATTTCAAGGTAGTGACATTATGACTGTCAAATCTTTCCAAGGTAGTGATATTATGACTGTCAAATCATTTCAAGGTAGTGACATTATGACTGTCAAATCTTTCCAAGGTAGTGACATTATGACTGTCAAATCCTTTCAAGGTAGTGACATTATGACTGAACTGATCTGACTCTTTACATTTAATGTCAAACATAACTATTCTGTTTTACGACCACGCTTATACGTGTATGGCAAGGCAGCATTGAAAAGAACAATTTCCTGCATCTATATTAAAAACTGAGATCTCGTGAAAATGTAGTCTCCCACACTTCGACCTCTACAGCAGCTGCACATTTAATTTCTTTACTATTGCATAAATGTTCTACTTTCTGCTTGGTTTGAAAGTATTTGAATTTACATTTTAAAAATCTACATGTCAAAAGCCAAACTACACCGTTGCGATGCGTTTTACGACGGATCTCCAACACTTCACCCCTTTAGTACGCATCTGTGAAATATGCCATCTTTTTGGCCACACTGTGTCACTAATAAGGTGATTAGAAAAATACTTTTAAAAGCAAAAGTAATGAAGAAATACGAAGAACTCACACCAGGCAAGTGAGACTTTGGCAGATCAAATTTTCTCAGTACAGGAGTCTGCACGATTTTGTCCACTTCTCTAAGACCAAGGCTGAAGCCCAAACTAATCAATCCCGATTTGCTGGCTAAGAGGAAGTTGATGTAGACAAGGACGCACGCACAAACAGCAATGATCTGTAGCGCCCTCTTGAGATGGAACCTCATGACATCAAAGTAGTCTCTCCTGACTGACGTCACACCTGAAATATGCAATGAACCATTCGAAAAGTCAGTACACATTTATGAGAAAGTATAGAGGTTTAGTAACAAAAACAGAAAAGACACAGAGACACTCACACAAACACAAACAGGCACACACACGCACGTATGAACATACACACGCACGAACATACACATAGACGCACGCCATAAATTCGCACACATATCTAACGTCAAGCAGATGTAACGCCGTTTTTTCATGAGATTGTTATATTTACAAGATGTTTTAATACATAAGATGAATCTTATAGAAAATATTCATAAGCACATAATTATGTGACATAGCACGACCTCGCTCAGACAATATTTCAGGTGCAATGTTGAAGATTGCTGTCCATCTCGCGCGAGAGTTTCACGTTCCCTATCAACCTCATTCAAATTAGCGTATACAAACAGACAAACGGACAGATATACAGACATATATACATGCAGACAGATATATAGACAGAAAGATAGATAGATGGATAGTTGGATGGATGGATAGATAGATATATAGGTAGAAAGATAAATAGGTAGAAGGTAGATATATAATTAGGTAGATAGGTAGACAGGTAGACAGACAGGTAGACAGACAGACAGACAGACAGACAGACAGACAGACAGACAGACAGACAGACAGACAGACAGATAGATAGATAGATAGATAGATAGATAGATAGATAGATAGATAGATAGATAGATAGATAGATAGATTGATAGATAGATAGGTAGATAGATAAGACCAACAGATGGACAGACAATTAGATATACAGATAGGTGCTAAAGACAATACCTAAGTCCTGAACCTAGTGTCCAAGGGAGACAACAGATATGACAGAACATTTACCGAGCAGATAATGATGAGACATAAGATACATGTGAACCGGATATGAGGTCGGTCATGTAACACCTTGTCTGTTTGATCTGGCTAAATATTTGATTTGTTTACGGGAGTGAGGACCACGGTTCACCTTCATCAGCACGCTCGGGATGGGAGAAAAGCTTCTACAACTAGCCACTTAACGTCCTTTCCAGAGTACACAAAAGAGTAAACCTACTCAATTGTGGGGAAGGGAGACTAACGTTTGGTCAGGCAAAATATACTGACCAAGACCTTCACCTTGGCGTCCTCGTAGCCCTTCCTGGAAATGGGCGGTTTTTATGGCAGCCTGGGTAACAAGGTAAGGGATCGACGTGATCCCCGTAGTAGTGAGCGACACGCAGTTGAAGTCAAACATAGCACAATCGCCTGGATGGTCATGGTCCAGATTTCCCAGCACGATCGGGATTTGAGAAAAGCTACTGCAACCCGCCACTTAACGTCCTTTTCAGGGCGCACAAAAGAGTAAACCTACTCATTGTGTGCTTGCGCAAACAGCAACAAGAATACTCATTGTTGACATTCGAAACAAAGTAAGAAGAGGCTGATAAATGTACTGTTGATCCCTAAATTGTATCACCAGTTTCAATCTTGGTGTTTATTAGAAACAAATAAGAGTAAGATCCAAAACTGTCAGATGCAGTGTGTGAGAAATGCAGTCGGAAAGACAATCCGTGACCGAATCAGCAATACCACGATGAGACAGAGAATGGAGACAATCCCGGTTTGTGGCTACACTGACGCCCCAAAAGTCCCGTGGCTTGATCATTTAGTCAGAATGCATTACGACCAGCCTGCAGCGAGGGCATTTCATATGCAGGTTTTCGGTCCACGAGCAATAGGCAGACCTTGACGTCGGTTGATCGTGGGTGCTTCTGATGTACTCAGAAAGTTACACCTAACGACAGTACAAGCCCTCCATCTGACGATAACAAGAAATTTACGCATCTCGCCTCTCTGCGACGCCTCATCAGTAGGACAAAAGAAAGAAGATGCAAGAAGACTTGGAACCTAATCAACATTGTCTGCTTCGAAATACTCCGGTGGGATCAAGATGCTGAGCAGCGCATGAGCTGCAGTGGTCAGCGACCCATAGCTGACTGCTAGCGTCAGGGCCAGCGAACCAGAGCTGCCAAGACCATTCTACACCTCCACGCGGTGATCGTGGATAACAGGCTGCAGTATGGCAGATTGGATAAGGAGAAGGGATCGAAGAGGGAATGCTAATCCGGTACTCAAAAAATTCTTGCTGAAGTCGGATGCGTTGGACCGAAAGGTGCAAATATCGCAGTCAAGCTGTAAACTACGACACAACGCATTCCGTTCTCTGGACTATATTCTGCTACTTACGCCCTTTCATGGTTTGGTAGCGGGAGATTGAGAACGAAGAAGAAGAAGACGAAGAAATACTCCAGTGCTCTATTAATACGTAGCTCCCAATGCAGTTTTCACGTCTGGAAGCGGTCTTGTTAAGCATTTTTGAGTATTAAGTATCGAGCGGTTTTGTTGACTGAAAGAAAGCTCTAGAAACAACTCATTTTATATTACACTGGGAATCCGAAATTGAAGACTGTAAAGCCTTCTTTCCAGAATCATGGATACGAAGCCAGGACCGGTACAAAATAATCTTGGAGGTTTCAGAGAAAACGAAGAATAGTGAGCAATCGGCATCAGAAAAATAAAAAATCCACGTTCTACATGAGTTCAAAAGACAGTGCCCTAGACGAAACTCCTAGACACGTTAGTACAAAGATGGAACTGTCATAGAGAGCGGAAAAAAGGGAGGCCGTGGAATCCACAATGCACACTCCAACGGCGACATAGAAAACCACTCAATATCAGCAGGAGAAACCTGTACCGGTTTAAGAGCTGAAGCAACAGCTGTGCATGAATCAACGCAGATTCCTATCAGTCATAACATAACTACAAGAAAAACGGTCATTCTAACAGACTCCTAACGGATTCGAGGAGCCTAGTGCAAGCAATCTCAAGTCCTAAAGAAGAAACTAACGATACATAGAATATAACATTGGGTTGCTGTTCCAAAAAACATATTTAGTACTACAGTGGATGCCGGCCCACTGTGGGGGCCTTGAAAACAAGATGGCAGATCAGTTCGCAAAAAACGAAGTGGTGGTACGCAGACTCACCATCCATAGAGCTATAAAGAAGCAGAGATACTCATCAAACGATCTTCAACAACGAAAGGGAGAGACCAGCAGAAAGAATATCAGCCAGAAAATAACAGCGTATATAAACGTGGCAGAGATGGGCAGACAAAGATATTCAGACTCAGAACGACATATTACATACTCAAGACCCACCTCCACAGAATGAGTCTCAGAGACACCGAACTTATGATTGCGGAACACCCAAGGAAACACCAAAACATTTACTGCAGGACTGCCCTGCTAGAACATATCAAAGAAAGGCAGTCCGGCCCGGGAACCGACATGCTCGAAAAGCTGTGGGGGACAGGTGAAGACCTGGGACGCAGCCTCCTTCGCGAACGTAACAGGACTAGAAGCACATCATCAGTTGATCGTGAACCTCACCTGGCTAGAAGCACAGCATCAATTGATCGTGAACCTCACCTGGCTAGAAGCACAGCATCAATTGATCGTGAACCTCACCTGACTAGAAGCACATCCTCAGTTGATCGTGAACCTCACCTGACTAGAAGCACAGCATCAGTTGATCGAAGAAAAAGTAGAAGAATTAAACAGGAATAAAAGAGTGAAAAACTCATTGTCTAAATCAGGCGTTCTCAACCCGATGCTTGCGAGCACAACGGTGCTCTTGTAATGGCATTTGGCGCTCGCGTCATGCAAGTAAAAAAGTGCTCGCGAGCATTAACGCTAAATGAAGCCTGTTTTTCAATTCAAACTTTGTTTTTCAAACATAAACAAATAATGTTACTATCCAACCATTATATTTTAGACGATCTGGAAGTTGTTAAGTTGTGTGTTTGCTGCCAGTAAACCTATTTACCGCTCTATGTTCTGAAATATTTCGCACTGCCGTACTTGATTCGGGGATTTCCCCGATGCTTGTCATGGCCTACATTGTGTTGCATCATAGGTATATTCTGCTTTCGTTGCTCCTGGCATATTGAACAGGGCTGTCATGTTTGTTGTTAGATTTAAAAAATAATATATACAATGTGAAAAATGCGGTAAGAGTTTTTTTTGTTATATTGTCTTAAAAACAGGAGTTGTGCATTGCGAATAGTGTGGTCAGAGTTTGTTGTCACGTTAAGTTAAAAACTTCAGATATACAGCGGGGACAAATTTATAGTGCGTAAACACAGCTATGAAGATTTAATAATTCGGTAGCCTTCTTCATCATAAGACGGATCCTGTCTCGGTAGTGGAGGCAGGGATAATTAATGCATTTAAGAATAAATTGGATGCGCATAGCTTTTAGAGCAAGGTAATGTAAATGAAACTTGTTGTATACAGACTCTGCAGAGTCTTCTACGCCGGTATAAAAACGTTGTTAAGTTAAGTATATCGGTATGTAGTAAACCAAGAAGAGAGAAAGTATACTCTTTACAAGATAACAGGGAAAGGGATTTTCTTGTCGCAAATAATGATGCCATACAAGAATGGTTTGTCTTTTGAGCAATTTATTTATATCGAGGTTCAGAAGAGCAAATTGTCAAAGACATTATTATACACATCATTGGGCGTTTAGCGAAGAGTACGACCACGTGGTCAAACGCAATATTATGTAAAATAGATGACCTACAATCACAACAAGCGTCAACAGAATTATTGTTCATCTAGCAATGCAGTTAACAAGTTATCAATCGAAGTGTCTTTACCAGTTTCTCATAAACTTTTTAAGCATGGCATGACATTTTCAAGTGAGGAAGTTGGGAAAGAGTGTTTCGTTTCGTACTTGTTAGACACCCTACAAAATGTCCAGCCATGTACATACATACAAATATATATATATATCAGTATGTCTGAGCTGCATGCATGCTATATAATTTCATGACACTAGAGCAGTATTTAAATGTGTGGACTTGTTTCAATAGTGTCTTGTTTATTGTGATGTTGTATGCAGAAGAAATGAATTATTTGTTGTAGGACTTTCTTCTTCTGAAATTTTAGCCTAAACCTCTGTTGTCGTTTATGTCACTACAAACATCAATATATTTCTGTATTTTCTGCCATATTTAACTATAAAGTAAGGTCTACATAATTTCTCACGTTTAGCCTTTAAGACGGAGTCACATCAGTATATCATTAGTGAGACCTATATCTGTTGTCCCATTTAGCTGTTAAGACGCTGAGCCTATATCAGTATATCAGGAAGCGAGGTCTGCATCCTTTGTCACGTTTAGCTATTAATGATATAATTAAGCAAGGTCTATATCTTTTGTCCTTTTTAGCTATTAAGTCACATAATCATATCAAGACAGTCATCAATAGATGTATGTATCTCGTCGTGTTTCATTATTGAGGCGGTCATAATACATAAAGAAACGGCAGACGCTCTAGAGAAATTCGGTGAAGTTAAATCACTGATCTGGGTAATGACATTTGAAATACGGAATCTATACCGAGCGACTTAATTACATCTGTCTTTACAACACTACGGAAGAAGACTTGGGCAACTCAAAGTTCAAATTATAGAACAATGAACCTGATGAGTTACATCCTTAAGATACTGTTTCAAATTATACATGAGAGAATTAAGTGTAGAGTAGACAACCAAGCTCAGGATGAACCATTTGCATTTAGACAAAAGAGCGGAACACCAAAAGCAATATTATGTATAAGGACACGAGCAGAAAAATATAGAAGTACAGAAAAACATGTATTTGTGTTCTATAGACTACACAAATGACTTTTGGAGTCCAGCATGAGAGATTAATTACGTGTCTGGAAAACAGGTCTGTGTAGAAAAAGACACAAGAGCAGTCAGTAACTTATATTGGAAGCAAAAAGTAGAAACAGATTGACAGAAAATCAGGAAATCGAAAATGCATTTCATGAAAAAAGAAAACACTAGTAGTCTGCATACATCTACAAAAAGCCTTTGAAATAATATGGAAGACCGGGTTAAAACTCAGACTACTGCAAATAGGTGTAACCAACAACATGTACAAACGGATCAATGATTACTTAGATAACAGAACAGCAGGAGTACCACTGCAAAGATACAGCAGCTAAAAAATAAAAATGGAACAATGAGTTCCGCAAGGTGGCAATCCATATACCGCAATCCCTATACCTTTGATATTTCTCATGTGTATCAATGATATCATCACAGAAATCCCCAAAAGAGTATACATTGCACTAAATACAGATGACTTGGCGTTACGAACATCTGGAGAGTCTACATAATAGCTGTCCATCGTTGTCGATGAGGACCGCCGATATCATCCTTGTCACAGATTTCCCTGTTGGGTGTGGGTGCGCATGTGGCTGAACAGGCCAATGCGAGTACGAAAACATCTGCTACATATCGGGCACACGAGGTTTGTAGAAGGGGATGGTGTTCCCGCTACTCGGGATTTCCGCGTCTCGCGTCTGCTCTGGGCTTTCACAACACGGTCGTCTTCACCGGCAGCTACACCCGATTTGACTGCGCTTCTCCAGTCAGATCTGTTTTGCACAAGACATTCCCAGGTGTCGATGTCTATCTGGCAACTTTTTAGTGAGTCCTTCAGACCGTCTTTAAAACGTTTCTTTGGGCGCCCTCTCTCGCGCCATCCCTCTCTCAGCTCGCCGTAGAGAAGCTTCTTTAGGAGCCGCTAGTCTGACATACGGACGAGGTATCCGGCCCATCCTAGTCGTGCTTTTTCTAGCAGTGCATGGATGCTGGGCAGGTTAGCCCTCGAGAGAACCTCGATGTCAGTGACACGATCTTGCCATCGGATGTGGAATATTCGCCTCAGGCAACCTGTGTGGAAGTGGTTTAACCTCCTTGCATGTCCAGAGTATATAGTCCAGCTTTCGCCAGCGTATAGTAGGGTTGGAATGATGGTTGCACGGTAGACTTTGAGTTTGGTCTTGACGCTGATGCCACGACGTGCCCAGACCATCGAGCGCATTCTACCAAAGGCTGTGCTGGCCTTTGCTATTCTGCTTGCCACCTCATCGTCTAAGCTGACAGATCTCGACAGCGTGCTGCCCAGATATGTGAATTTGTCTACGGCATTCAACGTCTGCCCACTGACTGTAGTCTTTGGTTTTGTGTACGGCATGCCTGGTGCTGGTTGGTACATGACCCCTGTTTTTTTGGCATTTATGGTCAGGCCAAAATTGTTGCATGCGGCAGAGAACTGGTCCATTCCAACCTGCATGTTCAGTTCTGAGCTGCTCATTAGAGCGCAGTCGTCAGCAAATACAAGTTCCCTGATGATGTCGCCAGCCACTTTGGGTTTGGCCTTCATTCTTCTGGAATTGAGTAATTTGCTATCTGTGCGGTACTTTATGGATAGTCCAAGCTCCAATGATCTGAAGGCGTCTGTCATCGTCGCCGCGAATATCATGCTGAACAAAGTCGGGGCGAGTACACATCCTTGTTTTATTCCGTTTGATACTAGAAACGTATTAGAGATTGCACCGCTGTCCAGTACACGAGCACACATGCCTTCGTGTAGCTGATTTCCCATTGTTATGAACTTGTCGGGGCAGCCAAACTTAGACATTATTATCCCCAGCCCTCCTCTGTTAACTGTATCAAATGCCTTTGTCAAATCAGTAAATGTGGTGTACAAGGCCTGATTGTGTTCTCGACACTTCTCTTGTACTTGACGAGCGGCAAAAATCGTGTCCACTGTCCGGCTCTGAATCCACATTGGTTTTCTGGGAGGTGGTGGCTTTGTTCAAGGTGTTTGTTGAGCCTGTTTAGCAGTAAGCGAGCTAGGATCTTGCCTGCTACGGAGAGTAGCGATATTCCTCGATGATTGTCGCATTCCTGACGGTTGCCTTTTCTTTTGTACAGGTGAACGATTGAGGCGTCCTTTAGCTCCTGCGGAATTTTTCCTTCAGCCCACATGTGACAGAAGAGTTCAGTGATCCTTCTGGTGAGGGATGGGCCAGCTGTCTTTTATACCTCTGCTGGTATTGCATCAGCTCCTGGAGCTTTACCTATAGATAGTCAACTGATTGCCCTGTCGACTTCCTCCTCAGTAATGACTTCATCCAACGCCAGGTTCAGTTCCATCTGCGGCATTCGCCGGATGGCCTCTTCATTTATGGACGATGGGTGGTTTAGTATTTTGCAGAAGTGGTCTGCCCATCTGTCTAGAATCTGAACCTTATCTGTTAGCAGTACCCCATCCGCACTGCGAACTGGAGTATTACTAGAGGGCTGCGGGCCGTAGAGAGCTTTCATTGCCTCGTAAAACCGTTTGGTGTCATGACGCTCGGCGAACATCTCAATTTTGTCAGCTCTTTTGCTGAGCCAGGAGTCTTGCATCTCTCTAAGCCTGGTCTGGACAGCTTTGCGAGCAGTATTGAACGCAGCTTTTGCTGCCGGAGAGGGTGTGTCCCTTTGGTATTCCCTGTGCGCTTCATGTTTTGCATCGAGAAGGCCCTGTATTTCCAGATCGTTCTCATCAAACCAGTCCTTATGCTTGCGCGTGAGTGGGCCAATGTGTTTAACAGCTGTATCGTAGAGTGTGTTTCTCAATGATGCCCAGTTCTCTTCGATGTCGTTATTTTCAAAACGAAGCTCAGATAGTCTGCCGTCAAGCTCTTCCTGGAAGCCTCCTCTCGTGGGTTCGTATTTCAGCTGAGAGACATTTAGCCTCCTCGGTGGTTTCTTTCCCTGGGGGCGCATTTTGGGCTGGATCTTGAAGTTTAGCTTGGCAATGACAAGTCGACGGTCGGTCAAACATTCTGCACCACACATGCTCTTCGTTACCATAGCATCCGCTCGATCCCTACGTCTGATGAAAATGTAGTCAATGAGGTGCCAGTGGCGGGACCTTGGGTGCATCCATGTGGTTCTATTTCGGACAGGAAGTCGGAAAGCTGTGTTTGTAATGAGTAGTTCATTTGCAACACATGTCCTCAGAAGGAGCAGTCAGTTACTATTGCATAAATCGCCATAAACAAAACCAAAACCACGTACATAATCTTTTCCCTATCTCCCAAACCCCAAGAAGTTATCTTAAAATTAATAGCCAGAAGTACAGATGTCTAACTTATCTAGAAATAAAAATGGACCTAAGGCCGACATAGAAAAAGCAGACAGATGACCAAAGAAGCCTTCAACAAAGCTAAGAACAGAATGAACATAATAAGAAAGATATCAGGTTCAACATGGGGAGCTGACAAGAGCAACATGAAAAAAGAAACTGTAAACAGGTTTTGTGAGATCAATGCCAGAATACGGATAGTAACAAAAAATAACTTCCCCAAAAATAAATATAACCACAAACCACGGTATATCTATCATCACTGGAGCTATGAGAACAACATCAATAAATGCAATATAGAATATCACAAGAATCGAGGTATGGAGATGCGGAGATAGCAAAACATTCCAGCAGGAGAAGTTCAAACAAATTCCAGATCACCAAATATCTTTTGACCAGTTCCTCAGCGTAGCTGTGGGTCCCAACTTCATCTCCAGCGGACCATGTCTTATGTCACGAAAGTCCAGAGCGTGGTAAGTTCTGCTCTAGATGCTTCTCGGATGTTGCAGCGTAGCGTAAGAGGGTCTGACCAACGCATTGTAGGTCTTCCCCGCGGTATCTTCTTACCTCGGGAGTACCAGACTGCTGTCGCTGTGCTCCATCGACCATCGTAACATATGACCTGCCCATCTATGTTTTGCCAATATATGACAAGATAAATCGCATGGGAAGAGGGAGATTAAAGAGAAACCACTTCAAAATCATAAGCCAGGCAGTGGTTAGAGATCTAAAACAAACATTCTAAATTCTAACATGGAAAAAAGTAAATCCCCTGAGCTGGTAAAAGCCATAGAGGAAATAGGAAGGAAAGGAACCCAGACAGATTTAAAAAGGAGATTTATCACATAAAAATATCTTAGGATGGTAGAAACATGAATATGCGCATACACAGGTGGTTCATCTAACAATGCCACATCAAATGGAGTCTGGTGGGTATATAACAGACTAAGGAATGTAGAACAAAAAACTCGAGTACCAACAACGGGACATTCTCCATTAGCTTCAGTGCGGAAGTAATGGGACAAAGCTTAGCTTGTAATCCAAGATGTAGATGTCCACCAAGAAAAAATAGTGTTCCTGACAGATGCCTCGTCAGTATTAGCAGCGCTAAAAAACACAAGGAAGATTCCGAGTAATGTATGTGCTCACTGACACAGCTCTCAGCAGAACACCAAAGGTTGGTCATACAGTGGATCCCCTCCCGCTGCGATATTGAAGGCAATAAAGCGACGAACAAACTAGCGAGGTGTGGTCACAAACAGACCTGGGCATCACATATAATGAGGCAAAGACCATAATTAAAGCCAACTTCAGGGATATATGTGCTGATCAACTCCCCGACTTTCATAAAGAAGACAGCTACTTTAATTTAACTAGAGAAAAGCAAGTCATCATCTTCAGACTGAGAACTAGGCATAGCAGACTCAAGGGTCGTCTTTACAACGAAATGAGGATTGGGTCAGAAGACAGATGTTAGGGGAAGCATAGCATGTTCATGGAGCACATCCTGCAAAGATGCATGCTCACGCAGGAAGAGATTGAACAATACTGGCGTCGTGAGACAGCTAAAAAGACATCAGCTTAATGGAGATAAAAACAACCTCACAAACAACGGTGTCCTTTGTAAGAGATACCAATACCGTGATCTGAGGATGAACGAATAAGGAGTAGAAGAAATCAGTCACTGTTAGATCTGACAAGCTTTACTCAACATGTATAGATGTAAAAAGAGAAGTGCGATATGAATGTGAACCGTCCACTTTATATTTAACGTTTACACAGTATACATTTCACAACAGATTAAGGAAATGAGATGACTCATTGTCGATGGAACATCAATAAATTATCTCAGGTATTGGGGATTCGAGTAATAAAAAAAATTCGTCTATGGATTTGACACTGATAAACGAAAACCAGGATAAATAGCAAATTAGACTCGAAATCTACTCTACAGATAAATATAGACGGCAAAACATTGCAACAGGTCACGTGTTTATATTTTCTTGGAAATGTAAGACAAAATGGGAGAAGCGGAATGGAAACCAGGACGAGTATAGGGATTGCCAAATCTGTTTTCTCCATCATGAGTCATATATTGACATCCACCATCATGAGTCATATATTGACATCCACCATCATGAGTCATATATTGACATCCATCATCATGAGTCATATATTGACATCCACCATCATGAGTCATATATTGACATCCACCATCATGAGTCATATATTGACATCCACCATCATGAGTCATATATTGACATCCACCATCATGAGTCATATATTGACATCCACGATCATGAGTCATATATTGACATCCACCATCATGAGTCATATATTGACATCCACCATCATGAGTCATATATTGACATCCACCATCATGAGTCATATATTGACATCCACCATCATGAGTCATATATTGACATCCACCATCATGAGTCATATATTGACATCTACCAACATGAGTCATATATTGACATCCACCATCATGAGTCATATATTGACATCCACCAACATGAGTCATATATTGACATCCACCATCATGAGTCATATATTGACAGTCACGTCACTTATAAATGAAAGTAGTCAAGTGTTATGTAAACTCGTCTTTATTGTATTGCGTAGAAAGATGAACAATGAATAGGCGATTGGAGAAGAAAATTTATACCTTTGAAATGTAGATGTATAGTAGAATGAGCAAATTTCATAGAAAGAAAACAAAAACAATTAACGATGTTTTGGAGAAATTAGGCGGGCAAAAAGAATTGATGAACGAAAGCGTATGCCGACAGTTACGATTTTTGGTTGCATAAAAATACCTTGCTTTAAAACAATACTGGTAGAAAAGTAGCGGTCAAATGTACGAGAGAAAACCACGCTATAAGCCGGAGGATGACACCACAAGATGGACAATGAAAATCCTGGCAGTTTGTACTGTCAAGGCAAAAACCACAGAGGATGGAGATTCATTGCAGCGGATCTTCTCAGAGGACATCGCACCTGGACTGAACTGGCTGTCAATTCTCAACGTTGCTGTTAGTTGTTACAACATTGTTTAAAAAATCAGATTCAGAACTGTGCTGGCAATATTTAAACTTTGTAGTTTATCGCTTATGTTTTACCACGGTGGTGTCTACCACATAATTTGAGAAAAGCCTATTGTTATAGCGTCGGTAAAGAAATACACAATGCTAGTTTTATATTTTTATACTCTTTAGTCGCGGTTATAACTCATTTAAAATGAAATATATAACATTTTCACAAATTGCTTTGAGCACGTAGTTACTATATATCATTTAAAACTAATGGTTTAGGAGAGAGCTCTATGTGTGACAGATTCGAGAGTCAGCCCACTGCTACGAAAATAGCATTCCGTAAAAGCCGATTAATAGTGCAGTATAATCTCTCTATGGGGAGTAGACTCACTAACTCATGGATTTGCACAAAACGGAATTCATGCATATTAAAAGCCTGCCGAATGTGGAATGAATCTTCTGGGTTTGAAATCTAGATCTAGAAAAAATACCTGACATATAAATATATATATAAATGGGACCCCAGGTCACATCGATGGCTTCAGATCGACTTGATTGTCGCCAGACGTTCAGCTCTAAACATGGTTCTCTCCACTAGAAGTTATCGCAGTGCAGACTGCACCTCCGACCATACTCTTGTGTGCAGCAGGGTACGATTGCAGCTTCGCACAATATCCCCCACCAAACAGATGGTGATTCCGTACAAGACGGAAAGGTTTATGTCTGATCTGAATCTTGCTCTACAAAAAGGATCCGACAGTGACGCCACAGCTAAGTAGAACGTCATATAAGGTGACATTTATAATACAGCATTCGCTACGTTTAGCATAAATGAACGGGTCAATCACGATTGGTTGAATGCACACCTCGCAAGGATGGAACCAGGAATTGAGATCAAACGAGAAGTTTTCATCACTTATACAAAATGCTGAAATGAGACGATGCTTGACCTATTCCACTGGATATGTACCATAAAAAGCCACGTCAAACTGAATAAGCAGACGCCCTTGCAACACAGTGAAACATCAACGTCACATGAAAAAACCTAAACAAAAAACTCAATAAGGCGTTGCCACGCCAAGGTCACATCATCCTATTTTGAACCATGATTGAAAGGGACTAATCTACCAGAATAAAGAACGATATAGCAAAAACACGACACACATGTACACAAATATATATATATATATATATATATATATATATATATATATATATATATATATATATATATATATGCACGCACACACACACACAACGAGGGAGCTCCGAAAATATTGTCTCTTATTTTATTCCATGAAAACCATAACATAAAAAAAGAGTACAATAACACCATTTGATAGAGCGATGTCTTGTCTTAAAAAAAACTATTTTTGAACGTAGTCACCGCCCTTGGCTGTACATTTTCTCCAACGATGAACAAGAGCATACTTACCGCGCTCTTAAAAATCTGCACCAGCAGACGTGCCCCACTGTTTCACAGCTGCTATGACGGGGTCATTACTAGGAAAATGATTCCCAAGTAGTTCACTTTTATTAGCCAGAACAGGTGGAATTTAGAAGGCGTAAAAACCGGACTATACGATGGATCTGGTAGGACAATCCTGCCAAGACTGACAATGTGCTATACGTTATTCAAACTGGTATGGTTCCTGGCATTATCATGTTGCAAAATACAGGTTGTCTTCTACTCTTACCTGACCCTGGAAATTTGAGCCTTCAGCTTAAATCATCATCGCAATGAAACGGGCAGAGATGATGGTTTGTCCAGGTGCTAATAAATCAAGAAGGATTACCCCTTTCCTATTCCAAAAGATAGTGCACATCACTTTACCTGCTAAGGTTGAGTTTTGAACTTTTTCCTCGATGAAGAATTCACATGTCGCTACTCCATGGCTGCTGTTTTGACTCAGGATCGTAGTGTTGGCACCACGTCTCATCACCGGTCGTGATGCAATCCAGGAAACTGTCACATTCATCTTCGTAATAATTCAAGAGGTCATTACAATCTTGCGTACGATGTTATTTCTGTGTGAGTATTCGTGGGACCCACCTGGTGCAAACTTTGTGATAATCCAACGTTGACATCATGGTTTTCAAGCCGATTCCCAGCTCCGTAGACAGATCCCTTGTCGTAATTCTCCGAATTACGCGGATATGCGTTCTTCATTTCGTGATGTGATAGCTGTGAGTGGCCGTCCGGAACGTAACTTGTCCTTCATGTCACTTTCGCCACTGCTGAAACGCACAACCCACTGCCTCTCTGTGCTAACATTCAATGCTTGGTCTCCGTAAACGTTCAACAAGCGATGATACATGTCAATTGGTGCTACTTTTTCCGCATTGAGAAATTCAATAACGCAACCTCTGTTTATAAACACTTTCATGACAGTAGCCATTTTGCCAGACTGCTCCTTCACTGCCACCTGTCGGACGGAAACAATGTTTTACGGATATTGGCGGGAAGTTTCAAACGTTACAGCCATACTGCCAAAATCCACTTCTGACGTCGCGGGACATTACAATAAAATAGGAGGCATTACTTTCAGAGCACCCTTCGTATGTATATGATATACTGCGTACATGTACTAAATTGAGTTGAGTATCACATACCATAAGAACGGAAACTCACGTATTACGCATTTTACAGTATCTAAATATAGCTACGGGAGATCAATACTGTGAAGCAATCACGGCAATAAAATCGAGTTTTGAAAAAAAATACAGAATCTACGTCACTCCGAGCAGATCTAAAGATGTTCAGTCTGTCAGGTAAATCGTGATACTGGTCGTTCATGTGGTTCTTTTAAGTTCTTGTCTCGCTCTCTCAGACGACTATCCACATCTTGGCTTGGCTTCGTTCGTTCTCAATCTCCCGCTACCAAGCCCTGAAATGGCTTCAGTAGCAGATTGTAGTCCAGAGAACGGAATGCGTTGTGTCGTAGTTTACAGCTTGACTGCGATATTTGCACCTTTCGGTCCAACCCATCCGTCTTCAGCAAGGGTTTTTTGAATACCGGGTTAGCATTCCCTCTTTGATCCCTTCTCCTTAGCCAGTCTGCCCTGCTGCAGCTTGTTATCCAGGATCACCGCGTGGAGGTGTAGAAGGGTCTTGGCAGCTTTGGTTCGCTGGCCCTGACGCTAGCAGTCAGCTATAGGTTACTGACCACTGCACCCTATCCACACGTTACATTATATTATTGCACGCTTTAAATAGTGCATTACATTTGTTTACAGTTGAAATTTTTATATTAAATATTCCCCCCCAAAAAGTCAAGTGTTAGATTATATTTTGCAAAAAGAACAATTTTAAGCTATAATTTCTAAAAAAAAAGATAAAATAGTACATTCAATTTTCAGAAAAACAAACATTACATTATATTTTCTAAAAAGATGAAAATTTCATTATATTGTCTAAAATAGATAAATATTACATTATATTTTCTAAAAACGATAAATATTACATTATATTCTCTAAAAAAAGATAAATATTACATCATATTTTCTAAAAAAAGATAATATTACATTATATTCTCTAACAAAAGATAAATATTTCATTATATTTTCGAAAAAACATCATACATTACATTATATTTTCTAAAATAGATAAATATTACATTATATTAAAAAAAAAACTATGTTGTTGCATGCTCTCAATGAGTAGGTTTACTCTTTTGTGCGCCCTAAAAAGTGACGGGTTGTCGAAGCTTTCCTCCCATCCCGCGCGTGCTGATGAAGTGGAACCGGGGTCCTCCAGGCGGTTGTGCTATACATGGCTTCATCTGCGTGTCTCTCACTACTACGGGGATCACGTCGAACCTCACCTAGTTAGCCAGACTGTTGTCGACAACAGCCCGTTTCTAAGACCAGCATCGAGGAGAGATGAGGTGAGGGTCTTGACCAGTACATTTCTCCTGAACCTAGCTAACATTGTCTGATCAGTGTGTTTTGCCTGATCAGACGTTAGCCTCATCATCCCACCGAAAAAAACCCGATAAATTTGACAATATATTTTCCATAAACTATAAATAATACATTACATTTTCTAACAACAAAAAACACATTACGTTATATTTGTCAAAGAGATAAATATTGCACCATATTGTCAAAAAATGAAAAAAATATTACGTTTTATTTTTGAAAATAGAAATATTACATTCGAATTATCAAACCGATAAATATTAAATTAGAATTTCTGAAAACGATTAATATTGCATTATATTTTCCAAGAAACTATCCCTTACATTAAATATTACATTTGCTAATACATTACATTACATTGTCATACACTTGAGAGCGTTTACCTCTCACGACAAATATTAACCTGATACATATAGTTACTGGGTACACAGCATAATTACTGTCCGTTTTAGTTTACACAGCTATAATGGGTACATAACAATCACTTCTAGGTTCAGTCTACCCAGCTGTGCTTCTGACAAGAACAAGAACACAGCAAAAAAATGCAACTAGCAAGCCACTAACAAAAGACACGGAGATCTCATTAAATGAATGCTCTGAACCGTTATTTTCATCGTAATATCAGCTAAGGTACTTACCTTTACACCTGAACACTAAGTCAAACACTACAATGGTCTACTGTCGTTCGAAATATCACATTACTTGTATAACCACTACAATTTACATCTCCTCCACGATATATTTCACATACCAGGTCTCTTAAGAGATGCACACTCTTTAAGATTACGTTGACCATTAACTGATTACACCGGGTTTAAGGAAAGTAAAATATCGGGCCCCACTCAAGCAATGAGAAAATTAACTTAGGCAGGATATCCAAGGCTTGAAATGGGGACAGGAACTGTGAGACACGATTAATGACACACGTATATGCAAACACGCCTGGCACAGAGCAGATAATATTAATGGGCCGCATACATGTACACTGGGTGTCTATTAGAAAGACAAAGTAAGCCATAGTTTTATGTCGTTAACACGGGTAGCTGTAAATTAAAGTACATTATTGTAAACACTTGAAAAAGGTGGGATCTCATTGACAGTAGAGACGTATCCACCATTTCACTTATTTAGGGAAAGCAGGGTCACCATTTCTGTCTTTCTTCTTCTTCTTTTACTTTTCTTCTCGTTCTCTTCTTTCTATTTAATTTCTTATTCTTCGTCTTTTTCTTAGTGTTGTTCTTATTCTTTGTCTTATAAATTCTTCGTTTTCTTCGGTTTTTTCCTTTTCTTCTTCTTTTCCACCTATCCACGCGACATCCTCGTCATTCATCCTCTTTATAATTTGTTGTCGTTTATGTATCCTCTTTCTCTTCTCCTTCTTGCTCTGCTCCTTGTTGTTATTGGTGGTGTTATTGTTGTCCTCTTTACAACGCTGCTTCTTCTTCTTCATCGTCATCATAATCTTATTATTCATCTCTTCTTCTTAACATTCTTCAATAAAAGATGGAGATAATGAGGTTACTAGTTTCAGCATCAGGAATAACCATATTTAGTCACCTATGAAAACATACGTTGTTGTGTAGTGGTGATATTCTTTACTCCTACGTAGGAGACAAGATATCTAGACGGGCAATACTGTTCTGATGTTAGAGACCTGGGAATAGTACAAGATTGTTTTGCTGTTAGAGATGGATGATAGTGGAATTTTGTTTTTCTGTTAGAGATGGGAGAGAGTGGAATTTTGTTTTTCTAATAGAGATGGGTAATAGTGGAATTTTGGAAGAATTCGGGAGTAAGGATGTCAGTATCTGTCTCGTGTTTGAGAATGGCAGTATTTGTCTCGTGTTTGATGATGTCCGTATTTGTCTCGTGTATCAGGATGTCAGTACTTGTCTCGTGTCTGAAATTGTTAGTATTATTTGTCACTTGTTTGATTTTTAAGTATTTATCTCGTGTTTGAGAATGTAAGTATTTGTCTCGTGTTTGAAATTGTCAGTATTTGTCTCGTGTTTGATGTCAGTATTTGTCTCGTATTTGATGTCAGTATTTGTCTCGTGTTTGATGTCAGTATTTGTCTCGGGTTTGATGTCAGTATTTGTCTCGTGTTTGATGTCAGTATGTGTCTCGTGTTTGATGTCAGTATTTGTCTCGTGTTTGAGGATGTCAGTATTTGTCTCGTGTTTGAAATTATCAGTATTTCCCTCGTGATTGTGACAACAGGTTTTGACATTCCTATTCGCTTCTTGATAACATTTGACATCTTCTATTCACCATTATTCCATTTCAAAGGTAGAAACAACTCCTGGTCTTTTCCAAAAGTTAACTAGTCCACTGTAGAGACTGCTGTCAGGGATGGAGTGTTAGAAGCTTCATTGTACGAGACCATAGCTTGTTTACGAGGTAAGGTGAGCATTTCCCTTACTCGCTGCTTTCATTACATCACTGCAAAAAAGATACCCAATTACAGCTGGGTGGATCTGAGCGTGGCTTGCAATAGGAATTTATGTAATTTTGCCTTGAAAAGCGATTTCTTTACCACTGCGCTAATCAGATTCCAGGATTATTCTAGTATTTCATCATGTTTCTTTCCCGTACAGCAGATTTCTATTTATGCCAACTCTCTGCTTCCAGTGCCAAAACGGACTTTAACAAAAACCTCTTTAGTAAAAGATCCCAACGTGTTAGATGAGATGCTGGAACAAGATAAAACGTAACTAGACGACCCATAATGTGCAATGAAGATTTGTGAAAAATAGTTGAAGCAAGACCCTGCACTGAATATATTGATGAAGATGGAATCAAGTGATTCGGCTACCTAATAAGAATGCAACCTGACCAACTACCCATGTGCGTCTACAGCACACGGCGATCGGGTTTTCGCAACTGGGGCAGACTGAAAACTAAATGGATAGGAAATGTTACGGATATTCGCAATCGTCTTGGAATGAGGATTATTTCAGCGACGTGTCTGGCCCTGGACGGAAAACTACGACTCCCCACGTCACGTCACAAGTGGATTAGAAAAAAGCAGAAGATTTCTGGTTATTTATCATAGTTTTCGTTTGCTCTGTGTTAATTCCCAGCTCGAAGACCAAACTCGTGTTCTTTACTTGATTTACATAACTAAAAAACAATCCGACTTCATTCTGATACCTAGGGTACATCAGGAGGCTCTTCAGCGGTCATACTTAAAAGTCACTTCCCTTCTCTCTCCCCCCCCCCCCCTCCCCCCCCCCCAGTCGCCACTGGTTGTACACGCTAGGTTTTTATTTGATCTCAAATAAAATGAACCCTATGACAGCGAAGTTTTGAACGCACGTCATCGTGGTCAG
This sequence comes from Ariolimax columbianus, assembly GCA_036924085.1. Taxonomy (NCBI): domain Eukaryota; kingdom Metazoa; phylum Mollusca; class Gastropoda; order Stylommatophora; family Arionidae; genus Ariolimax; species Ariolimax columbianus. The sequence goes on from JAVGWX010000017.1 coordinate 24,853,494, forward strand.
AAGACTGACACTCAAACCACCCAGCCAGTCACTTGATTCATCAATTCCTGTAATTATTGTTCGTTTTCTCATATCCGAGATTATATATTGACAAACCACCGATAATGAGTCCTGGCGTATCCTTTATCTGTTTACCAACTCCTTCTGTGTAAATGTTAAAAAGAGACAACGGGACAGTATCCATCCTTGTTTGACATTTATACATTTTATACATGATGAGTAATGCTTACCAGATCTCACTGTGGAACTTTGCTGCCAGTATAGGCTGCCATGTATTTTTATGTTTTTTCCATCCATACCTTTTTTCTTCCAGAAATATTAGTTTCATGTGCAGGACTCTATCAAAAGCCAGTTTGTTGTCTATAAAGAACATAAATACTTGTCTATACTTGTATCTGCTGGAGTCTTTGGGTGTTACAAGGACAAGAATTGCACTACTGCCTCACAGAGAGCATGTCGTAAGAGGCGGCTAGCTATGGGACATGGCATAACACCGGTCATGGTTAGGTGGAAAATTAGGAGCAGCAAAGATGGCGCATAACAAGCTGCGTGTCTACTTTGCTCTAGTATTTTAGTATACTAAGATGGAAACGCACATCAGTTAACCCCAATCCGCGGTACTTGTTCCACCGCAGCAGAGTAATAAACATTCAGCTCATGCGAGTTGAGACCTGCACATGGACATCTGCCCGCCCCTGTAGAAGTACAGGTCGATTAAGACTTGTAAATATTTCTCTGCTCGTGCGTGTTCTGAGACAAACTATCCCTTTTATTGTTTCCCTATCCTAGCAAAATCTAAATTGTTCCACGCTAACTTCGCTGTCTAGTTTACTCCCCATTTTCTACTAAGACTAAGACTTGTAAATATTTCTCTGCTCGTGCGTGTTCTGAGACAAACTATCCCTTTTATTGTTTCCCTATCCTAGCAAGATCTAAATTGTTCCACGCTAACTTCGCTGTCTAGTTTACACCCCATTTTCTACTAAGACTAAGACTTGTAAATATTTCTCTGCTCGTGCGTGTTCTGAGACAAACTATCCCTTTTATTGTTTCCCTATCCTAGCAAGATCTAAATTGTTGTACGGAAACTTCGTTGCCTAGTTTACACCCCCATTTCTCATGCATAATTGTTGGCAGTATCTTTTATGTGTGGCTAATAAAATTCAGGTCAATGTTGTCCTGTGGTAAATTTTGTCAAGCGGATACCTGTGCATCTTACAGAAGAGGAAATAATAAGTCATCGCGCCTACATGTATGTCCCAATAGGTGCTTAAAGAGAGTTGTACATGACGCTAGGAACCTTATCGTGTAAAACAAACTGCTATGGAAACGTGCACTGCAAGAGCATAAATAGTGCTTTGGCGCATGCTTACTAAATTGTGTCAACTGTTGTTGTGGCCCTATACTCCGGGTGCAGTGAAAAAGGAAAAGTAGATGAAGAAGAAGAAGAAATGATGTCCCATATCAGACATTGCCATCGATGAGGAGGTGTTATAAGCTTGATTGTACTGTCTCAATTATTTGTGAGGTGTGAATGATCAGTTCCCTTCCTCGCTGTATTACGTTACCTAACAGGAAGTCAAGTGCCCATTTACTACAGGGTAAAATGTAGCCTTAGATAATTTGCTTGATGTGCTTGTAGAAAGTAAATCTTAGTAGGATAGTAGGGCTGGTCACACATCCAACTCACCTTTTTCACGTGGGTTTCGAACCGGTAATGACAAAGGTATGCAAACGAGCACAGGGAATAGAAAGACCTGTAGGTCGACACAAGAAAAAAAGAGAGAAGCTGGAAAGAACTTGAGAACATAACACACGATAGGTCTGCTTAGAGAAAGTTGGTTCATGACCTGTGCACACCAAGGGCAAAATGGAAAAGAAGAAGCAAAAGAAGAAGAAACTGTGAAGTGAATTATATACCTTTGCCCTAAGAAGCTAGGTTCCTAATCAGTGAAATATTCAAATACCATGTGATGTCGCCAACTTACTATGAGTTCGTCCCTAATCTTTTACCATGCATTTCATACGTTAAATTTGCTACTTTTCCGTGTGGATTATAGTTTCTATAAGCGTCACAGGTAGTCCCTTATCCTTTACCATAGATTACAGACGTCTAATTTGATGCTTTTCCGTGTGGCTCATAGTTTCTATAGGTCTCCGAAGTCGTTACTTACATTTTCCCTTGGGAGTATAAACGTATAATCTGCTGCTTTTACCATGGAGTGTTAACATCTAATCTTCTTTTTCGTAAAGCGTATAGTTCCTACAGGCCCCATACAACTGCTGCAACCTGTCACTTAATGCACTTAACGCAGAAACGTAAACATACTCATTGTGGACATTGACAAAAACAACAACAAAAACAACCCTTCTTAGTCGTGTTACATCAGACCTGTCAGGTTATGTTATTACCTAGTTTGTTTGCCTGTTAGACCTGAACGTGTAGTTACTATTCTCTGTTTGTCTGTTAGACCTTGGCAACACATGTACGTGTGGTTAGTACGTGTGGTTAAAACTACTGGATATTAAACACTGATGAACCACCTAAAACATGTCTCCATACAAAGGTTTGGAATCCTTAAAATATGCAATATTGCTTTCGTCCTTTCCGTTTAACGAAAAACGGAAACAGTTCCTGCCACAGAAATTTCCAATAACTAACTGAAGTTATTTTATAGTTTAATTAATTTTGTGTTAATTCCGATGGCTTATAGGATTAAGTTATCAAAGCTTTTATCATCGCGATTTCCGTTAACATTATAATCCTCGGTGTTATTACAGTCGTCAAAGGCACCTTCCTCGTCATTCTACCTTCAGCTGACAGGTAAAGAAAGACACGTGCCGCTCAATATCGAAAGCGCGTAACGGTACGGTTTCGAGTGCCACAAGTTTCAAACGCCCCCTGGAGGTGAGACAAGCGTCAAGTCATATCGGAGATTCAAGAAAAAACATGTAAAAGCACTCAGGGCAGTTGAAAATCGATAAGAGTAGTCTGCCACTCTCTGTCCAGGCTAAATTATAAAGAGTAATAAAGTTCCTACCCAATAGGCAGTCTACACCACCCACCCCCCCCTTCCCCATCCACTCTCCCAGACCTAGTGAGCCACAGGAAGCAAACATTGCAAAATCTATAACGTAATATCGATAACCTTCGGCTACCTGGCAGTAGGAATAGCCTGCCTGTTTGAAAACCAAGATTCCACGTATTCCATTATTGTCGCTACAATATCATCAATGTTTTAATTATTATGTTTGTTTGTTTAATAGCAGGTTTCCAGCGAGTCTTCTAATATTCTGATACGTACTGAATACGGTTTCTCAGTTATCTCTCCCCTCTGGAGATGAGTGTCGAGCCCTACCTTGTTGGTGAGGCTGCTGTAGCACTGTCTATTTACAGGTGCACGGCGTTAACTTAAGGTAGAAACTTAACAGGTAAAATACCTAAGTAACAACAAGAGAGAAAACAAAATCCAGATAGAAGCAGAAGACAAAACCTATCGAATAACAAACATCATGAGGATAGGTGATAGACGAAATTGAAAATCCACCGCAGCCTATCTTTGATGTGAACAACACAATTGATTTGTATTGATACATCGTGATGCCCGTGTTATCAGTATTGTTATTATGTAATCTTTTAAAGTGGAACCCGTTAGCGAGTGATAAGGATTTCAGTCTCTTAATATAGAGACAAGGTAAGACCTAGTGGGTGTTTCTGTCCAGCCTAAAATAAAAGCTTAAACTGTACATTGCTCGGCGACTACAGTGACAAATGCGTGTATTCATCGATTCTATAAATTCACATGATCCCCTTCGCGGTATCCCAGCAACAGCAAAGCGGTAAAAATAAATTGCACTAGCAATAACCAGAATTGCAACACCAATTACAACTGTATAACCCACCCCTCTATCTCACTCTTTTGTCCCCTGTCGTGTTAGCCGTTCTTGTGTGTCCTGGTAATACTAGGAGCAATGTCGGAGCTAGCTATCGCATGTTTTCTAATGCTGGAGACGTCTATCTCACTCTTTTGTCCCCTGTCGTGTTAGCCGTTCTTGTGTGTCCTGGTAATACTAGGAGCAATGTCGGAGCTAGCTATCGCATGTTTTCTAATGCTGGAAACGTCTATCTCACTCTTTTGTTCCCTGTCGTGTTAGCCGTTCTTGTGTGTCCTGGTAATACTAGGAGCAATGTCGGAGCTAGCTATCGCATGTTTTCTAATGCTGGAAACGTCTATCTCACTCTTTTGTTCCCTGTCGTGTTAGCCGTTCTTGTGTGTCCTGGTAATACTAGGAGCAATGTCGGAGCTAGCTATCGCATGTTTTCTAATGCTGGAAACGTCTATCTCACTCTTTTGTTCCCTGTCGTGTTAGCCGTTCTTGTGTGTCCTGGTAATACTAGGAGCAATGTCGGAGCTAGCTATCGCATGTTTTCTAATGCTGGAAACGTCTGTCTCACTCTTTTGTTCCCTGTCGTGTTAGCCGTTCTTGTGTGTCCTGGTAATACTAGGAGCAATGTCGGAGCTAGCTATCGCATGTTTTCTAATGCTGGAAACGTCTATCTCACTCTTTTGTTCCCTGTCGTGTTAGCCGTTCTTGTGTGTCCTGGTAATACTAGGAGCAATGTCGGAGCTAGCTATCGCATATTTTCTAATGCTGGAAACGTCTATCTCACTCTTTTGTTCACTGTCGTGTTAGCCGTTCTTGTGTGTCCTGGTAATACTAGGAGCAATGTCGGAGCTAGCTATCGCATATTTTCTAATGCTGGAAACGTCTATCTCACTCTTTTGTTCCCTGTCGTGTTAGCCGTTCTTGTGTGTCCTGGTAATACTAGGAGCAATGTCGGAGCTAGCTATCGCATATTTTCTAATGCTGGAAACGTCTATCTCACTCTTTTGTTCCCTGTCGTGTTAGCCGTTCTTGTGTGTCCTGGTAATACTAGGAGCAATGTCGGAGCTAGCTATCGCATATTTTCTAATGCTGGAAACGTCTATCTCACTCTTTTGTCCCCTGTCGTGTTAGCCGTTCTTGTGTGTCCTGGTATTACTAGGAGCAATGTCGGAGCTAGCTATCGCATATTTTCTAATGCTGGAAATGTCTATCTCACTCTTTTGTTCCCTGTCGTGTTAGCCGTTCTTGTGTGTCCTGGTAATACTAGGAGCAATGTCGGAGCTAGCTATCGCATATTTTCTAATGCTGGAAACGTCTATCTCACTCTTTTGTTCCCTGTCGTGTTAGCCGTTCTTGTGTGTCCTGGTAATACTAGGAGCAATGTCGGAGCTAGCTATCGCATATTTTCTAATGCTGGAAACGTCTATCTCACTCTTTTGTTCCCTGTCGTGTTAGCCGTTCTTGTGTGTCCTGGTAATACTAGGAGCAATGTCGGAGCTAGCTATCGCATATTTTCTAATGCTGGAAACGTCTATCTCACTCTTTTGTTCCCTGTCGTGTTAGCCGTTCTTGTGTGTCCTGGTAATACTAGGAGCAATGTCGGAGCTAGCTATCGCATGTTTTCTAATGCTGGAAACTTCTATCTCACACTTTTGTCCCCAGTCGTGTTAGCCGTTCTTGTGTGTCCTGGTAATACTAGGAGCAATGTCGGAGCTAGCTATCGCATGTTTTCTAATGCTGGAAACGTCTATCTCACTCTTTTGTTCCCTGTCGTGTTAGCCGTTCTTGTGTGTCCTGGTAATACTAGGAGCAATGTCGGAGCTAGCTATCGCATGTTTTCTAATGCTGGAAATGTCTATCTCACTCTTTTGTCCCCTGTCGTGTTAGCCGTTCTTGTGTGTCCTGGTAATACTAGGAGCAATGTCGGAGCTAGCTATCGCATGTTTTCTAATGCTGGAAACGTCTATCTCACTCTTTTGTCCCCTGTCGTGTTAGCCGTTCTTGTGTGTCCTGGTAATACTAGGAGCAATGTCGGAGCTAGCTATCGCATGTTATCTAATGCTGGAAACGTCGAAGTGTAGGGATCAGACAAATTGAAACGCCACCATGCAGTCACGGAAACAGTCTGAGGACAGTCAACGGTTAAGAAAAGTAAACCTGACAGAGGTGGTTGTTCAATATCGTTTTACTGGGTCGTATGTCTGAGAAGATCACGAAGAATAATTTCACTTTGATGAAGATGTTAGTAACAACGGGAACAAATAACAAGGACCGTTAAAATGACAACAAGAGCTGGACCTGGTTATTTAATGTTATTTTATGCACAAGCGACATCACTGCACTTCAGACAGTCTAAGGCTCCATGAAAGTTCTGCGGGTTTCGGATTAATTAACTAATTTTGGGTAAAAATTAACTCGCAGTTATAGACAGAGACTGTGGCTTCCTACAAAATAAGTCTCTAATACTTGATCCTCGACGGCCGTGTCTGCTATGGGACTACCTTTTCACACACTGTGGCAGTGGCTCTATTATATTCTCTGTCACGAGCAGTTCTTCCATAAACCGATCAGTAAATTTTTACTACCATTCTTCTTAATCTTCATCATCATCTTCTTCTTCTTCGTTCTTTTTTAATATTCCGATACCAAGCCACGAAAAAGGCTTTGCAAATAACAGGATGTTGTCTGGAGAACGGAATGCATCGTGTCGTAGTTTACAGCTTGACTTCAATATTTGCACCTCTCGGTCCGACACAGACTCCAGCAGGCATTTTCGAGTACCAAGTTAGCTTTCCCTCTTTGATCCCTTCTCCTTAGCCAGTCTGCTCTATTGCAGCTTGTTATCCAAGATCACCACGTCGAGGTGCAGAAGGGTCTTGGCAGCTCTTGTTCGCTGACCCTCACGCTAGCAGTCAGCTATGGGTCACTAACCGCTGCAGCTCCTGCCCTGCTCAGCATCCTGATCCATTACTACCATTATATTTACATGTGTGTCTTACCAGGAATGTATCTGAAGTATTCTGCCCATATTGCCTCTTCTTTCTGTTCTGTAGTTATAAGCCTTAGATGTTGGACATTCACAAGATGTGTGCGTCTCTCTGTCCATATTTGGTTTTTGCTGTTTGGTAAGCGTGCTTGCCCTTTCTTCACTCCACTTTTGTGTAATCTTGGAGTGTTGGCTTATGTAGCAATTGGGTTAATACGATGAATGTGCTCTCCATACACACCCCTCTTTAGTCGCTTTTTACGACCATGAAATGCAGTGGACTTATTGTTTCGAAGGGGCTCCGGAGTACGCTGAAGGAATTTACTAAATACTGCCTTGTTTATTGTTTATTTGGCTTGGCTTGACTTCGTTCGTTCTCAATCTCCCGCTACCAAACCCTGAAAGGGCTTAAGTAGCAGAATGTAGTCCAGAGAACGGAATGCGTTGTGTCGTAGTTTACAGCTTGACTGCGATATTTGCACCTTTCGGTCCAACACATCCGACCAGCAAGCATTTTTTGAGTACCGGGTTAGCATTCCCTCTTCGATCCCTTCTCCTTAGCCAGTCTGTTCTGCTGTATCCTGTTATCCAGGATCACCGCGTGGAGGTGTAGAAGGGTCGTTGCAGCTCTGGTTCGCTCGCCCTGACGCTAGCAGTCAGCTATGGGTCGTTGACCACTGCAGCTTATACGCTGCTCAGCATCTTGATCCCAATTTTTTTATTTTACACACTAGTGTAAAATATACTTTAGTTGACTCGAGGATGACGCCTTACTTCATTGTGCGATTGCGTATGCTCTTCATTGTACCATTCATATAGACCAGTCTAGGCTTCTTCTTGTGTGTGTGTGTGTGTGTGCGCATGTGTGTGTGCGCGTGTATTTAGATATGTTATTCGTCTCTATGGTTGTAAATATTTCCCCGTGCTATGCGGTATCGTATGTTCCTTTCTCATAATCGCAAGCACGATACCCTGCACGTCTTTGTATACTGTTGAAATTATGTTGAAATTCTGAATAAGATGTATCAATACTTTGTCGGCAGAGATAGAAACACGAAGATCAGTAAATAAACAATTTATTTGAAAGATAACAGCGATGCCAAAGATACGAAAATTGTAAGCTCTTGGGGTACGATTCTGTTGTGTATGTTTTCTGTTGTCTGGTGTATATGTTTTCTATTGTCTGGTATGTTTTCTGTTGTCTGGTGTATATGTTTTCTATTGTCTGGTATGTTTTCTGTTGTCTGGTGTATATGTTTTCTGTTGTCTGGTATGTTTTCTGTTGTCTGGTATGTTTTCTGTTGTCTGGTGTATATGTTTTCTGTTGTCTGGTGTATATGTTTTCTATTGTCTGGTGTATGTTTTCTGTTGTCTTGTGTATATGTTTTCTGTTGTCTGGTGTATATGTTTTCTGTTGTCTGGTGTATATGTTTTCTGTTGTCTGGTGTATATGTTTTCTGTTGTCTGGTGTATGTTTTCTGTTGTCTGGTGTATATGTTTTCTATTGTCTGGTATATGTTTTCTGTTGTCTGGTGTATATGTTTTCAATTGTCTGGTATGTTTTCTGTTGTCTGGTGTATACGTTTTCTATTGTCTGGTATGTTTTCTGTTGTCTGGTGTATATGTTTTCTATTGTCTGGTATATGTTTTCTGTTGTCTGGTGTATATGTTTTCCGTTTTCTGATGTACATGTTTTCTGTTGTCTGGTGTATATGTTTTCTATTGTCTGGTATGTTTTCTGTTGTCTGGTTTATATGTTTTCTATTTTCTGGTATATGTTTTCTGTTGTCTGGTTTATATCATTTCTCTTGTCTCGTGAACGTGTTTTCTGTTGTCTGGCGTTTATGTTTTCTGTTGTATATGCTTTCTGTTGTCTGGTGTACATGCTTTCTGATTTCTGGTGTATGTGTTTTCTTTTTGTTTGGTGTTTATGTTTTCTGAGTGCAGTTATCTTGTGTATATTGGTGTATATGGTGTATATATTTTCTATCGTATTGTGTATGTTTTATGTTGTCTGTTCTCTGTTATCTGGTTTATATGTTTTCTTTTTGGTGTAAACGTTTTCTCAGTGCAATTGTCTGGTGTTCATGTTTTCTGTTTTCTGACTAAATTTGTGTGGTGTATACGGTTTCTGTTGTCTGGTGTATATTATTTATGTTGTCTTGTGTATATCTTCTCCGAGTAAAGTTGTCTGGTGTATGTTTTCTGTTGTGTGTTGTCAATGTTTTATATTTTCTGGTGTATATGTTTTATGTTGTCTGGTGTATATATTTTCAGTTGTCTGACGGTCATGTGTTCAGAATGCGTTTGTCTGGTGTTTATGTTTTCTGAGTGTCTATAATATGCTGCCTCTGTGATTGTTGTTTTCGCTAACACAAATTCTGTATTTTAATTGCGACATTTGGCAGCTCGATAACACATTTTAACATCTATCATAAAAGGTGTCTTGCAAGCGGAGTGAAAATAAAACAAAAAACAATCGACTTAGAGCTGTAAAAGAAGAAACGAAAGTCATGATCCACAATAGTGGAAACATACAAAGGATGGCCCGGGACCGGGCGAAGTACAAGAAGTTTGTTGCTGCTCAATCAGTCTGTGGCTAAGTATTTACAGATAAGGTACTACACATTACTCATTATAAGGTACTACACATTACTCATTATAAGGTACTACACATTACTCATTATAAGGTACTACACATTACTCATTATAAGGTACTACACATTACTCATTATAAGGTACTACACATTACTCATTATAAGGTACTACACATTACTCATTATAAGGTACTACACATTACTCATTATAAGGTACTACACATTACTCATTATAAGGTACTACACATTACTCATTATCCCAGCTCAGTTGTGTTGTATCATTCTCTCACATTGTATGTCAACATGACTCACTTTGCTCGTCATACCTCTTATTTGGGCTTGACTATTGGTCCATGTAATGTACAACTGGGGGCAATACATACTGGCCAGGTAGATACAGAAACCTACTATAGTGCGTTTCACAATGTTTGCCGCGTTTTAAAATTCAATATCTCAGCTTCCAAATGAACAAAATATTTCAAATTTTGCGTATAACCTGCAGATCACCATGTCCCAATGGTGAATATTTTGCTGTTGTCCACAAACATATGGTATACATTTTTTTTCATTTAGGGTAAACAAAAAACCAGTCCAACTAATAAAGCCAGTTTTTTTGTAATGATTACCCCTTCATAACAGTGAATATTTTTGGAAATGACATTTTCCACGTGTTTCACAAAATCTTTCCAACTTCAACTCAAAACGCGCACACGGGCAACTGTAGCAGGACATGAATCAATGATTTTTAACAGTTTGAGTGAGCCTTTCGGTGTGTCCAAACAAATTGTGCCCTAGGCGTAGCGTAACTAATTGTTAACGTTCGCGACTACAATGAGTCTGAAAGTCAAGGTTTTTACACTCCATACAATTGCATTGAGGATGTTTCAATATTTTATTTTAGAGACGCTAAGCGTTGTAAACTATATCTGAGTTTCTAAAACCATGAAAAGAGAACTATATACGCTTTGAGTTAAAGTAAACGGTCATTTGATCGATTGCTTCAAGACTATGGAAGTTCATGTTCCATCAAAACAAATACGCAAGGACGAAAGATGAGGGTAGAAAGCATTGATAGAGATGTGATTAGATGAGAAATTTGTAGAATGCTTGATTCCAAAGAAACAGTGACACTAAGCAAACAAGTCTGAGAACACACAATGACATTGATGTATCGAAATCTACATTCTGGAGAATTATAAGGGGAATAGGCTTTACGAATAGAAAGTTTGCTAGCGGAAACGTCATCTGTAAGAAGCCGTATCTAGTATCTACGAGGAGCAAGTATTTACGTGACGTACGCGAAATGCGTAAACAATGTTATGTGGATGAAACTTGGATAAATGCTCACCACACAAGTGAAAAGGAATGACAGTCGGTAGATGGAACGATTAAAAGATTAGTGCCAAGTGGCAAAGGACACCTCTTGTTAATAGCACAGATAGCAGACCCAGTGGGCTGGTAAAGAATGCAGAACTTGTATTTCCTTAAAATTATACGAACAATCGGGACTATCATACCGCGATGAATGCTAACATATCTTGAGAGTGAATTAAACAAAAAAACTTTCTTCCGTCCTTAGATAGACCCTTTTATCTGATAATAGACAGTGCATCATAACACAACAAAGTGACACAATATGAGAAAATCCCGACATCATCCAATACAAAAGATTCAATAAAGATATGGCTCACAAAAATGCACACATCATTTAACGAAACGTATCTAAAACCTTAATTGCTTTCCCTTGTCAAGGAACCACGAAAGGAAAAGATATTTCTCATAGACAAATTGATCCAAGAGCATGGTCATATGTGTTTGAGAGAGCCACCTTAACATTCTCACTTATAGCCAATTGAACTCGTTTTGGCGAAAGTTAAATGACAAGTAGCAGCTGAACATAAAACTTTCAGGAACACATCAATCAGATAGAAGATGCATCTTAGGACTGAATTATAACCATTTATTGGTTTGATGCAGCACCTATTTATAAACCTAGACTAATTCACATGAATTATGTACTTTGTATGTTCTAAAAATCATGTGTTTCACACATTCTTTCTTCGAAATGCGCAGTTACTTCTACAGTACCCACAAGACATGAAGGTAGAAAGGACATTATGTGCTACCTAATGTACAAAATCTCATTCAAATTAGAGAGACGTCTATGCCTGAATACAGACACTTTTTTCAAATTACGATGAATTATTTTTGGCAAGGACAAAACAAATCCTTCGCTAACAAAGATCAAAGGAATTAGCCGCTTCAAGAAAACGGAACTACCTGACAACATGTAAATTATAATGTCGTTGGGACATTCGAAATATAGACCATGTACACAAATTCACATTTATCGGTTCAAGGGTTATTGAGATATTAGACAGCAATTGACACCAACCATTGTGAAACGGACTATACCATTTCTATTCACTGAATGTGTACAGTTGAAATGTCATTACATTTATTGAGACATACTAAATGACATTAAAAAGGAACACTGCAAGTAGCGGAACCACTGTAAAACTCAAGGTTGTGGCGGCACTGCTGTAAAACTCCAGATTAATGCCACTTTAAATAAGTTAAAATTCCGTTTTACAGAACAATAGAAGCAGACGTTTATCAACAATTCACGTAATTATATGTATTTTTTTTTCATGTACTAGCCACCCGAAAGCAGCACACATGGCGAAAGTTAACCAAGGTCAACGAACAAATATCAGTTATGGAAAGTCAATGCTACAAACTCGCAGAAAAAGCAAATTCCCGATAGTACTCACCGAGTCACTCCATTTTTACAAATTGTGTAGTGGTTTATTTGTATTCACTCGTACTTGCAACATACTCTGCAGACAAACATGTGATTGACCTATTCTGTCTTTGATTAATGGAAGGACTGCTTCCTTTTTTAACCTTCATGCAGGCCACTATTGGGTAAACAGGTAAAGGCGGGTCTCATGGCAACGATTGCCGTCAGGGATGAAGATTACTCGTAATGGACTAAATCACAAAAAATGTCAGGTTGGGTGACCAGTTCCCTTCATTCCTGTTTATGTCTTCCCCAACTCAAATGTCAGGTACCTATTTACAGCTGAGTCGAATGGAGGAGCGGTCTTACATGGAGCGAACCTCGACCGGATTTGTTTCTTTCCGGATGTGATTTCTTCTTCTTCTTCTTCTTCTGCGTACGCAGTCAGACAGTAACCATTATTTTTTCGAAAAAAGCGGCGGTCATCCTGAGGCTCTCGCCACTGCCATAGAGCTTGTCTTGCAGTTCCACTGATAATGGCCACATCTGCTCTCTCTGATCCTCGTATGTCGGGCAGTTCTGCAGCAGATGTTCAGCGGTCATTTTACCAGTACCGCACGGGCATTCGTCGGTACACCCTATCTTCAATTTGTTGAATAGGTGGTACCTCAGTCTGTTGTGGCCAGTGCGAAGTCTGAAGACAACGACCTGCTCTCTTCGGTTAAACTGGTAATAGGCATCGTTTTTGGTGTAACCAGTATGTTCGGTTTCCCATTTGGTCATGTATCTGGCTTTGATAAGCCGTTTTGACTCTTCGTACGTCATACTGGTATCTGTTTGTGGTAGTCTTGCACCTTCTTTTGCCAGTCTGTCTGCCTGCTCGTTGCCTTGGATGTTGCAGAGTGACGGACCCACTGTACCACTACCCTTTTTGGTGCGGACTGCTGGCACAGTTTGCAGAGTGCTGCTCTTAAGTCATTAAGCTCAGTGTTTTTCTGGCTTTTTAGCGCTGTGACTACGGCGAGAGCATCTGTCAGCAGGACTATATGGCTCTCATTTTCACTGTGTGTCACCATTTCTTCCACTGCCGCCCTCAGTGCCTCTGCCTCCGCTCTGAAATTGCTTGTGTACTTACCAGTAGCGAATAACAGTGTTATTTTTCTTCCATTTGGTAGGTTCAGGAATGCTCCTGCCCCTCCGTTCTGTGTAGTGTTTGTTACAGAACCGTCGGTGTATGCATGGGTCCAGTCCATGCTTGGGTAGCTTTTCGTTATAAAGCTTAGGGTAGTATCTCTCCTTTCTTTTTCAGTCTGGCAGTTTTTGTTTGCAATACCTGGTATATTTTCTACCACCTCTGGAAATATATCCTGCCTCCAGGTAGGTTTTCGTACAGTAGTGATGGGTTTTGGTGTTGTTAGTGCGTTTATGGGATCTTCGTGCATCTTTGCTTTGGCTATTTCTGCAAAGTTTCTCCGCTTTAGTTTCCCATTTCCCAAATTGTTTAGTCTCTGGTGCATTGGATGGTCAGTCAGTCTTCTGAGTTTCTCTGACTGCAGCTGGGCTCTGCAGTCTCTTCTATCGGTCATGGATTGCAGTTTTGTAATCTTTTCAAGTTCTACAATTGGCGTTGACTTCATGCCTCCTGTTATAATTCTCATGGCTTGGTTTTGAAGTTTGTTAACTTTATCGAAGTTCGCCTTCGCTGCTGTTGTCCATGCCGCAATGCCATACTCGAGAACTGGTCTCACTCTTCCAGTGTACAGTTTCTTTAGTATGCCTTCGTCTGCTCCCCAGCTTGTGCCAGCAAGTTTCCTCATGATTGCCATTCTTTCTCTGGCTTTCATTCGGTTTCTCTCAATCTGACTTTTCCATGTCATGCGCCGATCAAATGTGACTCCCAGATAGGTTGGGTTGTCGTTTGGCTGCAGGATTTTGCCATTTAGACTTAATTTGGTACTTTGGGGTTTTAATGAAAGCGAGAATATTGTGCATGTGGTTTTCTCCTCGTTTATTTTGACCAGCCATGAGTTCGCCCACTCTTCCAGCGATGTTAGGGCCGTCTGCATCCGATTTCTTGCTATGGTGAGATTCTTTTCAGAGGTCCACATAGCCAGATCGTCTGCAAACATTGAGCTATGGACTCTTCTTGGTATATTCTCTGTAATATGGTTTATATATACCAGGAAGAGTGTGGGTGACAATACTCCCCCTTGGGGTACTCCCTGCTCGAGTGTCACCTTTTTGCTCATCTGCCCTTGTACTTGGACTCTGGCCGTTCTTTGTTTGAGGTAGTGGTTGATGCACTTGTACATCTTCCCACAGACATCAGTTCTTCTTAGCTTGACTCTAAGTCCATTTTTCCAGACTTTGTCAAATGCCTTTTCCAGATCCACCCAAACAGCTACTGTGTGTTTCTGTGCCTGGTAGGCATCTTCTATCTCCTGGGCTATGAGGATGACCTGGTCCTCAGTGGATCTGTGCTGTCTAAAGCCGGCTTGCTGTGGAATTAGTATTCGTTTTTCTTCCAGATGCCACATCAGTCTGGTGTTTATCATCCGTTCCATCAGCTTGCCGACACAGCTCAGTAGGCTTATGGGCCTGTATCCATTTGGATCTGTTTTGTCCTTTCCTGTTTTTGGTACTGGTACCAGTATTGCATCTTTCCATGCCTGTGGTACAATTCCCCTTTTCCAGCTTTGGTTCAGGACCGATAGCAGTTTCTTCTTCGCTGTTTGGCCCAGCCCCATCAGCATTTCGTTTGTTATCCCGTCTTTTCCGGGAGATTTCATTTTCTTTAGTGTTCTCATAGCCTCTTCCATTTCGCGCATTGTTAGTTTGGCCATCATGTGCTCTTCAGGAGCCGTATTCATATTTTCGTGTCCCTTTAGCTCTTTGCTAATGTCTGTATGCTTATCTGCAGGGACCTCGATGTGGTTTGCTCTGGCATAGTGATCGACAAAGGCGTTTGCGGCTTTCTTACCTGTGATCAAGTTCTCGCCCTGCTTGATAGTATTTTGTTTATTTGACGGGGTTTCGTCGTTCATGGCTCTGACTAGCTTCCATAGCTTGTTCCCGTCTTTGTCCAGGTTTAGACTTTCCGTTTTATTTTTCCAGCTTTCTCTTGCTGTTTGCTTGAGAGTGTGTTTGTACTTCGCCGCGGCGGCTTTGAGGGCGATGTTTGCCTCCATGGATTTGTCTCGCTCTGCCATGTTCCTAGCATTTGTTACTGCATCTTCCACTTTCTGCAACTCATCATTCCAGTAGGGCTTATAGTTTTTCCTAGCTCCTATTGGGATGGTTTCAGTGGCGGCTTGCATTATTGCCTTGCTTAGGCTCTCTACCATGGGCTTCATTTTGGTGTTTCGTGTGTTAATGGTTTCACACAGCCCATCTGTCAGGATTGCAAATCTGTCCCAGTCGGCTCGTTTGTAATTCCAACGTGGAAGCGGTTTTGTTTCCTGTAGGCCTACTTCCATGTCAATGGTTAGCCTGATCGGCCTGTGGTCGCTACCTGCCAGTTGGTTTAGCACCTGGCGGTCTATTTTATGGTGTATGTCCTGTGTGGAGAAGGCCAAATCTGGATTCGAGGTGGTATGCCATGTTCTTGAATAGAAGCTAGGGCTATCCTCCGGCCTATTGATTAGGGAGAGATTTGCATCTATCTCCCAATCTTCCACTTCGTCACCTCTGCTGTCTGTGTCAGAGTATCCCCATCTCTCCGAGTGGCTGTTGAAATCTCCAACTACTATGCAGTTGGAGTCTCTGACCTCCATACTCGAGAGCGATAGATCTCTATTTGGTGGTCCGTACAGATTGAAAATGCGGAGCTTCGTCTCTTGAGCCATTATGTCAACTCCTACAATTTCTGCTTGTCCGGTGTGATTGACAGATACCGCGCTACTCGGTATGCAGTTTCTGGTCAGTATCAGGACCCCTCCTTTGTGGCCTTCTCTGTCTAGACGGAAGGTCTGGTATCCTCTGATTGAGAATTTATGGTTATTGTTGAGGTGCGTTTCCTGGATACATGCCACGTCAATCTTACCTTCATGCAGGTGGTGTGTTAGGGAAAGTTTTTTGTTAATGACTCCCTCCGCATTCCACTGTAGTATTTTGAGGGTCTTGGTTTTGGCCAATAGAAGTTGCCCCATAGCCACGTGCCTTGACTCCACGACACATGGGTGGGTGACCACCAGTAGTCAAGGGTGGGCCCCTATCGATGCCTGGCGGGACTCCGCAGGATGAGCGCCATGCGTTTTTCTAATAGGTTGTTCTGCCATCATGCTGCGATTTACGTTGCACTGTTTTGTTAGGCTTGCGGCCACGTGCATCCGATTTCAACAGGCGTTTCTGTAGGGATGCCCTCCTTAGCCTTTGGCTGTCCCCAGCCTATCTGCAAGGCAGCAGTTGTTTATGATCAGAGTTGTCTCTTTTATGGAAGTTGTCTTACCAGACTATCGAGTCTTCACTACTCGTGTCTATAGGGTGCAATGATGAAACATGAGATGATATATGAGATGGGCTGGTTTACCCGGAAGAGAGGCAGTCCAGTGTGTCTGTATCCCAGGATCGTCACGTCCTGCCAGAAACGTAGCATTTGCATGTGAGTGGGGTATCTCTTTTTCCCTTTATTTTCTTGGCTTCTATGCAGGGATGGTACGCCTAGCATTCCCCGCCACCTGGGGTGTTGACACAGTGGGGCAGGTGTGCAATGTCCGCTGGTCTGCATCTCTTCTGCGTCCAGCATGATAGTTATATGGCTGATAACGTACAGAGGTAGATATCGTAGCCGACGTGCATTTAGCCAGAGGACAAGCCTGGTAATGTCACAGAGATGTTGTTCGCCTGGTGTGCGGACAGCTCTCATGGTCATTGGTTGAGTCTCTACAGTTCACAGTGAGGTGGCTGCTCTACTGTTTTCGACACCCCGACCAGGTACTAAGTCTTTAGTTGGTGGTTTCGCACCCCATCGCCGTATAAGGTGAGTATCAAGCAGTTGTCCGCCCGCTTTGATCGGCGGACGGCAAGGACCTCTTGCTGCGGCTCTACCGGATATGGCAGGGGCGCAAGCCCCAGGTCCCGAGCATGTAGGAGCCTCCCATTGCAGTGGTGCTGAGATTTTGGGCGGGATTGCGGCTTACAAGGGTTCGGCCGTAATCCCCCACATGGTAGCCTCGCGCCCTTGGCTTATCAGCCTGGTACGTGAACCAAAGTGTCTGCGGCTCCTCTCGATATGAGCTGGTTTTCCGTAGCAATGCCCTGTCATTAGTAGGGTAAAACTGACCTGTCTTTAGATGGTCTATTTCCAGCACCCGTTCACTATTTGGTCAGACGAATTTATTGAGGGCTTTTGTTTGTCAATGACCAGGTATTTGAAATCTGCGGTTTCTGCGGGGTTAAACACGATTTCCGTGGCGTTCTTTCACTAGAGTGTTTGAGAGCTGACTTGTCTTCCGGGAGTCTAACACCAGCGTACGTTCATTTTTAGACCCAACGGAAGTGCTCTCGATTTGTCAGTCGTTCTACAGTATTGGCGTATTCAGTCAAATAAAGCCGCAGGTTCCACTCCTGGTGGTGCCCTTCCGTCAATTCCTTTAGCGAGACAATCAAGTTACTTAGAGGGTGCCCCAGATTTTCGAGGGTCTAATTCCAGCACATGTTCACTATTAGACCCCCCCGAAGGTGCTCTCTTTTGACAGTCATTTTACACTATTGGCGTGTTTAGTCAATTTTAGCCTCAGGCTCCACTCCTGATAGTGCTCTTCCATCAATTCCTTTATCAAACACTGGATGCAGACCAACCGAGCCTCAGAGGGCATAACCCCAGATTTCTGAGGGTCTAAATCCAGCACCAGTTCCATATTAGACCCCAGAAAAGTGGTCTCGGCATGTCAGTCATTTCAGTGTTGGCCGTGTTGAGTCAAATTTAGCCGCAGGCTCCACTCCTGGTGGTGCCCTTCCGTCAATTCCTTTAAGTTTCAGCTTTGCAACCATACTTCCCCCGGAACCCAAACACTTTGGTTTCCCGGAAGCTGCCCGCAGAGTCATCGAAGCAACTCCTGCGGATCGCTAGTCGGCATCGTTTATGGTCAGAACTACGACGGTATCTGATCATCTTCGCGCCTCTGACTTTCGTTCTTGATTAATGAAAACATTCTTGACAAATGCTTTCGCAGTAGCTCGTCTTGTGGCGATCCAAGAATTTCACCTCTAACGCCGCAATACGAATGCCCCCGTTTGTCCCTGTTAATCATTACCTCCAGTTCCGAAAACCAACAAAATAGAACCGAGGTCCTATTCCATTATTCCATGCACCATTATTCAGGCAGCCGAGGCCTGCTTTGAACACTCTAATTTTTTCAAAGTAAACGCGCCGGCCACCCAGGACGCTCAGCGAAGAGCACCCGTGGGAGAGAGCCGGCAGACGGTAGGGCAGGAGACAACGGGCAGTGAACCGGCGCGATCCGGACCGCCCGCCTGCGCCTGAGATCCAACTACGAGCTTTTTAACTGCAACAACTTTAATATACGCTATTGGAGCTGGAATTACCGCGGCTGCTGGCACCAGACTTGCCTTCCAATAGATCCTCGTTAAAGGGTTTAAAGTGTACTCATTCCAATTACGGGGCCTCGAAAAAGTCCCGTATTGTTATTTTTCGTCACTACCTCCCCGTGCCGGGAGTGGGTAAGTTGCGCGCCTGCTGCCTTCCTTGGATGTGGTAGCCGTTTCTCATGCTCCCTCTCCGGAATCGAACCCTGATTCCCCGTTACCCGTTACAAACATGGTAGGCATGTCACGTACCATCGACATTTGATAGGGCAGACATTTGAAAGATGCGTCGCCGGCACATGAGGCCATGCGATCAGCACAAAGTTATCCAGAGTCACCAGTGGGGACGCCGCAACCCCGCGAGGGGAAACGACGATTGGTTTTGAACTAATAAAAGCGCTCTTTCCGCGAGGGTCGGAGCTTGGTAAGCATGTATTAGCTCTAGAATTGCCACAGTTATCCAAGTAGGATCGTGTCATCTAAGGAACCTCGACTGATTTAATGAGCCATTCGCGGTTTCACCGTGAGACAGTGTGAACTTAGACATGCATGGCTTAATCTTTGAGACAAGCATATGACTACTGGCAGGATCAACCAGATATCTGCCGGAGACGTACGTACAGCACACACCGGTCGGCGGAGGAAGGGTGTGTACAAAGCCTCGCTGGGACGGCCGCAGGGACCGACTGACGGGACGGACGGACGGTTGTTCCACCCGTCCCTCACTCCGTCGACCTAGGACCGCCTGACAGCGGCCTCCCACACGCACCAGACGACCGACCGACCGGGCTCGCTCGAGGAGGGATGGCAGCGCTCTGTGCAGAACGGATCCCAACGACATCGGCAATGAATTTCACTGGGACTAGAGACAATTTGGCCTGCCGGCCTGCCCTTCTCCGTAGGAGAACGCAGGGCCTCGAGGCAACGATTCCTGCTTTCCATTTGCCGGTCACAAGCTCTTTGCGAGAGTCGGACCACCAGCGAGACGTACTGTTGAGCTCTGCTATAAGCCTTAGATAAATCACCACGGACGGACCACGTTTCCTGATACGGACCAGACCAGCGCACATCGGTGGAGGAGCCGCTACAACAAACCGCACCCAATTCGCTCTACTGGGAAAGGCAGGCGAGCGTTTTCCGCAAGCCCGCGCTATCGCTCCGCCTGGCGGGACTGAGATCGCTTTACGAACACTGGTTGAAATTGAGTCGCTGCGGCGAGACAACTACCCCAGATGGATGTGATTTCCGACCCTAGCGTTGTGTAATCCCAGTTTTAGCAAGCCAGCTCAAGGTCGACCAGTTAGCTACATGCTATTGTGTAGGATTTAGTTCACGTTAAATTGTTTGCCCAGGTAGCAGCTAACAAGACGCCATTTACAATTACAACTGTCAAGAGTTCTTTTATGTGCACAGCGTGTACACGGGACACCTCCGAGTTAATAACCCCTATCTGATAGGACTAGGCGTCGATCTAACCGTCCTTGAGACCAGGGATCGCTTTCAACTTGTGAGATTCAAACGTCCAATCGTTTCGCGCGTTCGTTACATGGGAAGCGAACGCCCTACCTCTCAACTTAAGCCAGCCCAGCTCTCCCCCCCCCCCCCCCCCCCACCCCTCAAAAGCAACATTTGTGTTTTTTTCCATGACAACAACAGAACTACTCACCTAGAAGAAATTAACACACCCCGAGTATGTAGTAAAAAGTAGCAAAGCAGGATTGTACCTCGGACTAGCATTATTATTAAGTCCAACAAATTGTGACATAAACAATCACTACAAGAGCCCACATCATGCTCTGGTGCAGGCTTACTGGGAGGTACCATCTACAATACTGTCTGTAATTCATAAAGAGATAATAGACAAGTGAAGCTTATCCGTGTACGTGGTTTCTTAAGACCCGCATTTACATCTTCAGCTTTGGTGACCTCAGATGACGCATCCTTACAAATAACCTAGTCCACTATCGCACTATTTCTTTCGGCTTCATTGTGCTGCGTCTTCGACCATACTAGCGCATCTGAGTGGCACAGAGATAGAGCACTGCTTCCATACGACAAAAAGTTCCAGTTCGACAATCTCAGCCAGCTTGCCTTAAAGGAGTACCTGGCTTACTGTTAATAAATGAAAGACAGCGAAGAAGGAAACTGTCCCTCCATTTTAATACACAGATGAGACCTAGAAAATTAAGGTATCTAATAATGTATGCCTGACACCAGTGAATACAACGGGATAGTGTACCTCTTATACCTTCCTCGACCTTAATGGACTCTATTTTCCGTCATTCAGTGAACTAACAGTTAGCTAGCACCGTATTCATACATGGGCAGGACAAACTAAACTATAACCGTTAGCCTACCATACACGCGTGCACCGTAGTCGTACATGGGCAGGACAAACTAAACTATAACCGTTAGCCTACCATACACACGTGCACCGTAGTCGCACATGGGCAGGACAAACTAAACTATAACTGTTAACCTACCATACACGCGTACACTGTAGTCGTACATTGGCAGGACAAACGACTATAACTGTTAACCCACCATACCCGGTAGCACATTAGTCGTACATGGGCAGGACGAACTAAACTATAACCGTTAACTTACCATACCCGCTAGCACAGTAGTCGTACATGGGCAAGACAAACTAGACTATAACCATTGGCCTGCACTTTCACTTTAGCGTCATAGTCGTACGTGGGGAGGGCAAAGTATAGCTCCTAACATTCCATATGGTGGGCGATTGGATAAAGTTGTGACTGGTTACATAATCATGTAAAACAAATTGCTGCAGACACCCCGCCCCCTGCAATAGCTTACGCCAAGTACTTTGGTACATACTACTTGTAAGGAGCAGTTTAAAGTTGCAGCGCTGTACTGCGTATACAGCCAAGGGTGGATATAAAGATACAGTTGACTGGTCGTCTTCTCTGTTTGATTACACTAGGATGTTTATTCTGACCTGCTAGTTCCAAAGTTGTGTGGGTTCCTTCTTTCGAATCCAAACTACCCCTGGTCGACCCAGTCTAAACGATTTGGTACCAGAGCAAGTCTGGAAAGTAAAAGGCGACCGAAGTAATGCTGACTACATCGCCCTTAGTGTGCCACTGGTCTAGTAAATATGAGCCTAACACACTATTCCCAATTTGCCACATTGACGTGTAAACTTAATCTAGAAAGAGAGACAATTTCATATTGTATATTCCTAAACCCAGCATGCATGACCTAGTTTTTGGCTGTATTATTCCTAAGACGGTCGTATGCAGACATTCATAGTAACAGAGCAATGGCCAATACATGAAGCCTGGTTACGTTTAGGAAGACTCATTTCTTATATAGGATTGTGGTTCTGTCTGTTAACATATTCAATCTCAGACTTTGCATCATGTGGGTGTTTACGTTGTTGTTGTTGTTGTTTCAAATGTCCACAATGAGTTGGTTTACTCGTCTTGTGTGTGCGCCCTGAAAAGGACGTTAAGTGACGGGTTGCAGAAGCGTTCCTCACATCCCTAGCGTGCTGAAGAAGGTGGGCTGGGTCCTCCAGGCGGTCGTGCTATGCTTGGCTTCATCTGCGTGTCGCTCACTACTACGGGAATCACGTCGATCCCTGATCCTGTTAGTCACGATGCCATGAAAACAGTTGGATTATGTTTATCTGTGGATTGTCCTTCCGTGCCGGATCAAGCCGTCAGCTCAATGGTCTATTCAAGTTGTTTCGCGTTTGCTGATCATGATATGTTATATTTTACGTTATAACACTGTTATAATAGACTGAAAAGACTTCCTTAGATCTGCGTGGATGCTCGAGGCAGCATCTCATTGATAATTCCAATAGCAAAAGTTCCCCAGTCGCTAACCACTTCAACAGTCATGGGTCCTGGACACCGGGGAAAGGTTGACATTCGGGTCACTGGTAACGTTTCCTGCTTCTCGAATGATGGGTCTCGATTCCAGTAGGAGACATGGCTAACCTCCCTGTCTTAAGTTGAACGTTATCAATGTATCCCACTTATGTTGTCTTATTGCATCAATCTTTTCCTAGATCTTTCCATTTGCTTTTTTTTATCCCTGTCACCATTAGTATATGTTTATATTATTATCGTTGCATGTGCACGTATAACATTCTGGAGATTTCCTGTTACCCTCATAACAGCTTGTCCGGCCCAATGACTCTATAAAATGATAACTGTGCCCACATCCCATTCCACCTTGCATGGCAGGACAGTTCTCATAGACGATCCCAAGAAACCTGGGTTTTTGATGATTTATTAGTTTGTATGAGTGTTGTTTCTGGTGAAGAGCTTTTGATCGTAACGTAGTTTCCGGTTTTGTTCATTTTCCAGCTATTCGTTTGACATACTTGTCCCGGATTTTGTGCTCTGAATTTTAATCTTATATAACGACACATTCTCGACTGATTATTAAAGTTTATTTTAGAAGTTTGAGATATTTGTTAAATGGGGCAAGTAACTCTCTTCTTTGGTGTCTCGCCTTCCCTGTGTTCGCGGTACGCATTTGAGTTGAAATCTGAAGCGTGCAGGGACTGGCTCCAAAGCCTGTACCATTACCGTAACATAAATGACTTCCCTCTGCTCTGTAACTTGAAAGCTATGAATAGATAGTTTATTGTGACATTCTTTTGTGGTGTTTTCGATTCGTTCATGATATTTATTTGTAACACAGAACCTCGATGAACTAAAATGGAAAGCTAAGTAAAAGCTACAAGGAGAAGATAATTGTAATGGAGAGCATTACAAATAAAATGACGATATAGTTATCTAAAGTTATCCTTACTGTTTGTGTGATATTCACAGATGTTTTCAGCAGTTAACCTTAAGCACGCCCTTGTCCGATCCCTTCTAACCAGCTCGGCCTGCAAAAACGGTGTGCGGAAAAAAATTTTTTTATTTTTTTTAACGGAGTCACTCCTGACAGCCATTTTTTACTGCTGACTACGCCCTCCATATATACACGATATTTTGCCGGTTAAAGTATCGTATGTGCGATTACAAATGGCTTTTGAACAGTTTTAATTTTGTATACGCCGTGTGGAGCAAGCCGACTTTTTGCGAAAGGGGAAGTAGGTTGTTGAGAAAGATTTTTATCGCGTAGATCTGTTTATTTTGTTTGTTTAAATGAAAGAACTACGTTTGAATTGGAAACTAACAGTTGTGGCGATATTGTAAACACAGTATCGATACGTTGTTGTGGTTTCCATGGTTTTCTATCGAAGCGACTAGGCCTAGTGGTCGAGTCCAAATTTTTCCAGAGATTTTCATAAATTTTCAACTTCATCTTTTTAAATCTCAAAAACTAACAAACATACAACAAAAACAATAACACCCACATGTTCGTTATGCTATTGTGTATCTACACACCAGAAAATCATATTTATTGACAAACAAACATAAAAGTTACAAATTTTGAAAGACGACTACCACAGCGACTAATTAAGAAAATTAATTAGGTCAAATTTTTTTCAAAAATAATGTGAGAGGAAAGGATACCATTAATTTTGTTAAATAAAATAAATTGATCGCACATCTTGAGCCGGAAAAATTCCTGCAGATATCGTATACAATCCTGAAGATCAAACCACATGGGAAATATGGCAAATGGACATGCAAATAAAATAATTACGGCGTTTTTCATAAAGCGGGAGTTCACCACTGGAAAGTTATAGAGGCCGAGGAGAAAAGATCAATTGTTCTAGGCAGTCGCCGCACAGGATGTGGGCTTCTAATTTATTTTAACCCCACCCGACAAGAGAACAAAATAACGTATTGTCTACCTGGGTTTGAACCCGTGTCTTCAGACTAAGAAATAAATATGTTAACAACTCGTCTTAAGCTCTTCAGAAACGATAATGACAAGATAAACGGTAGGATGCGGATTTAAGAGACTAATGCAAAGAGAACGTTATTTTCGGTCAGGATGTACGTCCAGCTTAGCCGACATGTTGCTTTACCATTAAGAAATTTCGTAACGTTTTTGTTATTACATTTTGTTCATGTGCGTGTGTTTGTGTCAGATTTGAAAAATTAGTTCCGTGAAACTTTTTTTAATTCTCTGTACTTTATTATATAAGAACTAAAATCAACTTACCATCAAGAAAGTTATTATAATGTTTAAATGCGAAAAGAAAAGGTCACTATAGCTGAGTGGAATAAAAGAACTTCCTGCTGAAATCGACAGATTTTTGTAACGAAGACGGACGATAAACTCGGAGGTCCCATGTATACGATGTACACGTAAAAGAACCATTGACGTTGAAAGTCGAGGAGAGCAGGTTATTAATCTTTGTCCAGGAAACATTCTAAAGATATCAACAATTTTACAAAATAGTGACTGTGGTGAAGGTCAAATAAGGCGACCCGGCCACTCCATTAATGAAAAGACACACTAGGCCAATCCTCTGTTTGTCTGCTCACTTGATTTCAAATATTTACATAGACGAAAGAACATTTACACTATTAGGAGTAGAAGAGGAGGGACAAAGAGAAATCAGTATTCGCCGGATCTAATAGTATTTGAAATAAACTGCTTTAGCTTGCCCACTTTATTAAATCGGCTTTTTATAGGCAGAAATGTCGACTAACGTCCGTTCTCATGTAAAAAAAAAAAGGTTTGTTAATATTATTAGTTTAAAAATTTCAGATGGATAATTAAATCCAAGAATATTTTGAGAGGGGTGGAAACAAGATGGAAAGTCGTTTGGTATACATACAAACAGAATGCGAAACAGAGACATTTGAAGTATGGGCGGCACCACGTCCTGTGCAGAGTACATTTACACGTACAAAATACGCTGGTTCGATCATCTTATGAGAATGCAGGCTCACCAACTTCCATTGATGACTTACAGCGCGGGTAGAACTGTATTAGGGCAAGAGGACGCCCGAAAGACATGTAGATAGATGCCATTAGAGTGCTTGTGCAAAGACACAGGCTCACATTGCCAAACGAAACGCGCTTGGTTGGTGCTTGGACAGACGACTCAAGCTCCCTACGGCAATTGACAGCATAAGCGGAAAGAAAACTAACCAACACATAAAAAGAAGAACCTATTTTCATACACTCAGGAGAGGAACAACATGTGTGGTCAGTGGTGATATTGATTTTCCAAATAAAATAGAAATATACATATATGTATACTGGACACATAATTACAGAATGATGATGTTAAAGATCGGCGGAAAGCCATTTAATATTGATATCCTGCATCAGTATACACCAAGCTCAGATTACAGCCAAGGCGAAATAAAGGAATATTAATAAGAAATGCAACTGCTTAGAACTGTAAAATGACCATATATATTATTAGTTTTAGGATACATAAATTAAAAAGTTGAGAATAGATAATTTAACAATATTATAGAGAATAGAACAATATTATAGAGAATAAAACAATATTATAAAGAATATTTGAACTTGGAACAAGAAAGAAAAGAGAAGATAGATTTACTTAATTCTGCGAAGAGAACAAGCTTTGTGTATGCAATACATTTAAACAGCGGTTTAGAAAATTATATACATAGAAAAGTATAAAGCAAGAAATCAGATTGACATCATTGTGATCAGGTACAGATTAAAAACTGTCGTGAAGAACGCCACAACATACCAAAGACCAGATTCAGATTATAATCCTGTTTGCATAAGATTACGTTGAAAATTTAAGTGTGCACGGAGCTAAGACAAAGAAAGATCCGAATACATACATTTAAGCAATTAATTAAAACAACTGGGTATAAGACAAAAAATATGTTGTTGATGTCAATAAGAAATATGAAAGCTTCATTACTGAACAATACAGAAGAAAAAAACCCATAAGAAAAAGTAAACACAAAAATGGATTGTCTAAAATACAAGGGGCTTGTCGTAAGTCTTTACTCTGACCACGAACGAGTTGGAACAGAAAGTTGAAATTTGGCACAAATGTAGCTCGTTCAATTTGTTCTGGACTTGAGAAGTATGAATTTACCTCCTCGACGGATTTACCCGGTATGGTGCATGGCGCAACACACCTTACTAACCGAATCGGCTACTCTAACGGTGTATCAGAACAAATGAAAAAGAGGCCAGAACTGTGATAAAATTGTTGATGTTGCAGGGAAAAACACCTACAGAGATATACAGGAAGATAGAACCAGTATTTGAAGAATACTGTCCTTCGTACGTTTCTGTAAAAAACTGGTGTAGGCAGTTTAAGTATGGCCGTTCCCATGTTGCTGATCTTCCAAGATCATTTAGACCAACCTCAGAGTGCGGCGATGAAAATACTGCAAGAGTAAAGCAAATTATTGACCAGGGTAGAAAAATGACAATTTCAGAGATATCTAGGTCAGCAAAACTGAATGAAAGTACAGTTTTTAAAATTTTACACAACAGACTGAACATGAGAAAAGTGTGTGCCCGCTGGGTCCTGCGTCTGCTGACATGTGAACAGAAACAAACGAGGGTTGATTGTTGTGGCCAGTTGCTCAAAATGTATCGGTCCAAAAACATTTTGCCGACCATGGTGGCAGTAGATGAAACTTGGATTCACCATTATGACCCAGAATCCAAAATTCCAGCATGCAGTGGAAAACCCCACAAAACCAACACAACAAGCCAAGAGCACAGAAATCTGCAAGAAAAGTGATGCTAACTGTTTTTTGGGACGTCAAAGGTGTCATATTGAAAGATTACCTGCGTTATAGCAACACGATTAATGGGCAATATTATGCGCATCTCCTTACCAAAATAAGAAAGACTGTGACCAGAAAACGAGGGATAGCGCTCACTCAAATTCTGTCTTTGCTTCAAGACAATGCGTCCTCCCGTAAAGCATTTTTTTTCACGTTCGCCTTATTTCACTATTCCCCAAGACGGGTGTTCGTTGCACCGCGGTTTTTATTTTGCGCCTGTTGGCCCAGTGCATCCGACTTCGGCATGCATTTTATGTAAGGGTCTGCTTCCTCCTGCATTTTCCAAGGGTTTGCTTCCCCGGGGTAACGGCTGGTGCTGTGATGGGGATCGAACCTAGGACCTTAGGATTGTGAGCCGTGCCACTTAACCACTAGTCCACGCCGTCCCCAAATATATATTAATAACAATGTTCGCTTAGGTGTCTGAGGCCCGTTGCGTCGGTCGGCCACATCCATGACCCACAGCTGTGGCGTGGTTCTAGGCTTCGTCCAGGGCGGAGATTGCTTCTTGGAGCCATACTGTTCGAGGACGGCCTCTTCGGCACCTCCAGTATCTCGGTGGAAGACTTTTGGAGCCGAGGAACGACTTGCATAGTATCTTGTCGGCAGGGGTTTCCTGGTCCAGCCGTTCAACATGACCGAACAGAGAAACTCGGCGCTGGTTGTGCATGTGAAAGGCTACCAGTCTCGATATAACATGTTTCAGCAATGAAGAAGTAGAGCAGGACTAGGATCACGCAGGGCTGGGAGATGCCAATTTTTGTTCCAACGTCAGATATTGCCATTACTCCACCCACGTCGTAGGTCGTGCATAGCGGACGCAGATCGATCGACCTTGAAAAGATTACAAAACTGCAATCCATGACCGACAGAAGAGACTGCAGAGCCCAGCTGCAGTCAGAGAAACTCCGAAGACTGACGGACCATCCAATGTACCAGAGGCTAAACAATTTGGGAACTGGGAAACTAAAGCGGAGAAACTTTGCAGAAATAGCCAAAGCAAAGATGCACGAAGATCCCATAAACGCACTAACAACACCAAAACCCATCACTACTGTACGAAAACCTACTTGGAGGCAGGATATATTTCCAGAGGTGGTAGAAAATATACCAGGTATTGCAAACAAAAACTGCCAGACCGAAAAAGAAAGGAGAGACACTACCTTAAGCTTCATAACGAAAAGCTACCCAAGCATGGACTGGACCCATGCATACACCGACGGTTCTGTAACAAACACTACACAGAACGGAGGGGCAGGAGCATTCCTGAACCTACCAAATGGCAGAAAAATAACACTGTCATTCGCTACTGGTAAGTACACGAGCAATTTCAGAGCAGAGGCAGAGGCACTGAGGGCGGCAGTGGAAGAAATGGTAACACACAGTGAAAATGAGAGCCATATAGTCCTGCTGACAGATGCTCTCGAAGTAGTCACAGCGCTAAAAAGCCAGAAAAACACTGAGCTTAATGACTTAAGAGCAGCACTCTGCAAACTGTGCCAACAGTCCGCACCAAAAAGGGTAGTGGTACAGTGGGTTCCGTCACACTGCAACATCCAAGGCAACGAGGAGGCAGACAGACTGGCAAAAGAAGGTGCAAGGCTACCACAAATAGATACCAGTATGACGTACGAAGAGTCAAAACGGCTTATCAAAGCCAGGTACATGTCCAAATGGGAAACCGAACATACTGGTTACACCAAAAACGATGCCTATTACCAGTTGAACCGAAGAGAGCAGGTCGTTGTCTTCAGACTTCGCACTGGCCACAACAGACTGAGGCACCACCTCTTCAACAAATTGAAGATAGGGTGTACCGACGAATGCCCGTGCGGTACTGGTAAAATGACCACTGAACATCTGCTGCAGAACTGCCCGACATACGAGGATCAGAGAGAGCAGATGTGGCCATTGCCAGTGGAACTGCAAGACAAGCTCTATGGTAGTGGCGAGAGTCTCAGGATGACCGCCGCTTTTTTCGAGAAAATAATGGTTACTGTCTGACTGTGTACGCAGAAGAAGAAGAAGAAGAAGAAGATCGACCTTGACATATCGGAACTGCCCATCGGATAATATCATGCTACCAAGATAGATAAATTCGTTGATGACCTCCGCAGTGTGACCTTGAGTTTCAATACCCTGGAGTGCTGTGTCGGAAATGAGGTTCTTATCTTCGGTGTTGGCCCAGGATATAGACAGGCCTAGGGAGGGCGTTTCACTGTTTAACATTTCCAGAGAACGCTGCAGCTCAGATCTGTCCGTGCCGAACAGGACAATGTCGTCCGCGTAAACGGGATCAGTGAAGATTGACTGATCAATAGCTATACCCTCCTGATATGAGCCGAGACGGTCGAAGCCTTATAGACTGGCAAAGGATACGTGGATTGTGAAAAAATGCAAAGTAGGAGAAGATATGGCAATTACGCGCAATACCAAAGATGTGTATGAGAAAATAAGGATCATGTCAAATAAATTTAACACATAAGAATGGAGGAGACTGTATTTTAAATAGAAATGACGAAATTATATTTCATGAAGCAGGTTTTCCAAAAAGATGAGCAGAATGTGTCAAGAGAACTATTCTATGAATACTGTGGCAACAAGCCACAATAGATAAAGAAGACCCACAAATCCTCAATGAAGAAAGCAATACAAATGAAGAAACAAAGAAAAACTGCATACACAAATGATATGATAAACACATAAGAGAACTTTGTAACTAACACAATTGCAGAAGTGTGTGATGACATATATACTAGTAAAATAAAAAAAGTAAAGTAGGGTTGTGAGGTGTTAGCGATCTCACATTTAAAAGGTTAGGCTATATGAGGGGAGACATCTCCTCTCCCTCGCCGCTTTTACTTCCCCGACTGAACCCGTACTATTTTTAGGCTGGGTTGACCCGTTGCTGTCTGAAAAAACATTTCCGATGCGAATCCAGCTCACTAACCACATCGCTACGCGGCTCCCTATATATACTAGCAGTTATTAGAAACGTATTACTTTGTTTTATGACAATTATTAACATTAACACCTAGAGTTACCTACGTACACAAACCCTGAAAGTGTACAAAGGATGAAGCTCACGCTAACTCATTTTCCCGTGTATGTAATGTTTACTTACATTGTTACGTGCTACACGTGCAAAACAACGAATTGATACAGTCTGGCTTTATAAAAGGTCGAATCACGTTGCAATTTGGCACACCCATTAGACAAGTTCCGGGGAGAAGAAGTCCATTAGCTGTTTTCATCGAAAGAAAGTCTGTTAATGTTTCTGTCATGCCTCAAATGTCGTAATAAGAGCGAATGCGATCTGTTAGTATGCTCAGGAGGGGAATGGCAACCATAAAAGTTTCCAGACATTTTAGTTGTGACCAGTCCACTATAGTAAGGCTGTACCACTGGTTTCGGGCGACAAGGCTTGACCAACCTCGTGCAACAACACAAGCTCAAGGTCGTCAAACTCTTTTGATACATTTGCGCAACCGCTTCCAAACAGCAACTCAGACAGCATCTCATTTACTTGATGCTGTGAGACTTGTCAGTGCAAACATTGTGCGACGGAGACTTCGCGCCGCTTGTTTGCTAAACATACTTCCCAACAGGATTTATCCTTACTAGATATCACGGGACCAATGGACTGGCTTGGGTCATGGCCTACTTTAACTACAGTAGGCTGTGCTAGGGCCCTACACAATATTTGTCGATAAAGTGCGTAATGGTGGTCAGTCATGTTCTCTGATGAAAGCAGGTTTAATGTTTGCTTTCCTGATAGGAGAAATTGCGCCTGGCGTCGTCCTGGAGAAAGATATACCGATGCCTGTGTAGTCCTGCATGACAGCGATGCGTGTACTTGTGTGGGGTGGATTATCTAATGACCACTGTACTCCCCCTTCACCTTTTCAGTGCTAGCGTTGCTGCTGACGTCTAGGTTAATCAAGTGCTGCGACCAATCCCAGTGCCTATCTTTCAGAATCACCTAGATCTGGAAATCTTTCAGCACAATAACTCAGCTAACGTTACCAGGAATTTCTTAGCCAGCAACTTTTTCTTGTTTACTTGTGATGGATTGGCCTGCGATCTCTCCTGATATGTACCCGATTGAACACGTGTGGCAGGAACTGAACAGATTGTCCACCAGCCATGAACTATGCGAATGATCTGGAGAGAGCATCCACTGTAGAATAAAACGCCACACCCTAAACATTTTTCGAGACTGCAAAAGCATGGCAATCCTTAATTGATGCTGCAGTGAGTCACTCGCTGTATTAATGATAGCTGTGACTTCAAGACAGTGAGTGCGACTTTTTGTTTTTGTTGACAACTGCTACGGAACCGCCTGTGAATTATCTTATATTTAAGAATACAGCAAATTTGGACCAGTAAATGGGTGAAAAATGTAATGACTGCTAGTATATTATACATGATACCTAACATAAGATTTGAAATCATCCGTTTTTATCACATTATCTAAAATGAACATGAATCTAAAAAAAACTTCACGCAGTGGATTGTACAGATTATAGAACAATCAACTTTGATGAATCACAAGACGACGATACGCCTCAAGATTAAACAGGAAAGAATTATAAACCAAATAGACAGTGACGTAAGAGAAAAAGAGTTTGGGTTTCGAAAGAACAGTTGGACGAGTAACATTACTGTGTTTGACAATGTTGGCAGAAAAGTATATAGAGGTACAACAGAGTATCTGTACGTGTTTCATAGACTACAGTAAAGTATTTGACAGTGTCCAGCTAGACAGATTAAGTAAGAGCCTCCAAGAAATGTATCTGCATGGAAAAGACGGACTACTTTGTAACCTGTATTAGGGATATGTAGCTATAGTAAGAGCTGGAAAAATTACCATATTTTGATACTTTTTGTTGATTTTGTTTTTCGTTCGCCTTATTTCTCTATTTCCCAAAGCAGTATGCGTTGCACTATGTTTTTTATTTTGCGTCTGTCGGCACAGTGCATCCGACTTCGGCATGCATTTTATGTTAGGGTCTTCTACCTCCAGCATTTTCTAAGGGTTTGCTTCCCCGGGGTAACAGCCGGTGCTGTGATGGAGATCGAACCCAGCACCTTCGGTTTGTGAGCCGTGCCACTTAACTATTAGCCCACGCCGTCCCCTATATTTTGATATAAGAAAAGGTGTGAGACAGGCGTGTGTGCTGCTACCTTGTCTGTTTAACATCGATACAGAAATCATTTTCAGACTAATGACAAGGATGACAATGCCAAACATCAACTGAAAAATAATTCCCAACCCGAGTCCAGCTTATAAGGCAGTATTGTTGGCTGAAAGTAAACAAGAACCCGAGACACGATTATAACTCAATATTGTTGGCTGGAAGTGAGCAAGAACCCGAGACCAGTTTATAACGCAGTATTGTTGGCTGGAAGTGAGCAAGAACCAGAGACAAAATTATAACTCAGTATTGGTAGCTGAAAATGAGCAAGAACCCGAGACAAATTTATAACTCAGTATCGGTAGCTGAAAGTGAGCAAGAACCCGAGACAAAGTTATAAGTGAGTATTGGTATCTGGATCTCCGCCATGGCCGGTCCTACGTTCGGATGAGAAAGGAGAAAGGTTGAGCGTGAGGCCAGCCCGGATGAGAAAGGTTGAGCGTGAGGCCAGTCCGGATGAGAAAGGTTGAGCGTGAGGCCAGTCCGGATGAGAAAGGAGAAAGGTTGAGCGTAAGGCCAGCCCGGATGAGAAAGGAGAAAGGTTGAGCGTGAGGCCAGCCCGGATGAGAAAGGTTGAGCGTGAGGCCAGCCCGGATGAGAAAGGAGAAAGGTTGAGCGTGAGGCCAGCCCGGAGGAGAAAGGTTGAGCGTGGGGCCAGCCCGGATGAGAAAGGAGAAAGGTTGAGCGTAAGGCCAGCCCGGATGAGAAAGGTTGAGCGTGAGGCCAGTCCGGATGAGAAAGGTTGATCGTGAGGCCAGTCCGGATGAGAAAGGTTGAGCGTGAGGCCAGTCCGGATGAGAAAGGAGAAAGGTTGAGCGTAAGGCCAGCCCGGAAGAGAAAGGAGAAAGGTTGAGCGTGAGGCCAGCCCGGATGAGAAAGGAGAAAGGTTGAGCGTGAGGCCAGCCCGGATGAGAAAGGAGAAAGGTTGAGCGTAAGGCCAGCCCGGATGAGAAAGGTTGAGCGTGAGGCCAGTCCGGATGAGAAAGGTTGAGCGTGGGGCCAGCCCGGATGAGAAAGGTTGAGCGTGGGGCCAGCCCGGATGAGAAAGGTTGAGCGTGGGGCCAGCCCGGATGAGAAAGGTTGAGCGTGAGGCCAGCCCGGATGAGAAAGGAGAAAGGTTGAGCGTAAGGCCAGCCCGGATGAGAAAGGTTGAGCGTGGGGCCAGCCCGGATGAGAAAGGAGAAAGGTTGAGCGTGGAGCCAGCCCGGATGTGAAAGGAGAAAAGTTAAGCGTGGGGCCAGCCCGGATGTGAAAGGAGAAAAGTTAAGCGTGGGGCCAGCCCGGATGAGAAAGGAGAGAGGTTAAGCGTGGGGCCAGCCCAGATGTGAAAGAAGAAAGGTTGAGCGTGGGGCCAGTCCGGATGAGAAAGGAGAAAGGTTGAGCGTGAGGCCAGCCCGGATGAGAAAGGTTGAGCGTGGGGCCAGTCCGGATGAGAAAGGAGAACGGTTGAGCGTAGGGCCAGCCCGAATGAGAAAGGTTGAGCGTGGGGCCAGTCCGGATGAGAAAGGAGAAAGGTTGAGCGTGAGGCCAGCACGGATGAGAAAGGTTGAACGTGAGGCCAGCACGGATGAGAAAGGTTGAACGTGGGACCAGCCCGGATAAGAAAAGTTGAGCGTGGGGCCAGCCCGGATGAGAAAGGAGAAAGGTTGAGCGTGGGGCCAGTCCGGATAAGAACGGAGAAAGGTTGAGCTTGGGGCCAGCCCGGATGAGAAAAAAGAAAGGTTGAGCGTGGGGCCAGCCCGAATGAGAAAGGTTGAGCGTGGGGCCAGTGTGGATGAGAAAGGAGAAAGGTTGAGCGTGAGGCCAGCACGGATGAGAAAGGTTGAACGTGAGGCCAGCACGGATGAGAAAGGTTGAACGTGGGGCCAGCCCGGATGAAAAAGGATAAAGGTTGAGCGTGGGGCCAGCCCGGATGAGAAAGGAGAAATGTTGAGCGTGGGGCCAGCCCGGATGAGAAAGGTTGAGCGTGGGGCCAGCCCGGATGAGAAAGGAGAAAGGTTGAGCGTGGGGCCAGCCCGGATGAGAAAGGAGAAAGGTTGAGCGTGGGGCCAGCCCGGATGAGAAAGGTTGAGCGTGGGGCCAGCCCGGATGAGAAAGGAGAAAGGTTGAGCGTAGGGCCAGCCCGGATGAGAAAGGATAAAGGTTGAGCGTGGGGCCAGCCCGGATGAGAAAGGATAAAGGTTGAATGTGGGGCCAGCCCGGATGAGAAAGGAGAAAGGTTGAGCGTGGGGCCAGCCCGGATGAGAAAGGAGAAAGGTTGAGCGTGCGGCCAGTTAACCCAACTCGTCAAAAAAACAATTGCATCAAAAACGATAACCAAAACAAACCAAAAGCCGTCCCTGACGAGAAAGGTCCCCTCAGCAGGGCATATAATGCGGCTCAGCCAAACCCGAAAGGAAGCAGGACAGCCGACTACTTTTCTTTCGATAAGGAGTTATCCAGACTCGGCACCAGGAATGTTAGAACCATGCGAGAGGAGGGGAAGACAGCGCAGATTGCAAAAGAGAATGAGCAATATGGCATTAGTATCCGTCGGCTGAGTGAGACTAGACGGACTCTGTCAGGAAAGGTACTATTGGCAGTAGGGGAGACTGATATACTCAGGACATGAGGAAGAGAAAAACGTATCATACACAGAGGGAGCGATATGGCATTAGTATCCTTCGGCTGAGTGAGACTAGACGGACTCTGTCAGGAAAGGTACTATTGGCAGTAGGGGAGACTGATATACTCAAGACATGAGGAAGAGAAAAACGTATCATACACAGAGGGAGCGATATGGCATTAGTATCCTTCGGCTGAGTGAGACTAGACGGACTCTGTAAGGAAAGGTACTATTGGCAGTAGGGGAGACTGATATACTCAGGACATGAGGAAGAGAAAAACGTATCATACACAGAGGGAGCGATATGGCATTAGTATCCTTCGGCTGAGTGAGACTAGACGGACTCTGTCAGGAAAGGTACTATTGGCAGTAGGGGAGACTGATATACTCAGGACATGAGGAAGAGAAACACGTATCATACACAGAGGGAGCGATATGGCATTAGTATCCTTCGGCTGAGTGAGACTAGACGGACTCTGTCAGGAAAGGTACTATTGGCAGTAGGGGAGACTGATATACTCAGGACATGAGGAAGAGAAAAACGTATCATACACAGAGGGAGCGATATGGCATTAGTATCCTTCGGCTGAGTGAGACTAGACGGACTCTGTCAGGAAAGGTACTATTGGCAGTAGGGGAGACATATACTCAGGACATGAGGAAGAGAAACACGTATCATACACAGAGGGAGTGACCCTAATGCTCTCAGCGGAGGCCCAAAGTGCGTTCATAGAATGGAGAGCGGCCGGATCACGACTGTTGGTGGCTACATTTCGAACAAAGAACAAAAAGGTTAAAATACATATAATTCAGGGATATGCTCCCACAAATGAAAAAAATGAAGAAACAGTTAAAGGGGTTTTCTTTGCAGCAGATTACAGGATCGAGTGGAGGAGACAGGAGAAGTGACAATACTATTCTAATGGGAGACCAACACAAAAATACTACATGACAATGTGGGATACGAGGAGATCGTGTGGACGGAGGGACTAGGAGTCATAAACGAAAACGGAGAGCGGTTTGCAGATTTTTGTGCAGGAAACAAATTGGTCATAGGAGGAAGTATGTTTACATAGAGAGCCATTCATAAGGCAACATGGGTATCCCCAGAACAGAAAACGAAGAACCAGATTGACCACATCTTCGCAAACTCCAAATTTAGACGATGATTAGTAGACGTCAGGGTCTACAGGGGGGCAGATGTGGCCTCAGAACACTTTTTAGTGATTACCTGAAAGAAGATAAGAAAAACGAGTTCCGTATAACATTCAGGAATAAATAGCAAGCACTGGAACAGCTAGAAGAACTGGATAGCAATGAGGATAAATGGGAACACGTACAAAGTACATGGGAAACTGCGTGCGAGCAAGTGCTAGGATTGAAGAAACGACAGCATAAAGAATGGATAACAGCAGAAACAAAAACTAAGATCGAGAAGAGGCGAAATAAGAAGATGGCCTTACTAAATTGTAAAGCGAAAGCCGCAAAAAGCACAGCACAGAAAGAGTATGTAGAGAGCAACAAGGAGGTTAAAAAGAGCATCAAGGGGGACACAAGACGTTACATTGATGGTCTGGCTGGGGAAGCGGAAGAGGCTGCAGGAAAAGGAAATATGAAAGGTGTATATGAGGATACCAAGAAACTATCGGGAAAGTATCAACAACAAGGTAGACCAATCAAAAATAAACTTGGGGAAAAGATAACTAACCTCGAAGAACAGAAGAAAAGATGGGTAGAATACTTTGAAGAGCTTTTGAACAGACCAGCACCTTACATCCCACCAGTAGAGGAGGACCTGCCATCAACTGTGATAATCCAAGTACAGAAGAGATTAGAAGGGCAAAAACGTTTCTAAGAAACGGGAAAGCAGCAGGACCTGATGGGAAACCACCGGAAGCCACAAAAGCAGATGTGAAACATCTACTAACATACTCCACAACTTGATAGGTGCCGTGTGGGAGTAAGAAAGCTTACCAAAAGATTGGAGAATGGGCTACCTGGTGATATTATCTAAGAAGGGAGATTTATAGGAATGCAAAAACCATAAAAGAATAATTTTATTATCAATTCCGGGAAAGATGTTAAATAGAGTAATACTAGAACGGTTGAAAAAGGCAGTGGATAACAAAATAAGGATGAGCAGACAGCTTCAGACAGAATAGATCATGCATTAGATTAGATCACCAGATAGCCACATTGCGGATAATTGTGGAGCAATCATTGGAATAGAATTCGAGTTTGTACATCAATTTCGTTAATTAAGAAAAGGCTTTCGACAGCTTTGGACAACGATGTACTCTGGAAACTAATGAGGCACTATGGAAAAACTCACAAACATAATTAGACAGACGTAGGAAAGTATGCAATGTAGAGTTATACACGAAGGACAACTTACAGAGAAATTCATAATTAAATCAGATGTACGACAGTGTTGCCTGCTGTCCCCTTTCCTGTTCATCCTGGCAGTGGACTGCATTATGAAAGTAACAACAAATGAGAGAAATGGAATCCAGTCTACCTTAAATAAACAGCTGGAGGACTTAGATTTTGCGGATCATATAGCCCTTCTATCCCACAGCCAAAGTCAAATGCAAAGAAAACTGGATAGACACATTAACTAAAGAAAGGTCCAGTTTAGATATTAGGAAATACTTTTTTTAGTTATAGAGTGGTGGATGCTTGGAATTCATTACCCCAGGAAGTAGTGAAGGCATGAACAATTAACCCATATAAGAATAGATTAGAAGCGCATAGCTTTTAGAGCAAGTAAATGTAAATAAAACTGGTTGTTTATAGACTCTGCAGATTCTTCACAACCAGTATAACAACGTTAAGTTAAGTTATACAGTGCGAAAACAGGAACGATGGGCTAACAGTTAGAGGACGATATAGAGGACCTTGAAATACAGAACAATGTGTCCCATTTCGTGGAAGGAGAAGAAGACAAATTACGAAGTCATTACGAGATTTGGAATGGATAAGAAAATATTACAATACGTGCACATTAGGCAGAATAAATAGTTTGGACATATAAAAAGTCACAAACACTATTGAATACAATACTGGACGGAACAATTGAAGGCAGGCGGAAAAGACAAAGTCAGCACCGTAAGAGGTAGACAACAGTGTAAATGGGAGAGAAACATTAAGAGATGGACTTATATAACTTGCTGCCAGGGTGTACCATCAAGGCAAGAAACAGAGCATGTTGGAGGTAGTGGAAGTCTATTGCAGCCAACATTCGATGCGGAGACGGCAGTAGAGATCATCGTCATCTATTTCCACCATTATTGGCATTGAACGACTTGAGTCATCAGTATATAGTCTATAGTCGTCGTGTCGGGAAATTAAATCACATTTACATGCACTGCCTGCTGAAACTACTGAGGATTAGATGGCAGGGCATGGTGACAAATACAGATGTGTTAGCGCGATCGGGCTTGTCCATGCTCAGTATTCACATCATGATATGTGCAGCACCGATGATATGGGCTGGCCATGGGGTACGCATGTTCGATCAACATCTACAAAAAGAGCCGCTTTATGGTGAACTGCACACAGATGGATCTACTTCGGTGAGCGATATAAGCGGAGGCAGAATCTACATCGAATACGCCAATGGCGACTTGTACTAATTTCAGAGCTGAAGCAAGAGCTGTTCATGCAGCAACTCAGATTAGTATCAACCAAAACATAACTACAAGGAAAACGGTAATTCTAAAACTCCAGGAGTGTACTCCAAGCCATCTCAAGTCCCAAACAAGATAGACTCTCACATGAAATACAATACAACATAGGATTGCTGTCTCAAAAAACAGATTTAGTCCTATGGTGGATTCCGGCCCACTGTGGGATCCCTGGAAACGAGAAAGCAGATGAGCTCGCAAAAGCTGGAAGTGTAGACACGCAGACACCCCATCCACAGAGCTATAAATAAGCAAAAAACACTCATCAAACAATCTATGAGGACAGAATGGAGAGACCACAACAAAGATTACAAGCCAGAAAATGGCAATATAGACAAACTTGGCAGAGATGGGCAGACATAGACCTTCAAACTCAAACGGGATATTGTAGACTCAAAGCCCACCTTCACAGACTGGGTCTCAGAAACACTGCCAGGTGCGACTGTGGAGTACCCGAGCAAATATTAGAACATATTCTGCAAGAATGCTCTACCTATGCAGACGAAAGAGAGAAGCAGTCTGGCCTGGGGAAGCGACCATGCTCAAAACGCTGGGGGAGACTGGCGAACACCTAAAACGCACAGTCTCCTTCGTGAACCTCCCCAGACCAGAAGCATAGCATCAGTTAATCGACGAAGAAGAAATTGAACTGCAAAATGACAAGATAGCAAGCGGTGGGCAGCGGATACAGTAAAAGGACACGTTTAATAAATCATTGATTCAGTGTGGTATTAGCCACGATGACTGGGAAAGCATTGCCACCAACCGCACAGACTGGCGCAGCACTATTGCTGAGTGTGTTCAGTGACATGAGGCATCAAGAATAGATGAAACTATACAGATAAAAAAACAAGTTGTTAATCATTACTACATAACGACTCTCGCAAGAATATTATTGAGATTACGGTTCGAACTGATCGGACATAAGCTTTGGATATGAGCACATAGCGACTCTAGACAGGTGAATGCTGATCTTTCTCTTCGTGGGAAGCGTAGATAAGCTATTGCTATGACTTAATAGCGATTCTCTCACAGTGTGATATCGATATCAAAATCACAGGATTGCGACGGTAAGTAGATTGTGTCGATATTTTATAACACAACGAAAACAAAGAATTGCGAGTAACATTTGGTGCGTCTAGTATCATTGTATTGTTTGTTTGTGTGTGAGAGGAGAAGAAATTGTGCAAAAGGATATGTTTAATTTTTTTCTTCAAAAACCAATATGTCGAGATCGGAAAACATTCGAAACTGCACAAAACAAAGTGCTCCGCAATGATCTTGCCCACGTATTTCTAGTGTTGGATCTGCAGGGTCAGAAGTGAGCAAAGAAAATATGTGTTGAAGTGAAAGGAGGAGGTCCGGTGGATAGAGACTGGTGCGGTAAGATGTTCGCAATTCAAAACATTGTACGATGCATCATCACCTGTGTTTTATGGGTTCAAAGAACCATTTCGTCACGATACTTAAAAGTTTTACAACATATCGGCTCCACACATGAGGTGCATGGACGCTCTAGATGTTCAAGAACACTGCGAAAATTCTTGTCAAAGTTCAAATAAAAACAAAAACAAAAAACCAAACGCAAAGATGTTCTTTCATTTAGAAGTGTTATTTAATGTAAGTTATTATTTGTAGCGGGTGGCCGTATGGTTTGGAAGATTGCCTTCTGACAAGGACAGCAACAGATCGAATCGCCGGTAAAGCATATGTTGTTTTTCTGTTGGTGGTAAAATAAACAAACATAGCCACGACACAACGGGGTGACAGCAGTGTTGAAGCGACTTGTCCTCTGCCTAAAAACCCCTCAATTACCCCAGCAATGGAAATAAAGTCATAGGACAGTTGTTTTTAAAAATGATATTGCCAAGAACAATAAACCCTTTACTGACATTACAGATCTTGATTAACTTGTTGGTGAACTTAAAGTGGATGTGCTGGAAGAATATACCAATAATAAACAGTGTTAGAGTTTATACATTACATTGCACAACATGCGAAGGAAGATGTCTGGCTGACATTAACGCCTCAGGTTCTGTGTTATAATATGGTTTCACAGATGAGAAGTACACAAATGCCAGCGGTGTCAAGGAATCATATTTAGCCATTGCTCTCTTAGCAAATAGCACTGCTTCATGCTGTCTAGATGGCATTGGCAAAGAACTCCAAAACGAGATCTTGGATTGGAGAGACGAAAAATATTTAGTTGGCCTGACAACTGATTGGGCACCTTCCACGAAAGGAGGTATTAATGATTTGGCAACTAAAATCACCGATTGTGCAAATCAAACTACACCAGTTCATTATGTTGCCCAAACACTTCAGTTTAGTGTGCTGGTCACTCAAAGGAGTATTCTTTATTGATGAGATTGGCAACTGCCTAAATTCACACGAAGGCAAAAAATACGTTTCATAAAGCCCCGGATAAATGTATGAATTTAAAATGTGCAAAAGGTCTGTCATCAATAGAGTTAATTGGAAAGGCAATGTCCCATGGTGATAGATCTCCTATTCTTCTGAAGATCCTTAAAATTGTCTCTGTTCTACCAGTTTCTAGAGCTAGCTGTGAAAGAGGTTTCAACCAGATGAACAGATGGATCTGATCAAAAATAAATTCAGATCATGTTCAGAGACAGAAAGTGTAGATGATCGTTAGATGGTGAATCTAAATGGACCCCCACTACCACAATTTAAAACTACTAAAGTCGTCGATAAATGGTACTTCGGTGGTAAATCTACCAGGCATGTTCAAGGACGCAAACGTCATGCCTCCGACATATTACATCGAAATAAAAGTGAGTGCCTAGTTTTATTTTGTTAACATAAATTCCATGGCTATAATCCGATCATGCTGACTGGTGACATTAATAGCTGACTGGTGAGCCACCCTAAATATTGTCACGCACGCAGTCACGCACGCAAAACGCACGCACGCACACATACACACACACATATGTATATGTATGTGTGCGCGCGTACTCAACGAAAGAAGTAACTTACCAGATTGTGTGTTTGTTTTTATGTTTGAAAATTGTAATTTAATTTTTTACTGGTGCATTCTTGGCCGTTACTAGTAGCCATTTAATTGTCTTAGTACAGTCTGAGTGTGAGATGACCTTCAAAATCTGATTTAATTAAATAAACGACTATCCGGACAATTTCTCACAATTCACGTGACGATCACAAAATTGACCTGATAAGTGTTCACTGGCGATATGTGATTATTTTGCCATTCATTTCGTTCAGAAGCAAACTACTGGACGGATGCCACGCACGGCACTAAATGGGAGGTTACAAGCTGTTGGCATGATGAAAGGAGGAATGGCTGTATCTGCAACAGCAAGAAAGTTTGATGTGTCAAGACAGACTGTTAGGTTGTAGGTACACGGATACCAGATGACTTGGATTGTTTCTGATCGTTACACCACTATCGCACATCTGCGACACAGATTTCAGTCAGCAACTATCACTGCTGGCATCATCCCAGGACTAAACAAATACATTCAACTACTGTCAGGAGCCGTTTGGGGGAGCAATGCCAAATGTGTAACACGATCTGCACCTCTCCAGAAACGGCATCATGCTACTCGACTAGTCTGGGTAAGACAACATCTGCGTTTTGGGAACGCTCTGTGGGATAGATCATTGCTTTCTGGCGAGTGCAGAATCAACCTTTCAAAAGACGATGGTCGTCAGAAAATGTATTGTCGACGTGGAGAGCGCTACGCCAACAACTGCATACAAGAGCGCGCTAGTCGTAGCAGAGGGATTATGATTGGGAGAGACATCTGCACCAATCATAGGCCAGACCTCGTTATCTTAGAAGGTGCTGTTACCGACTAGCGATTCAGTGATGAGATCTGAGAAACCACATCGTGCCTTCTGTGCTGAACAATGCCGTAATCCATGCACCTGATGGACACACGCGGTACTTAGCGTTGTTATTTTAAAATCTGACCTCCATGCTCGCAGATGCTGCGGAGACAATTACACGTGAGACGAAAATGTATTTTCAGTATGGAATAAAGTTTCTACTCTCCAGCGTGTGTTGCCTTTGGATGATAAAATAAAATTATATGATGAAAAACATTATCTGGTAAGTTACTTTTTTCGTTGTGTGTATATATATATCTCGACAGTCTCTTATTGTGTATCGGTGAGGTTTGACAAAATGTAATGCTAATTCTTTTCTCATCACGTTCAGTCATTTTGGCTCAAAACACAAAAACTTCTGCATTCCCAGATGATATCAAGGTCATATTCCAAGCTAGCCCACCACAGGGCAGCTGTTGGTATACTAATAAAAAAGATAAGGGTTTCTTTTTTTTTATTAGACTGCGCGCTTCTGTACTGTACATCCAATTCCCTAGTAGTCCCCCGGGATCTTTGTGTATGACAAGGACAATAATAGCACCACTGCCCCACAGAGAGCATGTCGAAAGAGATGTCTAACTATGGGACATGGCATAACACCGGTCATGGTTAAGTGGTTTGTTTAGAGCAGGCTGAGGGTGTACTTTGCTCTAGTTTTTGAGTCTACTAAGATGGACTCGCACATCGGTTAACCATCCTTTCCGGCACTTGTCCCAATATAGTGGAGTAATAAGCTGCTCGAGCCTAGCCCGCTATTCGGGAAATACTCCTTCCGGCTACATCCAGCTCATACTAGAGCGGAGACCTGCACAGTGACATCTGCACATGTCGACTAAGAATATATATATATACGAAGAGCGTTCAGAAAGTAATGCACCACATTGTTTTTCTCAGCTAATAATGAAAATAGAAGCATGGAATTTTGGACTTTTTAAATATGGCATGTGTGTGTACCAAATTACACTACAATCAGCCAAATAATACGACTGCACTAAGCCGTTGAAATGGAGCATGTAAGCAACTTGCGTTATAAGCAGCGAATTGTGATATAATTTCTTGTTGCAGAGAAGGAAACGGTTGTGAACATTCACAAGCGTCTATGTGATGTGTACGGTCATTTTGTAGTCGACAG
Source organism: Ariolimax columbianus (assembly GCA_036924085.1). Taxonomy (NCBI): domain Eukaryota; kingdom Metazoa; phylum Mollusca; class Gastropoda; order Stylommatophora; family Arionidae; genus Ariolimax; species Ariolimax columbianus. The sequence goes on from JAVGWX010000017.1 coordinate 24,897,435, forward strand.
GAGTTGAGTTAGTCGCTGGGTTCAGAGAAGTGTAGATACGGTGCTGCTTGATCGGCCGCGCAGTGGACGTCCTGTCACAGCCACCAACTCAGAAATGTTGAAATGCGTATAACTGAAATACAGACTCTGTTTATCCGTCATTCGAGTTTAACCGCATACTAAAGTAGAAACATTGTAAAGTAGGATAGTTCCAAATGGCCATTTAATGTAAACAGGATAAAGTTATACACATTTCTCTCTCTCTGTTCCTCACTCTCTAACAGACACATATATTTATATAAATATATATGTTCATAGACGTGCGTGTATCTATGTGTGTGCGTGTATGTATGTGTGCGCATGTATGAATGTGTGCGCGTGTATGTATGTATGTGCGTGTATGTATGTATGTATGTGTGTGCGTGTATGTGTGTGTGTGTGTGTGTGCGTCAATAATTTATAGCTCCCTGTGGGGCATAGGTTTTATGCATACACACACTCAAGTCTTCTTGCCATGGGTCATCATTTCCAGCTCAATCCACGTCTTTCCAGTATCTTCCATATTTGCTTCAATCTCTCTTTGTCATGAGTGAGTAGGTCTGTCTACTTCTCTTGTCTCAATCTCTCTTCGCCATGAGTGAGTAGGTCTGTCTACTTTTCTTGTCTCAATCTCTTTGCCATGAATGAGTAGGTCTGTCTACTTTTCTTGTCTCAATCTCTTTGCCATGAATGAGTAGGTCTGTCTACTTCTCTTGTCTCAATCTCTCTTCGCCATGAGTGAGTAGGTCTGTCTACTTCTCTTGTCTCAATCTCTCAGAAGAGCAAAGTCAATGACTTTTGGAATGGGTCAGAAGAGCAAAGTCATCGGTAAAGTCCAGATCATTAAGTTTATTTGGAGAAGTCCATATAATTATATAATGCTGTCGACTTCGTAATCCAGTCAATGGCCAGCAGAAAGATAAATTGTGACAAGACATCCCTGTCGGACCTCCAGGCATTTCACAAAGCGTTCAGAAATGTGGCTTTATTAAAGAAACCGACAATTCATATTTACATAAATTTAAAAACAAATATATTGATGAACTTCAGACACTGCATGTTTTTATATACGACAAGCCGTAAGGCAACGAGGGTAGCAATCGACCTTCGGGCAGAAAATCAGACTAAATCCATGCATGTATCAATTGGAAGCTCAGTTCATCATTACTGGATGTAAGCGTCTGTAGAGTGACTGATGTGGCATCAGATCACCATCTTCTGGTGGCTATAGTAAAATTAAAGCTTAAAAGATTTTCGGGACATTCTGTTCTGTTCTGTACTACGAGTCGACTTCACTGCACTCCTGAGATACCCATAGGTGCCCAGTTTCTCTCAGCAGATGGCGCAAAGTGTGGATGCTGATGGTGCCTGTTGGTTGAACACCTACCTGTTTCGTCCTCTCAGATTGTCTGATCCAATGAATCCTAATTTGATTCCAAAGTGCCGTAGCCTGTGCCTTGCAGACTCATCCAAAGCAGTGTCGTTTTCCAGCAGGTGGTCCTTGATACATGTCCACTGGTGTAACGCCAAAAATTAGCTCGCTCGTTGCCCGGAACCCCAGCATGACCAGGACAGTAGATCCACACCTGCCCCTGTAGTTTTGAGGTCTCCATGTCGTAGCCACCCATTCTGCACCTTCCGAAGTAGTGAATTCGGGATATTATAACTACATACAACATTTTGAGAATCCACACGATGACTTTGCAATGACATTCGCAACGAATTTAATGTCACAGTTACAGACAAATACCAAGCGTTATAACAGTAGACATATATAAAAAACACACAAGAGCATTGGTGGATGACAGAAGGTATATCGATTGAGGTAATTTGAGAGGTTCGGAAGAACAAAGAACACTCCCACCAAGATTTGATTACAGCATTGACAATCGCCAAGAATAAGATGAGGAAGAAAAACAAAAAAGATTTTAACGACAGCAGAATCAGGCATGCAAAAAAAACAAGCTTACTAAATTACACAGTGCAGCTAACAAGGCAGTCAGAAAGTGCATCAAACGAAAACATTTCGATGAGTTGATGAAAGTGGCTAAGACAGGTGCTGCGAAAGAAAATATGAAAGACCTATACAGCAGCACAAAGAAATAAACAGGAAAATATAAGCGATTAAATGGGCTTATTAAAGATAAGAAAGACAATCTGATTAGCAACGCGATGGAGCAGATGGAAAGGTGGGGAGTTCATTTTGAAGATCTTTTTAATCGGCCGGCTTTACTGGACTATCCTAACATTCAACAAGCATTTACGAATATACATGAGATGCGCAGTGAGTCAACTACAGAGGAAATTCAGAAGGCGCAATCACTTCTGAGTGATGGTAAGGCCAACGGTCCAGCTGGTGTTTAAAGCTGATGCTCTCAATGTGAACATTGACACTTCGACAAGATTGTTGTACATATTACTTGGTCAAGAGTGAGAAAGAGAATAAATACCTTTTTAATATAAACAAGGCCATACCATCAAGGAAGGGATATTTGCAGCAAATTATAGAGAAATGATGTTATTAACAGAGAATGCACAAAACGAGATGGAAATTACGAAACCGATTTCATTAGAAAAAAAGTGTCTTCAGAGAAATAAACAGAAATTGTATAAATTGGGAAATATGGACTCTTTCAAAGAATGAAAAATGTCTGAAAGCGTTTTAAATGTGGTGCTATTGTAGAATGGAACGAGTGAGTTGAACAGAAAGACGATCAGATGACAATGTCCTCACTGAGGTAGACACACAAAGACAAATATTGGAAATTATACACAAAAGAAGATCAAATTGCTGGGACACAATATGTGACATGAAAGTCTTCTACGGAAGATAATAGAGGACAAGAACCAGAAGAAAAGCGGAACGGGGCGACCAAGACATCTCTACATCTCAGGTATACAGAGACATTAAAGTAAGAGCCTATGCTGAATTGAAGAGAGCTGTAGAGGATAGGGTCTAATGGAGAGACATGATCAGACAACCTTACCAACCAGAGGATATGGTATAATGGAGAGAGATGCCTAACAATCAGCAAGGAGAAAGATGTACGACAGGGCGACCACATCTCGTCCAACGTTTTAACTGGATTTCTTGAGCGGAACAACACTCACGATTCTGAAACAAACAAGTTAGCCCTCCACTGGACAACCCGTGCCCAAGACAGAATCAACTGGAAACCGAGATGAAACCAGCACAAAAAGATAGCACTGCTCGAGCACAGCCCACAAAGCACCCGGCTACTACCAACGCTCGCAAGAGTTGGGATCTGCACACGAGCTAATGCCCTTGTAGATGCACAGGACTAAGAACTGACAATCAATCTTAGGACTGCTGACCAACCAGTTAATGACGATGATCCGTTTCTAGTAAAATATTAGAAAGAGCCGTCTAGAGAGATTGAAAAATGCTGTTCACGAACAACTGCGAGATGGTTATCGACAAAGTATAAATGTATATATTTATCCATCAAGTACCATGCCGACGGTCACATATCGTCCATAGAATAAGGTGGTTTTCCTAAGTCTTTGGTCGGGTCATATACAGATTTCTCCTTTAGCCATTGCCATTCATTTGTGTCAACTGCAAGGCAACAAGTACTCTTGTTGTCAGAGCTTATCTTCTCCTAGTTGGGTTGCCTTCCTGGGGCAACCAATTCCATCTACCTGGTTTATATGACTTTCGTTATACTGATTTTCGTCTTCTTCTGCGTTCGTTCTCAATCTCCCGCTACCAAGTCCTGAACAGGGCTTTGCAAGTAGCAGGATATAGTCCGGAGAACGGAATGCGTTGTGTCGCTAGTTTACAGTTTAACTGCGATATTTGCACCTTTTGGTCCGACACATCCGTCTTCGGCAGCAATTTTCGTCTAAATGGTTATTATCACGACGGTCTTGATAATCGACAGTTAAAATCTGTTATGATTTAAATCTACAATTCCCTTGTTAAGTCTTGCTTGTATTTCTGCCGTTATTTCTCTGCCCTCAGTGTGACAGATGCTTTCGGACTGGATCTGGTTTGATAAGCCACTTACGAACCCACTCCAGGATTGACAGATGACAATGTGGTCATCTTCGGAAACGATGGAAAAACAACATCATTTTATACTACGATATAATTTACATTTACTCATTAGTAAACAAATAGAATATAAATAAGTCAAAGACAATCTCTCTTCTATGAATATGTATTTGCAGTTTCAAGGAAAAGGTAATAACGGGCTAAACGAACCTGATTGTCACAAAAGCCCACATCCACACGAGACAGTACAACACGTCTTTCTCGACTGAAATTTACTCACCACAGAAAGAAAAAACGTCGACCGCTGTAAAAATAACATGCCCCTTAACGCAATCTCAACTATCTTCCCCCTAACTGACACTGAATGAGAAAGACCAACCAAATCTGCTTCTACAAACGGTGAAACGAGTTTCTGCGTTACAAATGAAGAACTATATGTATATGCATTATGTATGTCTATAAATATTTATAACCATTGTGATAGATGTTATCATGTGTCTCAAAATATATACATATTCAGGCTCCAGAGTAGCAGAATGGTAGCGTGTTTGTTCCCACGGAACAAGTATTGAGTTCGATTCCAGCTATCGACATTGTAAGTCCGACCAGATATAAATGGATACCAGGATTACTGTTAGAAACAGCAAAACTAGTGAGAAGGAAACTGCCGGTTTCAGCACGGCATTTCTAGAACTTGGTGTGCCTTCTCCCTTCGACCCCTATTATTTAAGTCCGGTTACACTAGTGCAGTCTGTTTCTACGGCCGCCACTTGGAGTCGAAATAGGATCTTGGTCAGCTATGGTTCACTGACGCTGATGCAAGCATTCAACAAGAGTCGCTGGCAACTATCGATCCATTCACTAACGCATCTACAACCCCATCTACCATATATATGGTACTCGGTACTGCCCACACTGTCGAAGGTCTTTAAAGGCCCGCATTGGACTCCCCAGTCACATTCGAACCAATCGACTGACCGAGTATATTCCAAACGGATGTGAACAGAGAGAATGGTCGTCATCGCTAGAGATACACGAACAACAAAACAATATGGGACACCGTTTTTAGGGATGTCTTTCAAACTCAGGAGGCTAATCCACATTTAATATGGGAGTGTCATGACTACATGGGGAGTGTACCAACCATGCTTTAGAGTCTACTAAATTAAAATGGTTAGACCGCACGGCTATTCCACTCTTTCTATATGCTTTCTGTATATCAGTATTCCAATTGTTGTCTCTATCAGACACAAACAATCCTCCAACTAACAACTTGGACGAAAAGGTAAAGGTGGTCCCACAACAAGCACTGCTGTCAGTGATGAAGTGTTAGATATTCAATTATACAAACAAACCGCAGCAAGTTTATAAAGTGGGGTAACCAGTTCCCGTCCTGGCTGCCTTTCCTTTCCTGACAGTCAGTCATGGAACTATTTACAACTAGGTTGACTTGAGCGTATCGGTAACTAGAGTTGAACACGCGTTCTTAGATAAGCAAAAATTAAAACATAGTTCTTTATCACACATGATATTTTAATTATACTCATTGTATGTATACAAACTCATAAATGCATGGATAAGTGTGTGTGAGTGAGTGAGTGAGTGAGTGAGTGTGAGAGAGAGAGAGAGAGTGAGTGAGAGTGTGAGAGTGAGTGAGTGAGAGTGTGAGTGAGAGAGTGTGAGAGAGTGTGAGAGAGTGTGTGTGAGTGTGTGTGAGAGTGAGTGAGAGAGTGAGAGAGTGAGAGAGTGAGAGAGTGAGAGAGAGAGAGAGAGAGAGAGAGTGAGTGAGTGAGTGAGAGAGTGAGAGAGTGAGAGAGAGAGAGAGAGTGAGTGAGTGAGAGTGTGAGAGAGAGTGTGAGTGAGTGAGAGAGTGATCTATAGTAAACTTACGCAGCACAGAAGACACATAACTGGTGTATCAAGATACAAGCATAACTTAAAGAAATGGGGATACGGGGATGATAAATGGACTGTGGAGCAAGATAAGACAGACCAGTTGATGATCTGCCCAACCCTTCTGGAAATATGTGATATGGATGACATTTTGAGGGCTATCGACAAAGCAATCCGTGTCTCCGAACATTGGAAACAGGATGTCTGACGTTGCGTCCTAGACACGAGATTTCAGTAAGTAAACTTTAAATATTTCAGCATAAACATTAAGTCTAAATAAATTTACTTACCGAAGAGACAATCCTTTTCGTACTGACTATTAACCCGATATCTATCAAATGGCCGTTATGATCACCTATAATTGATCAGTTTAAGTTTATATACACCAACAAACGGCCCATACCGGTTAGTAGGTATCACAGACAGAAAACACAGTGGGACCAGATACTATCCAATGGTTGCTGTACTCGGAGCCATAAAGCTACAGATTTCTTTTTTTTTACAACCTCATAAATCCATATCTGCCTTCACTTTTTTATTGATTTTTCAGCCTATAGAGTGCGTGATCGACTCCAGGTATAGTGGCCAGGTCGTGGCGGTATAACTGAAAACACATAAATTGTGACGTAAAAAAATAATGAAAGTAACACGTCTACTTGTTTGAAAGCAATGATGGCTTTGAATAAATTGAATTGATTTTTATACTTAATTACTTGGTCGCTCCACTTCTACGTGGAGTATAAATATTCACAAGAGAGAACGCCAGATTGTTCTATCTGCTCACATCTACTTCTCGACTAGTTCTCGGTCTCTCAGAGACTGTCTCATGCTGTCAATCCAGTGAAATGTGGGTCTCATCTTGGGTAACGGATTCCTGTCTTCAGATGATTGTCACAAAGGATAGGAGATACGGATGAATGTGTCTGCGGAGCTGACAAAATGGCTGATGAGCAACGATGTCCAACACACCGGAACAAAGAAAGTGCATATGGCTATCACCAATACAATTTCTGGACAGGCTTTATGGATTTATCAATTAACTTCAAGCTAACCACTGAATTCTTGAGATGCATTCAAGCCGATGTCTGGATGCGTAAGAAGAAGAAAAAAAAAGAAGGAAAGAAAGAAAGAGAAAGAAGGAGGAGGATGGAAGATGAAGGAAGAAGAAGAGGGAGAAAGAAGAAAGACGGGGAAAATAAAGAATAAATAAAAAAGAAGAATAAAGAAGAAGTAGAAGCTCATTGTAGTGCTCATTCAATTAATGGACACGAGCCGGCAAACAACAGAAACAGAGATTGCTTCACATGAATCGGGAAGAAGTATATCACTTCCAGACGGCTTACTAGGCCTGGTGGTATCACTTCCAGACGGCTTACTAGGCCTGGTGGTATCACTTCCAGACGGCTTACTAGGCCTAGTGGTATCACTTCCAGACGGCTTACTAGGCCTGGTGGTATCACTTCCAGACGGCTTACTAGGCCTGGTGGTATCACTTCCAGACGGCTTACTAGGCCTAGTGGTATCACTTCCAGACGGCTTACTAGGCCTGGTGGTATCACTTCCAGACGGCTTACTAGGCCTGGTGGTATCACTTCCAGACGGCTTACTAGGCCTAGTGGTATCACTTCCAGACGGCTTACTAGGCCTGGTGGTATCACTTCCAGACGGCTTACTAGGCCTAGTGGTATCACTTCCAGACGGCTTACTAGGCCTGGTGGTATCACTTCCCGACGGCTTACTAGGCCTAGTGGTATCACTTCCAGACGGCATACTAGGTCTAGTGGTATCACTTCCAGACGGCTTACTAGGTCTAGTGGTATCACTTCCAGACGGCTTACTAGGTCTAGTGGTATAACTTCCAGACGGCTTACTAGGTCTAGTGGTATCACTTCCAGACGGCTTACTATGCCTAGTGGAAAGTAGATGGAGTACTGAGTAAAAGTTTCATTATCTTTCTAAATGTTTGCATAGGTAACAGCCTGCTTTTTGGATTTTAAACTGCCAAGGGTTCGTTCACAGCGAGTACATGGGGCCTTCGAAGTTTTAGTCAATCTCCCCCCCCCAAAAATCCCACAGACATCGATCTCACCAGGAGACGTTTTCAGCTTTTCAGGTCAGGTCATCCCGTAACCGTTGAGGGCGTGAGGACATCGGCACAATTTCACGCCACCGTTCTCTGTCAGATGCCGTTGCCTGTGACTCTTCTGGTGGGAGATTGGTCCATTCTTTTATGATGTCCTCCTATCTCTTTTTGCGACGGCCTCTTCGTCGTCTTCCATACACCTTTCCGTGGAGGATTATATTTGCAAGACCATTTGATCTCGATATGTGACCGTATCAAGCGAGTTTCTTTTGACAGTTGCCAAGAGGTCATCAAAAGGCCATATTGATGTTGTAATTCTATCTCGTATTTCCTCATTTTTAACTCGATCTTTGTACGTGACTTAACTTAACTTAACTTAACGTCTTTATACTGGTTTAGAAGACCCTGCAGAGTCTGTATACAACCAGTTACATTTACATCACCTTGCTCTAAAAGCTATGCGCATCCAGTTTATTCTTAAATGCATTAACTGTCCCTGCCTCCACTACCTCCCCTGGCAATGCATTCCAAGCAGACACCACTCTCTGACTAAAAAAATATTTCCTAATATCTAACCTGGACCTCTCTTTAGTCAGCTTGTAGCTATGCCCTCGTGTTATTGTATGTGGCTGTATTTTAAAAAACTTGTTATAGTCTAATTTATCGATTCCTCTGATCATCTTATAAACCTGTATTAAGTCACCACGAATTCTTCTCTCTTCGAGACACTGTAGGCCGGTTTTTCTGAGTCGTTCCTCATAACTGTAATTCTGGAATCCCACTATCATCTTTGTCGCTTTTTTCTGTATTCTTTCTAGCATGTTTATGTCCCCTCTATGATAAGGACTCCACACCTGTACACAGTACTCCAATCTAGGTCTAACTAAAGCTTTATACAGTTTGACGATCACTTCCTTGCTCCTATGTTTAATATTTCTTTTTATCATACCTAACATTGCATTTGCCTTTTTCACTGCTACCTTAACTTGCTCACTCACCTTTCCTGTATGATCTATTATAACCCCTAGGTCCCTTTCCTTATCTATCTTTCTAATATTGTTTTCTCCCATTCTGTAATTATGTTCCATATTGGATCTACCCATGTGGATGACTGTACATTTATCTACATTAAACTCCATTTGCCAGCTTACAGACCATTCTCGAATTTGATCTAAATCCGACATCAATATATCCACTTCCGCTTTAGATGAGACACTACTGCATAGTTTTGTGTCATCAGCAAATTTTGCAATCATGGATCTCATATCAATGTCCAAATCATTTATATATATCAAGAACAAAATTGGTCCCAAAACCGAGCCCTGTGGCACACCACTTTTCACTTCACTCCACTCAGAGTACTCCTTATTTATGCCCACCCTCTGCCTTCTTCCCGTTAACCAATTTTCAATCCATTTGGCAACTTCCCCACCTATTCCATGTGATTTTAACTTTCGAAATAATCTTTGATGAGGTACTCTATCAAAGGCCTTTGCAAAGTCTAGATAAATAACATCCACTGGCTCCCCTTTATCTAACATTTTGGTAACCTCCTCTATGAATTCTAATAGATTTGTTAAGCATGATCTCCCTCTAGTAAACCCATGCTGACTATTTCTAATTATATTAAATTTGTCTAAATGCATTACAATGTTTTCTTTGATTATTGACTCTAACAATTTACAGACTATGCTCGTTAAACTCACCGGTCTATAATTTGCCGGATCTGATTTTTTGCCTTTTTTGAATAAGGGGATCACTCCTGCATCTTTCCAATCCCGTGGAACAATCCCTTTTGTAAGTGATTGAGAACATAATATAGCCAATGGTTTTGCTAGTTGGTCTCTAATTTCATACAGCAATTTTGGGTGAATACCATCTTGACCTGGACATTTATTCACTTTCAACCCCTCCAATTTTTTAAAAACCATTTCCTCTGTAATACAGATTGATCTTAATCCCGCTGTATCCATGTCTCTTTGAAAAATATCTATAGGCTCTGGGATCTCGGAGCAGTCCTCCTTTGTGAAGACTGTGCCAAAGTACTGATTGAGCAGATTAGCAGCCTCCCTATTCTCACTTATTATTTTCCCTGTACTGTCTATGAGAGGGCCTACTTTGTCTTTCGTTCTTTGTTTATTCCTAACATAAGAGAAGAAGCTTTTACTGTCAGTCTTGATCCTCTGAGCAAGTTTTTTTTCAAAGTCTATTTTTGCTGTTTTATTCGCTTTCTGAGATATGTTCTGCTTGTCCAAATATGTTACATATGTTTCTTTTGATTTACCTGCCTCTATATATTTTTTCCATGCTTTATTTTTTGCTCTTCTACATTTCACTACAAATCTAGTTATCCACTTTTTACGCTTGGGGTTTACCTCCCTACATGGAACACATTCCTCTTTTAGCGTTTCTAGAACTGTTTTAAAACTTTCCCACTCCTGTTAAACATCTGTTCCTACAAGAATATCTTTCCAGATTATGTGGTTCGCTGCCTCTTTCATCCTCTTAACATCTGCCTTAGAGTAGTCAAATGTTCGTGTGTTTATGTTTACTTCTTTCCCTGCAATAAGATCCCAACGGATGATTTGATGGTCACTTGAGCCAAACAGTTCCCCAACGGTAACGTTTTCAATCATATTTTCCTCTGTGGTAAAAACTAGGTCGAGAATGTTTTTGCCTCTGGTGGCTGCTTCTACATGTTGAATTAAAAAATTGTCAGTTATGCACTTAACAAAAAGGTTTTGACTCTACAAGTGCTTCTGCCATATCCCATTTTATTTCTGGATAGTTGAAATCTCCCATTAATAATAATTTCCCTTTACTTGCCTTTGCTATGCTACTAATCAGCTCCTCATCTTCCTCTTTTTGACTTGATGGACATCTATAGCACACTCCAATCACTGTTTTTTCACCCCCACTTTCTATTTCTCCCCATACACTTTCATTTTTGTTACCACATGATAAATAATCTTTGATCGTTATATTAACAGAATTTATACAGTATAATAAATCGCCACCTCCCTTAGTCTTGTCTCCAATTATCCTATCTTTCCTTAACATTGTATATCCCTCTATGTCAAGTTCACACTCTGCAATCTCCTCATATGTCCATGATTCTGTTAACCCTATTATATCTGGTTTTTCTTCTTCTACATACAGTTCCAATTCTTCTCTTTTATTTACTATGCTTCTCACATTTGCATAAAAACATTTTAGTTTGTAATGTTGTTGGTTTTCCTCTTTTTGCTTCTGCTTTATCATTTTAGTGTTTGCTTTTCTACTATGTATTTCACACTTCCCTGACACGAACTCTCCCCTTTGACTACATCCTCTATAGCACCCTATTGTAGGCCTATCTTTAGTCTCATACTTCATAGGCCTTATTAGTTTAAATTTCTAACACAATGATAGAACATATACTTTGCTACAACATGCTGTCCTATCTCATTTAGATGTAAACCTCCACTATCTAACATTTTACTTTTGTCTACTTTAACATCAATAAATTCCATTCCCATGTCCGCACACATCACCTGTAACCTAAGGTTTATACCTATTATTTTGCTATCTAGATAGTCTGACCCATCTGCTCTGTCTAAAATGCCCATCATTGTGACCTTTCTAAACTTTTTTCCCTTAAGTGTTCTCATAAGACTTTTATATTTATCCATAATTATTTCTGTACCATCTCTCTTTACATTATTTGTACCTGCCAATACTACCACATGACTATTTCCTTTGTCATCTATCCTCTTTATTCTCTCCTCTATGTCCTCTATTTTTGCTCCCCCAATATCCATTCTTTCAAACATGTTGTGTTGCTTTGACGTTTAAAAGTCTTCGAAAACATCTCATCTCCAAGGCCTGTATCCTTCGTTGAAGGTCAGCTGTAACTGTCCATGTCTCACAAGCATAGGGGAATATTGACAGGACCTGTGAACGCATTAATCTGATTTTCGTGCAAAGTGCTAACCGTTTATCTTGTCAGATTTTGTTAAGCCGTGCAAGCGCCGCTATTGTCTGTGCTATTCTGGCCAACAACTCACATTTTGATCCTTCATCACTGACAATCGACCCAAGATATTTAAAATGGTCAGCCACTTCGAGTTCCTGACCGTTAGCTTTTATCCTGCTGGTGAAGCCCTTGGCGTTGTTGGTCATTAATTTTGTCTTTCCAGCGTTTATCTCCATACCATAGTCAAGAGCTGTTTCATCGAGTCTTCTGACCCATTCCTGGAGTTCTGCTTCTGAACCCGCCAACCCGTCGATATCATCTGCAAAACGAAGGTTGATAATCGCTCGGCCCCCTATCTTGACAGTACCAACGTGACCTCCAAATGCCTCACTCATAATTCTCTCAAGGAATATATTGAAAAGAGTTGGAGCGAGTGTACACACCTGTCTCACACAAACTGATGTGCGAAACCAGTCCACTCGCCTCCCATTCACAAGAACTGCGCTGAACGCCTTGTCATACAGGTGTTCAAGGACCTTTATAATATTTCAACTTGTAGGATTAAAAAAATCCCCCACTTCGTACATTCGTTCGCGTTGACCTCTCGTCTATAGCTGCACTATCTTACGCAATTGGTTGTCCAGTATAAAGACGTTACAGTTAGAGTACTTCTATTTGCCCGGGAATCGCATTGAATTCATCATTATATATGGTGTGGGCAGAAATCTTATTCTCAACTTCAAGATCATCGAGTAAACTTTGCAGGTGATGCTAAGGAAGATATGAGCATAATTGCCGGTTGATCCGATTTTATAAATATTTTTTAATTAGGGCAATCTCCCAATACTTTGGGATATTCTTTTGGCACTAGGATTAAAGAATAACCTCCAGGAATAGTATCTCCCCGGCACTTCCAATGCGCTCGACAATTTATGATTCAGCCCACTTCAAGTAGCATCTACACACCAAAGGTAGGCTATAGTAGATCTCTAACGCCATCCGTCCATTACCTTGATTGTATTTTCCAAGTCCGTCTGTTGATGTTATCCTTCTATATCTATGTTTCCTTCTGACATGTTTGTGTTTCATCTTTTCTTCCAGTATTGTTTTCAGCAAATTGTTATTGTCCTGATCTGGTCAAAATATATTATGTCGGACTCTTATATCTTTCATCAGTTATCTGTGCTTCTAATTTCCCTATTTGTTGGTTCTTCTTTCCAAGAGATCACATTCTTATGTATATTCTATGAGTATTACTTACCTTTCCTGTTTGTTCATTGTTCATGTTTCTTAGCCATATCGCAATGAGTATATATAACGCTTAATCACTCTCGTGTTAGTTCAGTTCATAGCCAGAAATTCGCTATTTTCTGTGGTAACAGCGTGAGTCGGTTGGAATCGCATCCGGAGACTAACAAAATCTGGGTCGTGATTTTAACCGGGGACCGCTTCTCTAGTCAACCCAACTGTAAATGGGTATCTGAAGCATGAGTTAGGGAAAGTAAAAACAGCAAGGAAGGGCACTGGCCACCCCACCTCTCACAGGCTGAGGAAATTAAACGGAAGAAAAAAAAAGATTTTTAATTCAAACGTGAAGCCAGTCCTACTGTATGGAGCGGAAACCTGGAGGATGACCACATGCAATGGCAGGAGACTGCAGGGTTTTGTCAACATATTCCTGAGAACGATTCTTGGTATAAAATGGTTTGACATAGTTACAAATGACAGACTGTGTGAGAGAGTAGGACAAGGTCAATTGGAACAGGAAACATTAGGAAGAAAGTGGAGATGGATGGGTCATAAATTAAGAAAGCCCAGGCCAGTATCACCAGGCAATCATTGTCATGGAACCCCCAGGGAAGGAGAGGCATAGGCAGACCAAGAAATACATAGAGACGAGATCTGGAGGCGGAAGTAAAGAAAACAGGAAAAAAGCTGGAAGGAAGTGGAAAAGACTGCACAGGACAGAGCTGTTTGGCGAGGGTTGGTTGATGGCCTATCCACCCCTGGGCGAAATAGAGATATGTTAATTAAATCATGCCAGATCTGAACAGAACTGTTTGGCGAGGGTTGGTTGATGTCATATACACCCCTGAGCGAAATAGAGATATGTTAATTAAATCATGCCAGATCTTACAGTTGCAGCTTGCATTAGTTACTGAGTTTTCTTTTTTTTTTTCCCTCCACACGACCCATATTTTCTACACGTGTCATGAATTTCCGTTGCTGGGCTGACAAAGTAGTATACTAAACACATTTTCTTGCATTTTCTACTTCTTCATAATGTCCTGCTAGTGTTCGTATATACAATATTGATCCATTTCAAGTTGATGTCGAAATCCAAATTGTTCAGCCAGAACTTCATTGTTTATTCTACGCCTGTATAATTCTTGAGCAATATTATAATCGTGTTGTTCATCAGGCTGATTGTTCTAAAATCTGAAATTTCGTTGCGAAAGGTTATTGATATTTGCTATAAAGACTGACGAAATCAGGTCTCGTGTTTTGGATCCTTTAGTGTGCATGTCAATGTACATATCTGTATTTTATCTACACTAAAATCTCTTTAGGCCTATATCAATTACATGTTTATGGTGTCCAAGCCTGTTGTTTTCTCTTTGCTCATATCTTGAATTGCTTTCCCTGCTTCTAATCTGAGAATTTTGAGGAAGTTCATGATTTGTTACCTTTTTTTGTCATCAACTGTTTATTTATACGTTCTGCCAATCTGTTTGATATATCTTTCTCATCAAGTATGATGTCTCATTTCTTTGTCTTAATGCAACTTCTCACTCGACCAGCCTTGTCTGGTTTGAAAGTTAATTTATTTCTATTATCTTAAATGTTGTCTCCATCCACTCTTTTATTTGCGTTGTGTCAGCACATCTCTCGTTCAGCTACTTTGCTAAGTTAAATATTTTGCTATGTCGCCTTTAGTCCCTCCATGTTATTGCCATCTTCCCCGTACTAGTTACGTTCTCTGTGATAGAATCTGTCAGTTCTGGGGCTTCGTCTTTCTTCGTACAGATGAGGCCAACGAAATTTTTTTTCGATCTATCCAAACAAATTTTTTTTATTTGTGTGGTACAATTTCAGATCACGCTGCTTTTTCTTCTGTATTTTGTTTTTGGTCATGTAGGCCAGGTTCTGGTTTTCACAGGCATGCTTGAACAGTTTTTGTCATGTAGGCCTGGTTCTGGTTTTCACAAGCATGCTTGAACAGTTTTTGTCATGTATGCCCGGTTCTGGTTTTCACAAGTATGCTTGAACAGTTTTTGTCATGTAGTTCCGGTTCTGGTTTTCACAAGCATGCTTGAACAGTTTTTGTCATGTAGGCCCGGTTCTGGTTTTCACAAGCATGCTTGAACAGTTTTTTGTCATGTAGGCCCGGTTCTGGTTTTCACAAGCATGCTTGTACAGTTTTTGTCATGTAGGCCCGGTTCTGGTTTTCACAAGCATGCTTGTACAGTTTTTGTCATGTAGGCCCGGTTCTGTTTTTCACAAGCATGCTTGAACAGTTTTTTGTCATGTAGGCCCGGTTCTGGTTTTCACAAGCAAGCTTGAACAGTTTTTGTGATGTAGGCCTGGTTCTGGTTTTCACAAGCATGTTTGAACATTTTTTGTCATGTAGGCCCGGTTCTGGTTTTCACAAGCAATGCTTGAACAGTTTTTGTCATATAGGCTCGGTTCTGGTTTTCACAAGCATGCTTGTACAGTTTTTGTCATGTAGGCCCGGTTCTGATTTTCACAAGCATGCTTGTACAGTTTTTGTCATGTAGGCCCGGTTCTGGTTTTCCCATGCATGCTTGTACAGTTTTTGTCATGTAGGCCTGGTTCTGGTTTTCACAAGCATGCTTGAACAGTTTTTGTCATGTAGGCCCGGTTCTGGTTTTCACAAGCATGCTTGTAAAGTTTTTGTCATGTAGGCCCAGTTCTGGTTTTCACAAGCATGCTTGTACAGTTTTTGTCATGTAGGCCCGGTTCTGATTTTCACAAGCATGCTTGTACAGTTTTTGTCATGTAGGCCCGGTTCTGGTTTTCACAAGCATGCTTGTACAGTTTTTGTCATGTAGGCCCGGTTCTGGTTTTCACAAGCATGCTTGAACAGTTTTTGTCATGTAGGCCTGGTTCTGGTTTTCACAAGCATGCTTGAACAGTTTTTGTCATGTAGGCCCGGTTCTGGTTTTCACAAGCAATGCTTGAACAGTTTTTGTCATATAGGCTCGGTTCTGGTTTTCACAAACATGCTGGTACAGTTTTTGTCATGTAGGCCCGGTTCTGGTTTTCACAAGCAATGCTTGAACAGTTTTTGTCATATAGGCTCGGTTCTGGTTTTCACAAGCATGCTTGTACAGTTTTTGTCATGTAGGCCCGGTTCTGATTTTCACAAGCATGCTTGTACAGTTTTTGTCATGTAGGCCCGGTTCTGGTTTTCCCATGCATGCTTGTACAGTTTTTGTCATGTAGGCCTGGTTCTGGTTTTCACAAGCATGCTTGAACAGTTTTTGTCATGTAGGCCCGGTTCTGGTTTTCACAAGCATGCTTGTAAAGTTTTTGTCATGTAGGCCCAGTTCTGGTTTTCACAAGCATGCTTGTACAGTTTTTGTCATGTAGGCCCGGTTCTGATTTTCACAAGCATGCTTGTACAGTTTTTGTCATGTAGGCCCGGTTCTGGTTTTCACAAGCATGCTTGTACAGTTTTTGTCATGTAGGCCCGGTTCTGGTTTTCACAAGCATGCTTGAACAGTTTTTGTCATGTAGGCCTGGTTCTGGTTTTCACAAGCATGCTTGAACAGTTTTTGTCATGTAGGCCCGGTTCTGGTTTTCACACGCAATGCTTGAACAGTTTTTGTCATATAGGCTCGGTTCTGGTTTTCACAAACATGCTGGTACAGTTTTTGTCAACACTTCTACCATGATGTTGAGGAGGAAGACTAACGTCTAGTCAGGCATAACATACTGATCATTCATGTTAGTCATAGTTCGGTAAAACATACTGGCCAAGAGCCTCACCTCGGGTTCCTAGTAGCCCTCCCTGGAAACTGGCTGTTTTCATGGCAGCCTGTCTAACGGGATGGGGGATCGACGTAATTCCCGTAGTTGTGAACAACACGCAGATGAAGCCAAGCATAGCACAACTGCCAAATAGGATCGCAGCCCACCTTCATCAGCACGCTCGGGATGTGAGGAAAACTACTGCAACGTGCCACTTGCCGTCCTTTTCAGGGCTCACAAAAGAGTAAACCTACTCATTGTGGGCATTCGCAAACAACAAAACAACTCCCATGATGTTTCTTTTGTCATTAGCACTTTGTTCTTGGCTTCCGTTCGGAGAATTACACCTTATATGCATTTCTTTGTTTATTCTGCTGTATTTATTAAAGATTTAATGTATCTGAGCAGCAAACAGAATTCCTTTGCAGGGAGTCACCCAAACATCATTCGAAGAGACGACCTGGTTGCCATCTCTATGAACGCCCTGCGTAGAGTCACGATCCAGTAGAGGCTTGCACTGAAACACGAAGCTAAAAATGTACATAACCGGGTTACGGTTCTGAAACTTCGACTATTCTGCAGAGCGGTCAGAAGTGCACCGAAGCCTTCCACGTGCATCCAGAGGCGTATCCTTGCTATTCACTGGTACGACTGTGTTTCAAACGACGAACTCACCAAATGAACAGGTCTGGAAAGCACATTCACCGTGCTAAAACCGTCACAGTTTGACAATATTTGCCTATTTATCAAAGTATCTTATGTTTAGTTTTGTTCTTGTAAAGGACCAGGCTAACAAATATCGTAAAACGCAAATTAAATCAATCTCAAATTGACTGACAAGTCTTAGAGGTTAATTTATCAGCTTATGGCTTGGCTTGGCTTCGTTCATTCTCATTCTACCACTACTAAACACTAAAAGGGCTTAAGTAGCAAAATGTAGTCCAGAGAACGAAATGCCCTGCTAGTAGTTTACAGCTTGACTCTGATATTTGCACATTTCGGTCCAACATATCCGACTTCAGCAAGCATTTTTTGAGTACCGGGTTAGCATTCCCTCTTCGATCCCTTCTCCTTAGCCAGTCGGCCCTACTCAGCTTATAATGTGTTGTGGTATTACGAAAGGCAAGTTATCCTTCACGGGTCCGCGAAACATTTTTCATATTTTCATTAGTCCACAGGTGTAAACAGGTTGAAATACACTACTCTAGTCCATTGATCGCACACACGTTTGCTTCCTCTTATCAGCCCCCCCCCCCCCTCTTCCCCTTGTCCGTTCAACTTACGTATACAATAAAACTAAATATCCTTGGATCGCTGAATCATTTATTGCAGTGTCAATCTCAGACGGTGTTGACGGATTTAGATTCGCCATTCACCCATCCCAGTCCACAGTTAATGTCCTCTCTATTTGTCTTTCGAAGTCGAAATGCCAGTCTTGTATTTCCTGCACACTACGCTGTATAATATACACTGCGCAAACTACGTTCGAAATGAACACAAATTGAGTAAGTTTAAGGTCAAGACGTAAACTGTTTACAAATCGTTGTTTATGCCAAGTTTGGATTTAATATGCCATACTACAAAGAAACATTTCCCAACCAAAGAAGATGATGCAAAAATGTCAAATGCTCATACACAGAAAGAGGGAGAGAAACAGATAGAGATATTTCTAAAGTGATGTGGATACACACATGGGAGAGAGAGAGAGAGAGACAGACCCAGACCCAGACTCAGAGACCCAGAGACTGAGAGACCGAGAGACCGAGAGACCCAGAGACCGAGAGATCCAGAGACCGAGAGACCCAGAGACCGAGAGACCCAGAGACCGAGAGACCCAGAGACCGAGAGACCCACCCAGAGACCCACCCACCACCCAGAGACCCACCCAGAGACCCACCCAGAGACCCACCCAGAGACCGACATAGTGAGAGTGAGAGAAAGAGAGAGACATACATAGATAATTTAACATATGTAAATGCATAGAGAAATAGATTTCTAAATACATGTTGGATCAAAAATTAGTCAGGGTCAGGTAAAACATATTGAACAAGACCTCAGCTCACTATCTTGTTCTTTGTCCTGGAAACAGGATGTGGCACAGCAATGTGGACAAGGATATGGGGTTCGATCCTGTAATCAGCGGTAGGGGTGAACTTACGGATGAGTTTCGCAATGCATTACATACAGGTGGACACTCGTACACTTTGCTAAGTACTTCCCGTGATGTAAATGTGTGTGTGGTGTGTGCGTGGGTGGAGGTGTGGGGTGTGGGGGTGGGTTTGGGTTTGAGTGGGGGTTTGGGGTGTGTGTGTGTGGGGCGTGTGTGTGTGGTGGGTGTGTGGGAGGGGGTGTGTGTGTGCGTGTGTGTGTGTGTGTTAACCGCAGCATTGCACAGGCAAGCTCTGCGTTTGGGAGACTGCGAGGTCTACGTTTGAAACCGACAAGGCATCAGTGTCAGCGCCAAGGAGACATCGTATGTTGTTGTAGTGTTAACCACTCTTCTGCATGCCAGCGAAATATGTACAATATATAGCAGTCGCATCAGACAGTTAAATCGTTTTCACTTGTGCTCTCTACGTAGGCTGCTCAAGATCAGATGGCAGGACAAAGTACAATATCTCTGACATTCTTAGCAAGTCTAACATGTTGAGCATTAATACGCTTCTGCAGAAAGCCAAGATCAGATGGCAGGACAAAGTACATAACTCTGACATTCTTAGAAAGTCTATGTTGAGCATTAATACGCTTCTGCAGAAATTCAAGATCAGATGGCAGGACAAAGTACAATTTCTCTGACATTCTTAGCAAGTCTAACATGTTGAGCATTAATATGCTTCTGCAGAAAGCCAAGATCAGATGGCAGGACAAAGTACATAACTCTGACATTCTTAGAAAGTCTATGTTGAGCATTAATACGCTTCTGCAGAAAGCCAAGATCAGATGGATGGGGCATGTTGATCACATGCCAGATGAGAGCATCCCCAAACATCTGCTTTGCAGTGAGCAGCTTAGAATAGACAGGCGCTCAACAGGAGAACAGAAGAAACGTCACATAGACTCAATGAAAGTGTCTGAAAGCTTTAATATTGATGTCAAAACCTCGGGACATTATTGCATAAAGCTTTGCTTGCACCAGGCAATGTGATCAGATCTCAGAGCGACACCTCGTTGCAGAGACTCATAGAAATCGAACCGTCCAAAAGAATTGAACATAACGGTAATCGACAGCAAACTCCACAATTATGTGCCCCTACTGCGGTAGTGCCTGTTGTGCTAAGAATAGACTATGCAGTCAAATGAGAACACATCTTGTGGTACAAGTTTTGTCTTTACAACCAAATGAGAACACATTTCGCACTAACAGTCTGTATATACAGTTAAATGAGAACACATCTCGCAGTGCAAGTCTGTTTATACAGTCAAATGAGAACACATCTCGTAGTACAAGTCTGTTTATACAGTCAGATGAGAACACATCTCGCAGTGCACGTCTGTTTATACAGTCAAATGAGAACACATCTCGCAGTACAAGTCTGTTTATACAGTCAAATGAGAACACATCTCGCAGTACAAGTCTGTTTATACAGTCAAATGAGAACACATCTCGCAGTGCAAGTCTGTTTATACAGTCAAATGAGAACACATCTCGCAGTACAAGTCTGTTTATACAGTCAAATGAGAACACATCTCGCAGTACAAGTCTGTTTATACAGTCAAATGAGAACACATCTCGCAGTACAAGTCTGTTTATACAGTCAAATGAGAACACATCTCGCAGTACAAGTCTGTTTATACAGTTAAATGAGAACACATCTCGCAGTGCAAGTCTGTTTATACAGTCAAATGAGAACACATCTCGTAGTACAAGTCTGTTTATACAGTCAGATGAGAACACATCTCGCAGTGCACGTCTGTTTATACAGTCAAATGAGAACACATCTCGCAGTACAAGTCTGTTTATACAGTCAAATGAGAACACATCTCGCAGTACAAGTCTGTTTATACAGTTAAATGAGAACACATCTCGCAGTGCAAGTCTGTTTATACAGTCAAATGAGAACACATCTCGCAGTACAAGTCTGTTTATACAGTCAAATGAGAACACATCTCGCAGTACAAGTCTGTTTATACAGTCACATGAGAACACATCTCGCAGTGCAAGTCTGTTTATACAGTCAAATGAGAACACATCTCGCAGTACAAGTCTGTTTGTACAGTTAAATGAGAACACATCTCGCAGTGCAAGTCTGTTTATACAGTCAAATGAGAACACATCTCGCAGTACAAGTCTATTTATACAGTCAAATGAGAACATATCTCGCAGTACAAGTCTGTTTATACAGTCAAATGAGAACATCTCGCAGTACAAATCTGTTTATACAGTCAAATGAGAACACATCTCGCAGTACAAGTCTGTTTATACAGTCAAATGAGAACACATCTCGCAGTACAAGTCTGTTTATACAGTCAAATGAGAACACATCTCGCAGTACAAGTCTGTTTATACAGTCAAATGAGAACACATCTCGCAGTACAAGTCTGTTTATACAGTCAAATGAGAACACATCTCGCAGTACAAGTCTGTTTATACAGTTAAATGAGAACACATCTCGCATTACAAGTCTGTTTATACAGTTAAAGAGAACACATCTCGCATTACAAGTCTGTTTATACAGTCAAATGAGAACACATCTCGCAGTACAAGTCTGTTTATACAGTCAAATGAGAACACATCTCGCAGTACAAGTCTGTTTATACAGTCAAATGAGAACACATCTCGCAGTACAAGTCTGTTTATACAGTCAAATGAGAACACATCTCGCAGTACAAGTCTGTTTATACAGTCAAATGAGAACACATCTCGCAGTACAAGTCTGTTTATACAGTCAAATGAGAACACATCTCGCAGTGCAAGTCTGTTTATACAGTCAAATGAGAACACATCTCGAAGTGCAAGTCTGTTTATACAGTTAAATGAGAACACATCTCGCAGTACAAGTCTGTTTATACAGTCAAATGAGAACACATCTCGCAGTGCAAGTCTGTTTATACAGTAAAATGAGAACACATCTCGTAGTACAAGTCTGTTTATACAGTTAAATGAGAACACATCTCGCAGTACAAGTCTGTTTATACAGTTAAATGAGAACACATCTCGCAGTGCAAGTCTGTTTATACAGTTAAATGAGAACACATCTCGCAGTAAAAGTCTGTTTATACAGTCAAATGAGAACACATCTCGCAGTGCAAGTCTGTTTATACAGTCAAATGAGAACACATCTCGCAGTGCAAGTCTGTTTATACAGTCAAATGAGAACACATCTCGCAGTGCAAGTCTGTTTATACAGTTAAATGAGAACACATCTCGCAGTGCAAGTCTGTTTATACAGTCAAATGAGAACACATCTCGCAGTGCAAGTCTGTTTATACAGTCAAATGAGAACACATCTCGCAGTGCAAGTCTGTTTATACAGTCAAATGAGAACACATCTCGCAGTGCAACTCTGTTTATACAGTCAAATGAGAACACATCTCGCAGTACAAGTCTGTTTATACAGTCAAATGAGAACACATCTCGTAGTGCAAGTCTGTTTATACAGTCAAATGAGAACACATCTCGCAGTGCAAGTCTGTTTATACAGTCAAATGAGAACACATCTCGCAGTGCAAGTCTGTTTATACAGTCAAATGAGAACACATCTCGCAGTGCAAGTCTGTTTATACAGTCAAATGAGAACACATCTCGCAGTGCAAGTCTGTTTGTACAGTTAAATGAGAACACATCTCGCAGTGCAAGTCTGTTTATACAGTTAAATGAGAACACATCTCGCAGTGCAAGTCTGTTTATACAGTCAAATGAGAACACATCTCGCAGTACAAGTCTGCTTATACAGTCAAATGAGAACACGTCTCGCAGTGCAAGTCTGTTTATACAGTCAAATGAGAACACATCTCGCAGTACAAGTCTGTTTATACAGTCAAATGAGAACACATCTCGCAGTACAAGTCTGTTTATACAGTCAAATGAGAACACATCTCGCAGTACAAGTCTGTTTATACAGTTAAATGAGAACACATCTCGCAGTGCAAGTCTGATTATACAGTCAAATGCGAACACATCTCGCAGTGCAAGTCTGTTTATACAGTCAAATGAGAACACATCTCGCAGTACAAGTCTGTTTATACAGTCAAATGAGAACACATCTCGTAGTGCAAGTCTGTTTATACAGTTAAATGAGAACACATCTCGTAGTACAAGTCTGTTTATACAGTTAAATGAGAGCACATCTCGTAGTACAAGTCTGTTTATACAGTTAAATGAGAACACATCTCGTAGTACAAGTCTGTTTATACAGTTAAATGAGAACACATCTTTCAGTACAAGTCTGTTTAGACGTTAAATGAGAACACATCTCGCAGTACAAGTCTGTTTATACAGTTAAATGAGAACACATCTCGCAGTACAAGTCTGTTTATACAGTCAAATGAGAACACATCTCGCAGTACAAGTCTGTTTATACAGTTTAATGAGAACACATCTCGCAGTACAAGTCTGTTTATACAGTTAAATGAGAACACATCTCGCAGTATAAGTCTGTTTATACAGTCAAATGAGAACACATCTCGCAGTACAAGTCTGTTTATACAGTTAAATGAGAACACATCTCGCATTACAAGTCTGTTTATACAGTCAAATGAGAACACATCTCGCAGTACAAGTCTGTTTATACAGTCAAATGAGAACACATCTCGCAGTACAAGTCTGTTTATACAGTCAAATGAGAACACATTTCGCAGTACAAGTCTGTTTATACAGTCAAATGAGAACACATCTCGCAGTACAAGTCTGTTTATACAGTCAAATGAGAACACATCTCGCAGTACAAGTCTGTTTATACAGTCAAATGAGAACACATCTCGCAGTACAAGTCTGTTTATACAGTCAAATGAGAACACATCTCGCAGTGCAGGTCTGTTTATACAGTCAAATGAGAACACATCTCGCAGTGCAAGTCTGTTTATACAGTTAAACGAGAACACATCTCGCAGTACAAGTCTGTTTATACAGTCAAATGAGAACACATCTCGCAGTGCAGGTCTGTTTATACAGTTAAATGAGAACACATCTCGTAGTACAAGTATGTTTATACAGTTAAATGAGAACACATCTAGCAGTACAAGTCTGTTTATACAGTCAAATGAGAACACATCTCGCAGTGCAAGTCTGATTATACAGTCAAATGAGAACACATCTCGCAGTGCAAGTCTGTTTATACAGTCAAATGAGAACACATCTCGCAGTACAATTCTGTTTATACAGTCAAATGAGAACACATCTCGTAGTACAAGTCGGTTTATACAGTTAAATGAGAACACATCTCGTAGTACAAGTCTGTTTATACAGTTAAATGAGAACACATCTCGTAGTACAAGTCTGTTTATACAGTTAAATGAGAACACATCTCGTAGTACAAGTCTGTTTATACAGTTAAATGAGAACACATCTCGCAGTACAAGTCTGTTTATACAGTCAAATGAGAACACATCTCGCAGTACAAGTCTGTTTATACAGTCAAATGAGAACACATCTCGCAGTACAAGTCTGTTTATACAGTTAAATGAGAACACATCTCGCAGTACAAGTCTGTTTATACAGTTAAATGAGAACACATCTCGCAGTACAAGTCTGTTTATACAGTCAAATGAGAACACATCTCGCAGTACAAGTCTGTTTATACAGTTAAATGAGAACACATCTCGCAGTACAAGTCTGTTTATACAGTCAAATGAGTTCACATCTCGCAGTACAAGTCTGTTTATACAGTCAAATGAGAACACATCTCGCAGTACAAGTCTGTTTATACAGTCAAATGAGAACACATCTCGCAGTACAAGTCTGTTTATACAGTCAAATGAGAACACATCTCGCAGTACAAGTCTGTTTATACAGTCAAATGAGAACACATCTCGCAGTACAAGTCTGTTTATACAGTCAAATGAGAACACATCTCGCAGTACAAGTCTGTTTATACAGTCAAATGAGAACATCTCGCAGTACAAGTCTGTTTATACAGTCAAATGAGAACACATCTCGCAGTACAAGTCTGTTGTTGCAATCTTCGATTGCGATAGGCAATCATTATTATTATTATTAGGTTGTTATCATATCCATAATGTTCTGCACTATAAACAACAATCCAACATTCTGGAAACATTCGAAATGACCCGTGAATTTTTAGTAAATATTAGCCATTGTCAAGACAACGTGTACGCTGCATACATAACTCAATAATTTAATCAAAAGAACAGAATCATCAATTTTCGCCTCAGGACAGGCATGACATACTGAATAAACCCATGTAAATGCTTAGCCTGTCGGCTTCGTCGCAATTGCGCACGCGTGAACTGAGTAATTAAACTGCAAAGCATGTTTTACAGGTCTGTCATCTCTATATCAAGTTGAAGTACCACTGACCAGATGAATCAGCACTAAAATCAGAGTTGAACATAGCTAAAGAGGACCTACAGACAACAGTAAAGTTCGTCATTAGAACACGTATGTCTGCGTAAACAGAATCAATGAACTAACACAAGAAGAATAAGAAGAAGAAGAAAAAGAAGAGAAGAATGAAACGAACATCGACAATAATTTAATACGAGGCGTGTTCAATTGAAACCGGATCAAACTGCAACAAGTAAACATACCTTCTATGCACATGATGACGTCACTTCTGGTGTAAACAGCACATACTAACCGTAAAGTTTGCACAATTATATTATCCTCCGACTCATAGTTTCCTCAGCAAACCGTTGAAAACGTGGCGGGTGTGATACGGAATCCGTCTAGATTTGATCAGCAAGCGGTGATTCGGTTTCTAACAGCTGAAGGATGTCGCTTGTTGAGATTACAGGCAGTGTATGGTGAAAAAAGTATGTCGAAAATAACAGCGCAGAACTGAACAACGGATTTTTAAAGAAGGATGCAAGTTAACGAAAGATCTTCCGAGACCAGGTCAGGTGCATATTGTTGCGTAAACTCACGTTCTTCTTTAAACATCGTTGTCCAGTTCTTCTCTGTTGTCTTCGACACATTTTTGTCCCCGTGCACTGCCTGCATTCTGCGATGAATGCCAACTGGTCGACATCCTTCAGCTGTTAGAAACCGAATCACAGTTCGCTGATCAACTCTGGACGGATTCCGAATCACACCAGCTATGTTTAAAACGGTCTGCCGAGGAAACTTGCGTCAGAGGATAAATAAATTGTGCAAACTTGACGGTGGTATCTGCTATTTACACCATAAGTGACGTCATTATGCGCATCGTACGCATGTTCGATACGCATGTTCGATACGCATGTTCATGTCCCAATGCTCCACTCTCTGCCATCCCTGTAAAGGATGAATATGACTCGTATGTAGTCGATCATTTCATCGTCAATGTGGATTCATGTAGTCCAAACAAGTATCACATCTTCACAATCGGGGTATCCGTTATGCATTCCTTTATTCCGGATACTTTCCAATGTTCACGCTGTGACATATAGTGTGAGAATACCTAGCCGACATATGGCTGTTACAGTTAACACTGGTAAAAAAAATAGATACCGTTGATAATATGGCTGTTACAGTTAACACTGGTAAACAAAATAGATACCGTTGATAATATGGCTGTTACAGTTAACACTGGTAAAAAAAATAGATACCGTTGATAATATGGCTGTTACAGTTAACACTGGTAAAAAAAAATAGATACCGTTGATAATATGGCTGTTACAGTTAACACTGGTAAACAAAATAGATACCGTTGATAATATGGCTGTTACAGTTAACACTGGTAAAAAAAAATAGATACCGTTGATAATATGGCTGTTACAGTTAACACTGGTAAAAAAAATAGATACCGTTGATAATATGGCTGTTACAGTTAACACTGGTAAAAAAAAATAGATACCGTTGATAATATGGCTGTTACAGTTAACACTGGTAAACAAAATAGATACCGTTGATAATATGGCTGTTACAGTTAACACTGGTAAAAAAAAATAGATACCGTTGATAATATGGCTGTTACAGTTAACACTGGTAAACAAAATAGATACCGTTGATAATATGGCTGTTACAGTTAACACTGGTAAAAAAAAATAGATACCGTTGATAATATGGCTGTTACAGTTAACACTGGTAAACAAAATAGATACCGTTGATAATATGGCTGTTACAGTTAACACTGGTAAAAAAAAATAGATACCGTTGATAATATGGCTGTTACAGTTAACACTGGTAAAAAAAATAGATACCGTTGATAATATGGCTGTTACAGTTAACACTGGTAAACAAAATAGATACCGTTGATAATATGGCTGTTACAGTTAACACTGGTAAAAAAAAATAGATACCGTTGATAATATGGCTGTTACAGTTAACACTGGTAAAAAAAATAGATACCGTTGATAATATGGCTGTTACAGTTAACACCGGTAAAAAAAATAGATACCGTTGATAATATGGCTGTTACAGTTAACACTGGTAAAAAAAATAGATACCGTTGATAATATGGC
The DNA here is from genome assembly GCA_036924085.1 of Ariolimax columbianus. Lineage (NCBI taxonomy): Eukaryota > Metazoa > Mollusca > Gastropoda > Stylommatophora > Arionidae > Ariolimax > Ariolimax columbianus. Next base: position 24,924,957 of record JAVGWX010000017.1, read on the forward strand.
TGTTACAGTTAACAATGGTAAAAAAAATAGATACCGTTGATAATATGGCTGTTACAGTTAACACTGGTAAAAAAATAGATACCGTTGATAATATGGCTGTTACAGTTAACACTGGTAAAAAAAAATAGATACCGTTGATAATATGGCTGTTACAGTTAACACTGGTAAACAAAATAGATACCGTTGATAATATGGCTGTTACAGTTAACACTGGTAAAAAAATAGATACCGTTGATAATATGGCTGTTACAGTTAACACTGGTAAAAAAATAGATACCGTTGATAAAATGGCTGTTACAGTTAACACTGGTAATAAAAATAGATACCGTTGATAATATTGCTGTTACAGTTAACACTGGTAAAACAAAAATAGATACCGTTGATAATATGGCTGATAATAATACTTTAAACTAGTACACACACACAAAATTTGATTGTGTGACGACACCTGCCTGAAAACACCCACGCCTTTCATATCGTCACAAAAGCTAGCGTCAGAGCCAGCGAACCAGAACTGCCAAGACCCTTCTACACCTGCACTCGGTGCTCCTGGATAACAGGCTGCAACAGAGAAGACTGGTGAAGTAGAAGGGATCGAAGAGGCAAGGCAGCCCGGTACTCAAAAATGCCTGCTGACGTCGGATGTGTCGAATCGAAAGGTGCAAATATCGCAGTCTATCTGTAACCTACTATACAACGCATTTCATTTTCTGTACTACATTCGGCTACTTGCAAAGCGCTTTTCAGGACTTGATAACGGGAGATTGAGAACGAACGATGGAGAAGAAGAAATTGTTAGATCTCTCTCTCTCGCCACTCCCTATTTTCCTCACTACCTGACGTCATATGTAAACGACTAATGATGCACTGTAAGCTGTATATAATGACAGTTTATTTGCAGGAGTTCCCCGATCATTATTTTTATGGTTCCTCAATATTAAAACAGTTGAGAATATTGCTCTTTGTAAAACAGTTGGAATCGGTCGGAGTAGATCAGATGAAGGTGAAATTAACGATATGGACATAGAATGTAAAAAATTAGAAATAATTGTTCCATCTGTACAGAACCTGAAAATGCATACTGCGTGTATACAGGAGGTAGGAAAAGGTAATGAATGATATGAAAGAAGAAATAGCGGAGGCCCCATCAATAGAACATATTTGGAGGTTTGAGGTAGAAGATCCCAGACAAGAGAATATTTTAGAAGATGAAGGTAAAGTAACAAGAGGCGACAGAGTTGAAGAAGATATGGAAGCGACATACGCCAGGTAAAGGGGGAACTTCTGCAAACTTAACTGCTGATGAGAAATGAAGTGTTTAGACTACAGTATACTAAGCCACAGCTTGTGTGAAGTTGGATGGAAGTTCCCTCCCTCGCTGCCGGTTACTACCCAAATCGTAAATCAGGCATCCATTTACATCTGGGTCGAACGAAGAGTGACGATTGCGGGAGTTAAACCTTGTAACTTTGTCGTGAAAAACGAATGCTTTACAAATACACTAACCAAACGCACATACATAAACGAGCAATAACAATTCAACAACAAAGAAGACGAAGGAAAAGAATTATCAACAAAATCCAAACAAACACATACAAGATATGTACTTACCAGAACGTATGAAAAATCAAAGAATATATATTTCCGATACGCTGTCACAAACCAACACAAGAATCAGCAATACATTCTACCAAAGAGCAGTTAATGAAAACAGAAATAAAAATAATGAGGACACCCTCAAACAGTGGATCCCATCGGCAAGCACAGCTATCTAACAAGAACTACAGAACGATTTAACTAAGAGCTATTTCGACAGTGACCTCAATTTTGAAATTGCATCCTGTTTGTTGACAGCGCAAGCTTACGCGGCAATCATTGTCCTCTGACAGCGTTTCCGTCTTACCAGTTTGCAGGCGTGCCCTTGAGAATAGATATACGTAAATCGACCAGTCACTTTTTTGTCACTCTTAATGGCTGTTGTATAACTAATCTTTATTACTGTGTTTGTCACAGCTAGTTTTGTTTCACATTATCTGTTGTAATATCCGTGTTGTTGGAGTGGGGGAAAGGGAAGATGGGATGTGCAATGAGGAAAAGAACGAGATGCGATTACACAATAGACATTTAAAGTTTAATTTAGTGGGCAAGTACGGCTCAGATGCCGTGGGATAAAAAATGAAGCCTACGTTACGTAAACAAGACCTTTATCAGGGACAGATAATAGCAAGTGAAAAGATGTAACACATTTGTATATCAACGGTGAATGTAGCTTTCTGTGTATATTATTACTTGTATGATTGGTTAGTCCACTATCAATAGGACCTACTAAAATATTAAGCGCACAAGAAACATTCTGGAATTTGTAGGAAAGAAGAGACAATCAAGACAACGTACTGGACGGTTAAAGACAGAAGGCCCCTTAAAGAAAACATACTGGGCGGTTTTAGACATAAAACTCCAGCAAGAGAACGCACTGGACGGTTATTATAGACATACGGTTCCATCAAGAGAATATACTGGACGGTTATAGACAGAAGGCCTCATCAAGAGAACATACTAGACGGTTATAAACGGAAGGCCCCCATCAGAGAACATACTGGACGGTTATAGACGGAAGGCCCCACAAAGAGAGAACTTACTAGACAGTTTTTATAGACAGAAGGTTCCATCAAGAGAACATACTAGACGGTTATAGACAGTAGGTCCCATCAAGAGAACATGCTGGGCGGTTATAGACGACAGAAGGTCCCTTAAAGAAAACACACTGGGCGGTTTTAGACATAAGACTCCAGCAAAAGAACATACTGGACGGTTATTATAGACAGAAGCTTCCATCAAGAGAACATACTTGAACGATTATAAACGGAAGGCCCCCATCAGATAACATACTGGACGGTTATAGACGGAAGGCCCCATCAGAGAACAAACTGGACGGCTAAAGACTTAAGTTCCCATAAAAAGAACATATTCGACGGCTAAAGACTTATCCCCATCAAGAGAACATACTGGACAGTTTAAGAAGTAAGCCCCCCATCAAGAAACATACTGAATTGGTTAGGACACACGACCCCTATCAAGATAACATACTGGACGGCTATGGACAGAAGAACACTTCCCGAAAACGTACTGGACGGTTTTAGACAGACGTCAGAGAGTGAGACCATAAAAGCTAAAAGCTATCACAAATCAATCAGTCTTCACTGTATAACGTCTTAGATGTGTCTGGGAAGCAGTGATTATAACTCACGCTCACCACGTTACCGTGGCTAGTAGCATGGTCTAGTGACTCCTATTGACAGAAAAGTAGCCCAAAACGTGTAGGGACATATGAACAATGGCCATGTCTGAACTGTCTCTGTGTCTCTTTTTAGGGAACGCATAGTTGTTGCTACTACTGTATACTACTTAATAATTACTCTCTTGCTATCCCTCTCTCTCTCTCTCTCTCTCTCTCACCTCTTTCTTTCCTTCATTGGCTTATCACACTCTAAAGATATATTAGAAGCAGTCCGAGCGAAATGAATTTCACACTTCAAATGAAAACCGGATTATGTTTTTTTCTTCAAATATTGTCTCTGTTGTTGTTCTGCTGAGTTTAATATTCTGTCTTTAAGCATATTTAAAAAACGTTCAACCACGACACAGTTCTTTGACTTATATTAGGACGCGAGAGACAACAACAAAGAAAAGCCAAAATATCATACCGTCAGGAAAAGGGAAAGACGATTAACAACTCGTCAGGCAAATATACTGAAAAGACATGTTAGTCAGGTTGAGGCAAAACATATTGGACAAGACCCTCACCATGGCTTCCTCGTAGCTCTTCCCTGAAACGGGCTGTTTTCATGGGAGCCTGGCTAACAAGGTGAGGGATCGACGTGATCCACGTAGTAGTGAAGAAAGCGTCCTGAGACTCTCGCCACTACCATAGAGCTTGTCTTGCAGTTCCACTGGCAATGGCCACATCTGCTCTCTCTGATCCCCGTATGTCGGGCAGTTCTGCAGCAGATGCTCAGTGGTCATTTTACCAGTACCGCACGGGCATTCGTCGGTACACCCTATCTTCAATTTGTTGAATAGGTGGTACCTCAGTCTATTGTGGCCAGTGCGAAGTCTGAAGACAACGACCTGCTCTCTTCGGTTCAACTGGTAATAGGCATCGTTTTTGGTGTAACCAGTATGTTCGGTTTCCCATTTGGTCATGTACCTGGCTTTGATAAGCCGTTTTGACTCTTCGTACGTCATACTGGTATCTGTTTGTGGTAGCCTTGCACCTTCTTTTGCCAGTCTGTCTGCCTCCTCGTTGCCTTGGATGTTGCAGTGTGACGGAACCCACTGTACCACTACCCTTTTTGGTGCGGACAGCTGGCACAGTTTGCAGAGTGCTGCTCTTAAGTCATTAAGCTCAGTGTTTTTCTGGCTTTTTAGCGCTGTGACTACGGCGAGAGCATCTGTCAGCAAGACTATGTGGCTCTCGTTTTCACTGTGTGTTGCCATTTCTTCCACTGCCGCCGTCAGTGCCTCTGCCTCCGCTCTGAAATTGCTTGTGTACTTACCAGTAGCGAGTGACAGTGTTATTTTTCTGCCATTTGGTAGGTTCAGGAATGCTCCTGCCCCTCCGTTCTGTGTAGCGTTTGTTACAGAACCGTCGGTGTATGCATGGGTCCAGTCCATGCTTGGGTAGCTTTTCGTTATGAAGCTTAGGGTAGTGTCTCTCCTTTCTTTTTCGGTCTGGCAGTTTTTGTTTGCAATACCTGGTATATTTTCTACCACCTCTGGAAATATATCCTGCCTCCAAGTAGGTTTTCGTACAGTAGTGATGGGTTTTGGTGTTGTTAGTGCGTTTATGGGATCTTCGTGCATCTTTGCTTTGGCTAATTCTGCAAAGTTTCTCCGCTTTAGTTTCCCAGTTCCCAAATTGTTTAGCCTCTGGTACATTGGATGGTCCGTCAGTCTTCGGAGTTTCTCTGACTGCAGCTGGGCTCTGCAGTCTCTTCTGTCGGTCATGGATTGCAGTTTTGTAATCTTTTCAAGTTCTACAATTGGCGTTGACTTCATGCCACCTGTTATAATTCTCATGGCTTGGTTTTGAAGTTTGTTAACTTTATCGAAGTTCGCCTTCGCTGCTGTTGTCCATGCCGCGATGCCATACTCGAGAACTGGTCTCACTCTTCCAGTGTACAGTTTCTTTAGTATGCCTTCGTCTGCTCCCCAGCTTGTGCCAGCAAGTTTCCTCATGATCGCCATTCTTTCTCTGGCTTTCATTCGGTTTCTCTCAATCTGACTTTTCCATGTCATGCGCCGATCAAATGTGACTCCCAGATAGGTTGGGTTGTCGTTTGGCTGCAGGATTTTGCCATTTAGGCTTAATTTGGTACTTTGGGGTTTTAATGAGAGCGAGAATATTGTGCACGTGGTTTTCTCCTCGTTTATTTTGACCAGCCATGAGTTCGCCCACTCTTCCAGCGATGTTAGGGCCGTTTGCATCCGATTTCTTGCTATGGTGAGATTCTTTTCAGAGGTCCACATAGCCAGATCGTCTGCAAACATTGAGCTATGGACTCTTCTTGGTATATTCTCTGTAATATCGTTTATATATACCAGGAAGAGTGTGGGTGACAGTACTCCCCCTTGGGGTACTCCCTGCTCGAGTGTCACCTTTTTGCTCATCTGCCCTTGTACTTAGACTCTGGCCGTTCTTTGTTTGAGGTAGTGGTTGATCCACTTGTACATCTTCCCACAAACATCACTTCTTCTTAGCTTGACTCTAAGTCCATCCTTCCAGACTTTGTCAAATGCCTTTTCCAGATCCACCCAAACAGCTACTGTGTGTTTCTGTGCCTGGTAGGCATCTTCTATCTCCTGGGCTATGAGGATGACCTGGTCCTCAGTGGATCTGTGCTGTCTAAAGCCGGCTTGCTGTGGAATTAGTATTCGTTTTTCTTCCAGATGCCACATCAGTCTGGTGTTTATCATCCGTTCCATCAGCTTGCCGACACAGCTCAGTAGGCTTATGGGCCTGTATCCATTCGGATCTGTTTTGTCCTTTCCTGTTTTTGGTACTGGTACCAGTATTACATCTTTCCATGCCTGGGGTACAATACCCCTTTTCCAGCTTTGGTTCAGGACTGATAGTAGTTTTTTCTTCGCTGTTTGGCCCAGCCCCATCAGCATTTCGTTTGTTATCCCGTCTTTTCCGGGAGATTTCCTTTTCTTTAGTGTTCTCATAGCCTCTTCCATTTCGCGCATTGTTAGTTTAGCCATCATGTGCTCTTCAGGAGCCGTATTTATGTTTTCGTGTCCCTTTAGCTCTTCGCTAATGTCTGTATGCTTATCTGCAGGGACCTCGATGTGGTTTGCTCTGGCATAGTGATCGACAAAGGCGTTTGCGGCTTTCTTACCTGTGATCAAGTTCTCGCCCTGCTTGATAGTAATTTGTTTATTTGACGGGGTTTCGTCATTCATGGCTCTGACTAGCTTCCATAGCTTGTTCCCTTCTTTGTCCAGGTTTAAACTTTCCGTTTTATTTTTCCAACTTTCTCTTGCTGTTTGCTTGAGAGTGTGTTTGTACTTCGCCGCGGCGGCTTTGAGGGCGATGTTTGCCTCCATGGATTTTTCTCGTTCTGCCATGTTCCTAGCATTTGTTACTGCATCTTCCACTTTCTGTAACTCCAGTAGGGCTTATAGTTTTTCCGATTGATTGATTGATTTGATTCAGTTCAAGTGCCATATCTACATCGAAGGTAGACTACAATGGAGCTCCACTTTATCTCTTGACGTGATGGTGCAATCTGACAGGCTGTTTTAAGTCAATTTCCTGATGTTATCCACCCACTTTAAAACATTGTCTGCCTCTTGAACGGCTGCCTTCCACCCTACCCTCTAGCATGGTCATGGTCGTCAACATAATGATTCTGTTTCTTTTTCTTAGAATCGACGTCACTGCACTCCGGGCACACCCATAGCTGCTCAGTCTCTCTCATCAAATGGCGTACGGTATGGATGCTGATGGTCCCTGTAGCTCGCTGGTTGTACACGCTCCTGCGCCGCCCTCTCATACGCTCGAAGTATTAGAGCTCGAAAGAGATGATGACCTATGGTTTCATATGGTTGTGTACACAGCTGGCACACAGGAGTATGTTGTTCATGCATTCTGTTCAGGTGTATGTTTAGTGGAATGTGTTGGGTTCTCAGTCGGAAAATGGTGCTCTGATCCTTCCTTGTGAGTGGATTTACACTGTCATATGAACTGGGGCTTGCCATATGCCAGTAGACCTCCTTTCCTGTGTTTCCATGGCCCATCTGTTCAGCCATCCGTTCCTTGTTCGCTGATCTTATGAGCTGTTTGGTTGTTAGTAAAGTTGTTGCTGTGTGTGTATGTTATTGTCTTGATCCATTCTTTGTTAGTCTGTCTGTCTTGTCATTATCAGGTGTGATTGAGTGTCCAGAGATCCACTGCAGTACTATTTTGACAGCATTGGAAGGGATAATGTGGTCAATGTCTAGATATTTGGATAAGGTTAGGTCTACAATGACCAGCAACCTCTAATACATCGCTCGAACCTCGTTTAATGTCGAAACTTTGCAGGATGTATGTCTTGTTATATGGCTAAAATAACTTTACTGTCTAATCATAATTTCAGTCATTATTATTTTTTTCAACACCTCTACAATTGTTTTCATCTCTTTCTAAGAAATACGACCCAACGTTCTATATACCTAGATTTCGAAGGCTTCAGTACTCCTTTCAGTGACCATGTTTCTGCGCCATGAAGTGGTGACGAGTATACATAATACCTGACAATTCGCATTTTCAAATTATGATAATCTGTTTGACACGAAAGAAACCTCCACGAAGATTACAATCATCATTGCAATTGGACGTCCTCTGGAAAGGACTTTTTTCTGCTAATTCTTTCACTACCAAAGCATTTATCGGTTTGGATGTCAGTATGTGTCACATGTTGCTGAATACCATCTTGGACATACTTATTGTATGTCTGATTTCTTTATTACAGCTGCTACAATTATGAGCAATTATAAATAGTAGGGCAATTGCAGTAAATTTTAAGATATCTTGACTGCCAACTCAAGGATGAACAATTCTGCTTGACTAGTAGTAGAAGGAAAATGGGCCGCTCAGAAAGATACTGTATACTCTACGTCTTCACAGAATATGGTTCATAATATGTAGATCTCCGTGTATTCTACGTCTTCACAGAATATGGTTCATAATATGTAGAAATCCGTGTATTCTACGTCTTCACAGAATATGGTTCATAATATGTAGAAATCCGTGTATTCTACGTCTTCACAGAATATGGTTCATAATATGTAGAAATCCGTCTTCACAGAATCTCGGATAAAATTTGTAGAAATCCTTACAGGTTTCATGAGAACGATGAATATATTCATTTCCTGCTGGATGATAAACGTTGCCTGTTAAGATATCACCAACAGGATACTTCCTCAACATCCAAAAAGGCAGCTTCATCAATTCGCATAAGATTGATCTGAATTAGTTCTGGAAGATACAAAATGTCTGGCTCAACAACAAAGTGTACAAGGTGCAACGACCCGACTACTAAATCCATCCATGGTCACATAGGCTAGGGCCTGTCGACTCAGAATAGGTTTTATATATATATACTGAGGGGACGGCGTGGGCTAGTGGTTAAGTGACATGGCTCACAACCACAATGTGCTGGGTTCGATCCCCATCACAGCACCGGCCGTTACCCCGGGGAAGCAAACCCTTAGAAAAATGCAGGAGGAAGCAGGTCCTTACATAAAATGCATGCTGAAATCGGATGCACTGGGCCGACAGGCACAAAATAAAAACAACAGTGCAACGCACACCGACTTGGGGATTAGAGAAATAAAGCGAACGAAAAAAAACTAAATATAAACACAGGATTACAGGACGGCCCGTTCTGCTGCGGCTGTTACTCCGTTGCGGGTCCCAACTTCTCTTCAACGGTCTCTGTTCTGGGCCACAGTGGATAGTGAGTCGCCCATCCGTGGCATTGTGAATGTTGTTGCGGGAGGCAGGGAGTCAGACCAACGTGTTGGTGGTCGTCTCCGTGGTCGTTTCTTATCTCTAGAGTACCATATTGCTGTCGCTGTGCTCCATCGATATAATCTGCATAAATAACTGCATCTTCCACCAGGGACAATTGACTTATGTCAGAGAAGTAAAAATCTTTTGTGCGCTAGCTATAAAGCGTGAGGCCAACCTTGCTTCTCTCGATATACACATACGAAATAGCCGGATTTTGCCAGAATAAACCGAAAAGGACATTGATTAAATATAGTAACTATTCCAAAGTGAACCGTATGTGTCTGATACTAATGGTGAAGAATGCAAGTATCTGCTGTTTTCCGCGTTTTGTTTTTCAAAATCGTGTCGTACCAGTTGACCACAGTACATAAACATCGTATTGTGAAGACCTTTTATGTAGGAGGACGGTTGAAAAATAGCTGAAATCATTGTCGAATGGCATGTGTGTTTTGAGAATAGACTAGCACGTTCACCAGTGTTTGAATAGTGTAAACACTTTCGTGAAGATCGTGAATCCATCAAGGTTGATCCCCGTGAAATTAGATCGAAAATTGTCATTACGAGTGAAGCTTTAACAGGTAACCTCTAATCTTATCTAATTAGAACACTAACAATTAATGGAACTGAAGTAATAACAAATGAATGTTTATTTTCTCAAACACCAATCATATTATAACAATAGTTTAAGCAATCGTATTCTAATGTCCGTCTAGAGGTTCCTGGAAATAGCACAGGTCTTTCTCTTGTACTAAAATACCCAATGGTCCTCTCACTTTGATCAGTCCTAGCTAATACTTCTACTACTTTAACACAGTCTTATCTCATTAGAGTTGACACAAACTATCTAGCTAACTGGTTCTTGTCCGCCGATCTTCTGGTCTTCGTTCGCCTGGTGGCCTTAAGTCCTTCCCCTTTGCTCATGTAGAGTCTGTGTCTTCTCATTCTCCTGCCCCGTCTTCAAGTCAAGAACTCTGCGACGAATGCAGCGGTTCTTTCACCGTGGTGGTTATCCAATCAGGAATAACGTCTTCTCGTTTCGAAGACAGGGGTTCTTATAGTGTAGGTGTTAAGACCAAGAGCAACACCTTTGTTTTGACGGGTTGCCAATACGACAGCTTCGTGTTTAAGGACAACACATCTCCTTCTGACTAGTAAGCCGTCGAATCTCACTTCAGAAACTGCAGTAAACGTCACTTGTGACACGGTTTCAGCGACAACACACCAGGACAAATCACACAGTCAAATGCTTACAAGTGCTTGTTTGGGTTGACAATCTTTATCACTCAACCAAGTGCTTGGTCAACATCTTCGCTCTCACTCACTAGAGTCTGATTCTGTAGCTTCTCTGTATTCCTAGTGCTGTTATATCTATCTGTTCTAACAACTGACTGTAGCTGATGTTCTAGCGCTGTGTTAGCTACACAGCTATCTGCTCGTTGGTCTTCTGTTCTGGGTTCTATCTCGAAAACACCGAACCCCGTCTTATATACGTTTTTCTCCTCGTCTGTTGTTGTTGTTGTTACGGATCCAGCATCATCCGGGCTCTCGTCATTCGACCCAATGCCAAGTAATGGTATCTGCACATATTTATCAGCTGTTGTCTAGTGCCATACAAAGTGTTCCATGTATCTGACCACGGAGGAAGAAGCATTTTCCTAAAATCATTGAGCGCTGAGCACTCAAAGAGATGATGACCTACGGTTTCATTTGGGTGTGTACACAGCTGGCACACAGGAGTATGTTGTTCATGCATTCTGTTCAGGTGTATGTTTAGTGGAATATGTCTGGTTCTCAGTCGGAAAATGGTGCTCTGATCCTTCCTTGTGAGTGAATTTACACTGTCATATGGACTGGGACTTGCCATATGCCTGTAGACCTCCTTTCCTGTGTTTCCATGGCCCATCTGTTCAGCCATCCATTCCTTGTTCGCTGATCTTATGAGCTGTTTGGTTGTTAGTAAAGTTGTTGCTGTGTGTGTATGTTATTGTCTTGATCCATTCTTTGTTAGTCTGTCTGTCTTGTCATTATCAGGTGTGATTGAGTGTCCAGAGATCCACTGCAGTACTATTTTGACAGCATTGGAAGGGATAATGTGGTCAATGTCTAGATATTTGGATAAGGTTAGGTCTACAATGACCAGCAACCTCTAATACATCGCTCGAACCTCGTTTAATGTCGAAACTTTGCAGGATGTATGTCTTGTTATATGGCTAAAATAACTTTACTGTCTAATCATAATTTCAGTCATTATTATTTTTTTCAACACCTCTACAATTGTTTTCATCTCTTTCTAAGAAATACGACCCAACGTTCTATATACCTAGATTTCGAAGGCTTCAGTACTCCTTTCAGTGACCATGTTTCTGCGCCATGAAGTGGTGACGAGTATACATAATACCTGACAATTCGCATTTTCAAATTATGATAATCTGTTTGACACGAAAGAAACCTCCACGAAGATTACAATCATCATTGCAATTGGACGTCCTCTGGAAAGGACTTTTTTCTGCTAATTCTTTCACTACCAAAGCATTTATCGGTTTGGATGTCAGTATGTGTCGCATGTTGCTGAATACCATCTTGGACATACTTATTGTATGTCTGATTTCTTTATTACAGCTGCTACAATTATGAACAATTATAAATAGTAGGGCAATTGCAGTAAATTTTAAGATATCTGGACTGCCAACTCAAGGATGAACAATTCTGCTTGACTAGTAGTAGAAGGAAAATGGGCCGCTCAGAAAGATACTGTATACTCTACGTCTTCACAGAATATGGTTCATAATATGTAGATCTCCGTGTATTCTACGTCTTCACAGAATATGGTTCATAATATGTAGAAATCCGTGTATTCTACGTCTTCACAGAATATGGTTCATAATATGTAGAAATCCGTGTATTCTACGTCTTCACAGAATATGGTTCATAATATGTAGAAATCCGTCTTCACAGAATCTCGGATAAAATTTGTAGAAATCCTTACAGGTTTCATGAGAACGATGAATATATTCATTTCCTGCTGGATGATAAACGTTGCCTGTTAAGATATCACCAACAGGATACTTCCTCAACATCCAAAAAGGCAGCTTCATCAATTCGCATAAGATTGATCTGAATTAGTTCTGGAAGATACAAAATGTCTGGCTCAACAACAAAGTGTACAAGGTGCAACGACCCGACTACTAAATCCATCCATGGTCACATAGGCTAGGGCCTGTCGACTCAGAATAGGTTTTATATATATATACTGAGGGGACGGCGTGGGCTAGTGGTTAAGTGACATGGCTCACAACCACAATGTGCTGGGTTCGATCCCCATCACAGCACCGGCCGTTACCCCGGGGAAGCAAACCCTTAGAAAAATGCAGGAGGAAGCAGGTCCTTACATAAAATGCATGCTGAAATCGGATGCACTGGGCCGACAGGCACAAAATAAAAACAACAGTGCAACGCACACCGACTTGGGGATTAGAGAAATAAAGCGAACGAAAAAAAACTAAATATAAACACAGGATTACAGGACGGCCCGTTCTGCTGCGGCTGTTACTCCGTTGCGGGTCCCAACTTCTCTTCAACGGTCTCTGTTCTGGGCCACAGTGGATAGTGAGTCGCCCATCCGTGGCATTGTGAATGTTGTTGCGGGAGGCAGGGAGTCAGACCAACGTGTTGGTGGTCGTCTCCGTGGTCGTTTCTTATCTCTAGAGTACCATATTGCTGTCGCTGTGCTCCATCGATATAATCTGCATAAATAACTGCATCTTCCACCAGGGACAATTGACTTATGTCAGAGAAGTAAAAATCTTTTGTGCGCTAGCTATAAAGCGTGAGGCCAACCTTGCTTCTCTCGATATACACATACGAAATAGCCGGATTTTGCCAGAATAAACCGAAAAGGACATTGATTAAATATAGTAACTATTCCAAAGTGAACCGTATGTGTCTGATACTAATGGTGAAGAATGCAAGTATCTGCTGTTTTCCGCGTTTTGTTTTTCAAAATCGTGTCGTACCAGTTGACCACAGTACATAAACATCGTATTGTGAAGACCTTTTATGTAGGAGGACGGTTGAAAAATAGCTGAAATCATTGTCGAATGGCATGTGTGTTTTGAGAATAGACTAGCACGTTCACCAGTGTTTGAATAGTGTAAACACTTTCGTGAAGATCGTGAATCCATCAAGGTTGATCCCCGTGAAATTAGATCGAAAATTGTCATTACGAGTGAAGCTTTAACAGGTAACCTCTAATCTTATCTAATTAGAACACTAACAATTAATGGAACTGAAGTAATAACAAATGAATGTTTATTTTCTCAAACACCAATCATATTATAACAATAGTTTAAGCAATCGTATTCTAATGTCCGTCTAGAGGTTCCTGGAAATAGCACAGGTCTTTCTCTTGTACTAAAATACCCAATGGTCCTCTCACTTTGATCAGTCCTAGCTAATACTTCTACTACTTTAACACAGTCTTATCTCATTAGAGTTGACACAAACTATCTAGCTAACTGGTTCTTGTCCGCCGATCTTCTGGTCTTCGTTCGCCTGGTGGCCTTAAGTCCTTCCCCTTTGCTCATGTAGAGTCTGTGTCTTCTCATTCTCCTGCCCCGTCTTCAAGTCAAGAACTCTGCGACGAATGCAGCGGTTCTTTCACCGTGGTGGTTATCCAATCAGGAATAACGTCTTCTCGTTTCGAAGACAGGGGTTCTTATAGTGTAGGTGTTAAGACCAAGAGCAACACCTTTGTTTTGACGGGTTGCCAATACGACAGCTTCGTGTTTAAGGACAACACATCTCCTTCTGACTAGTAAGCCGTCGAATCTCACTTCAGAAACTGCAGTAAACGTCACTTGTGACACGGTTTCAGCGACAACACACCAGGACAAATCACACAGTCAAATGCTTACAAGTGCTTGTTTGGGTTGACAATCTTTATCACTCAACCAAGTGCTTGGTCAACATCTTCGCTCTCACTCACTAGAGTCTGATTCTGTAGCTTCTCTGTTGTCCTAGTGCTGTTATATCTATCTGTTCTAACAACTGACTGTAGCTGATGTTCTAGCGCTGTGTTAGCTACACAGCTATCTGCTCGTTGGTCTTCTGTTCTGGGTTCTATCTCGAAAACACCGAACCCCGTCTTATATACGTTTTTCTCCTCGTCTGTTGTTGTTGTTGTTACGGATCCAGCATCATCCGGGCTCTCGTCATTCGACCCAATGCCAAGTAATGGTATCTGCACATATTTATCAGCTGTTGTCTAGTGCCATACAAAGTGTTCCATGTATCTGACCACGGAGGAAGAAGCATTTTCCTAAAATCATTGAGCGCTGAGCACTCAAAGAGATGATGACCTACGGTTTCATTTGGGTGTGTACACAGCTGGCACACAGGAGTATGTTGTTCATGCATTCTGTTCAGGTGTATGTTTAGTGGAATATGTCTGGTTCTCAGTCGGAAAATGGTGCTCTGATCCTTCCTTGTGAGTGAATTTACACTGTCATATGGACTGGGACTTGCCATATGCCTGTAGACCTCCTTTCCTGTGTTTCCATGGCCCATCTGTTCAGCCATCCATTCCTTGTTCGCTGATCTTATGAGCTGTTTAGTTGTTAGTAAAGTTGTTGCTGTGTGTGTATGTTATTGTCTTGATCCATTCTTTGTTAGTCTGTCTGTCTTGTCATTATCAGGTGTGATTGAGTGTCCAGAGATCCACTGCAGTACTATTTTGACAGCATTGGAAGGGATAATGTGGTCAATGTCTAGATATTTGGATAAGGTTAGGTCTACAATGACCAGCAACCTCTAATACTTGCCGAGCTGTCATTGAATCCGTTAAAATAACAGTGTTTTGGGCCTTTGAAGAAAAGGCATCAAAATCGGTCCTCAGATGGTACAAAGTGGCCCTAAGTGCAGTGATCTCAGCCTCATAGTTGGAGCAAACCTCCCTGCAACCATTAGACAGTTCATCAGAGGATCCGTCCGGGTATTTTAAATAAACTCCATAACCTGCTTTGACGGTGACTTTAAACGCAGACCCATCAGGATATACATGTATCGATTGATCGGGAAATCAATAGTTCTCTGAGCTGATCGAATGAGAGTCTTTGGGTCTGAACTTTTGGTTGTTTCCTCTATTAATTTTGTCTGTATTTCTGGTGTTTTAAGGAACGTTTGTGGAGGTATGTCTTTTACTACGCTCTGTAACTCTTGTATTTTTTCTGGTAGATGGTATCTGTCTTTGATTTCACAAACAAAGTGAAGTACAGACTTTTGTTTAATTCTGCTTTTTGGCTGCTAGTTTTCCACAAGGAGTATGTTGGGATGATCTATTATATTTTATTGCTGAGCGCACATAACCAAGGTATAAGCCTCTCAAAATATCATTGTCTGATCCTCATGATGTACTACCAAGCCTCTTTAAGAGTTGTAGACGTCTCACAGATTTACTCTTTACATTCTGGGTGGGATGCTTTAGGTTGAGTTGTTGGTCAAGTGTGACTCCAAGATATGTGGGTTGTTCTTCTCTAATCAATGTTGGTCAAGTGTGACTCCAAGATATGTGGGTTGTTCTTCTCTAATCAATGTTGGTCAAGTGTGACTCTAAGATATGTGGGTTGTTCTTCTCTAATCAATGTTGGTCAAGTGTGACTCCAAGATATGTGGGTTGTTCTTCTCTAATCAATGTTGGTCAAGTGTGACTCCAAGATATGTGGGTTGTTCTTCTCTAATCAATGTTGGTCAAGTGTGACTCTAAGATATGTGGGTTGTTCTTCTCTAATCAATGTTGGTCAAGTGTGACCTTAAGATATGTGGGTTGTTCTTCTCTAATCAATGTTGGTCAAGTGTGACTCCAAGATATGTGGGATGTTCTTCTCTAATCAATGTTGGTCAAGTGTGACTCCAAGATATGTGGGTTGTTCTTCTCTAATCAATGTGTGTTCCTCTTTTCTCAAAATTACATTTTGTTTGGCAACTCTTTGTGAAGATAATGTAACAGTTCCCGCCGGAGCAAGGGGAGTTTAGGATGCATGAACATGTTAAAGCCTAAAGCTACCTGAATGCATGTCAAGGTCACTCACCGTCTCAGCAAAGGAGAACAGAGTTGAGTTAAGGAATGTGGACAGGTAGAAACTGACCTGGCCTTCCGATTTTGGTAGGGGGAGATTGATTGACAGACGAAATTGGCAACGGGGCTTGCTGCGAGAGAATGAGTGACAGGTGTGCAAAGTGTTTCGTTCCAACTGGGATTGAAGATGACCATACCTGAGATCGATTGGTCAAGCTCTGGCCTTGCTTGAGGATATATAACTAGAGACTAAGTTTAGCTCGAGAGGCTGGAGAGAGAGAGAGGCTGGAGAGAGAGAGGCTGCAGTGAGAGAGGCTGTATGGAAGAGTGAGAGACTGAATGTGGATAGTATGTTTAACTCACCGACTTAGATAGAGGAGCCATTGATAGACTGTTGGACGAATGTTTAGTGATAGAACAGGATCGCTCAAATAGGTGTGTGAGTTTTGCATTAATAGATAATCTGAACGTGTGTTTGTAAGCAAGGACACATTGTGAACGAGTTATGTCGAGATCGCCCGCCTGAGGGGATTTCAGTAAGGAAGAGTATTTGATAAGGTGTGTTGAAGACGCAGTTAAGGCGATGTGTGTGTGATGTAATTGCAAGGCAATAGAACTGGGTTTTTAGATAGTTGGGAATTCCATCAATAGCTAATGCTTACAATTCCCGTTTTAGTAGAATGTTTAGTTAAGATATGTATTATATTGTGGTTGTAATTTCTCTACTCATTCTATGATATGAGTATGATTTAATAAATATGCCACCTGCTGTGTGATATGTCATTTACTGAGTATGGTCATGGTGATGTGGATGAGTGTGAGAATGTTCTAAGTTAGATCACGGCTAGTAGAGGGTCTGCTACAATAATATACATTGTCTTTTCACGGTTGATTTTTAGTTTTCATGTTTAGCGGTAGTGTTGCAGTCTCCTTAGGTCTCGATTTAGCCTTCGTGACTCAGCCATATTGCCAGGCCATCAGCATACAAAGCTTTTTCAGCTTTGATCTGGTCAGCCAATTCATTGATATAGATCAGGAAAAGAGTACAGCTTAAGGATGAGCCTTGTGGTAATCCTTCTTCTAAAACTTCTTTAGACGACATCGGATCCTTTACCTTTGTCTGGATCGTTCGCTCAGCCATGAAGTACGTTATCCAATTGTAGAGCTTGCCATGAATTCCCATATTAAACATCGTTATCAGAAGACCTTTCCTCTAAACACGATCGTAAGTCTGTTGTAGGTGAAAAAAGATGGCCACTGTGTGCTTGTTGTTCTAGAAGTCATAATTTATTCTTTGTGGTATCCTGAAGAGCTGGTCTTCTGTGCAGCTACCAATTCTGAAGCCTGCTTGTTCCTGTCATAAGGTGTTGTATTTCTCCTAGAACGAATAGAGACATGTGTTCATCATTCTGTTAATTTGCCCAGGAACGCTGTTTGGTTCATTCGGTTTTTTTGTTTTTTCAATATTGGTACTATATGTGCATTTCTCTATGTTTTGGGGAGCTTGCCATTTCTCCATCTCATGTTGATCAACCTGAGGACACTTCTTTACCTCGAGTCCCTAGAAAAAGAAGCATTTAATTGTGGATCTTGTCTAGTCTTGGGGCCATTAAAGGTTTGAGTTTCTTCAAGTCCGGCTGGAGCTCTTGCATGTTGAAATCTTCTTCAAATGTTAAGTCATTGGCTTGTGTATCTTTCTCTTGGCACTTCAGGTAGAGCAAATGCTTTCTATCATGTTCTGTAAGTTTTCCTGCTCTATTCACCGATGCGAAGTAGCGATTAAAGTGCTCTGCTTTCTATTGGTTTTCAGTGATTGTTCTCCCTCCATCTATCACTGGCTTCGGGCTTACTCTCCTATTTCCATCGGACAGACTGTCGACCAATGACCAGGCTCTATTTCCATTATGCCTGAGTTCTTATTTGGAGGATGTCTCAGCCCATTTTCACTTTTTGCTTTCTTGACTGTCAGCTTTACTTTGGCACATGCTTCGTTGTTCTGCATCTTTGCTTCTAGCGATGACATTGTTTCAAGGGCTGTTCTTGCATTCTTGCTATCTTATATTTAACTCTGTATTTCTCTATTTCAGAATGGTCTATATGATTTTCGACAGCCCCTTGGGATTCACTGTGATGCTGCTACCAAGATTGCCTTTGTAATCTCTTCGTTGAGCATTTCAACGCTGTTGGTTCTGTTTATACGGAAACGGTCTGATGTTTCTTGAAATAAATGCCAGTTCTCTTTTTTAAAGTTCCAGCGCATTTTTTATTGAAAATATGCTGTTCGTGGCGTTCTAATGGTTGTAAGGAGTGGTTTGTGATCACTTCCAATGTCATCAAGAATTTGCAGGTTGCAGGAGTGTATCAAATCAGATTGCCAAGTCAGGTCGACTGAGAGAGAGGTAGGCCCTATACAGCAGCGGTAGGGTAGAGCCTGCATTCTGCAATACAGAAAAGTTGGTTGCATTGCAGAGCTCCTCGATAAAGTTGCCTGTGCTGTTGTGGTCAGTGTAACCCCAACGAGGCGAGTGTCTACTAAAGTCACCTGCAAGGGGTGTTTTATGACATTGTGTTTCGTGCAGATCTGGCAAGTCGCAGATCGTTTGTGTGGGGTTGTATATGTTGTTAATGTTGTATATAGTGTATCTTGATCCAGTGAGCCACATAGTGATTTTCTGTATGTCTGTGGAATGTGGAATATTATAGGTATGACATATCCTCGAATGTCATTTCGGATGTAGGAAGCTATGCCACGGCAGTTAGTGCACTCACAGACATAGCTAGTGTATCCTGTCAAGTTCAAGTCAGTGTCCTTGTGTAGAGTTTCTTGCAGGAGAGCCACATGAATCCTGTGGTTGTCCAAAACCTTGGCAAGCTCAAGCTTCTTATTTCTCAGGCCTCAAATGTTTAGTTGCAGAACATTAAATGAAAGCTTGTTATCTTGTTTCTGCACATGCTTTCTCCTAAGTGTTTTCGCTTCAGTATGTTTGTGATTGTTTCCAGTAGTCTATTTTCCACCTATTGCAGCCTGGTCACCCACTACCAGACGCGGACTTTGATGACCGAGGCGTCGTCCGAGCTAGTTTGTAAAATTATGTACTTTTTATATTTTTGCATTGTCGGGCTGATGAGTGTGTGGATTTTCTTCCCACCTCAGTCAGAAACCAGAAATGTACTGTCCCGACATTAAGTAATTGAGATGGTGCATTAGCAATCCTCCAAGTCACCGAAGCTAATTGTCTACTGGTTAGGCCGAGTTCCTAGGCTCTAGACCTGTGACCAAAAGGTTCTGGACAATTGGATCGTCACTTCCTCAGCCACTGTGCCTTTACCATTGGCCTTGACTGTCATGGTGCTGCGAATGTAGCTTCTCTTTTCCCATGTCTGTTCAGCCTGGTGCTGGTTCCTTCCTAACCACAGAGGGTGCATGCGTATTGTCCAATAGGAGACGCATTTGTACATATGGGTTACTGGTAAGGTTTGAAGTATAAAATCCTCATTATAGTGCACCTCATCTACTAAGTAAACTGCAACCTAGTGTTAGTTCTCCTCGTTTAGGTCATTGTATTATATCTTTGTCCAGTTCTGGCGCGCCAACTTTCTCTGAACTATCGTGCTGCTAAAGAAACGTTATCTTGTTTTCAACTTTCTATGTGGCCTAAAAGGTCGTGGGATTTCTCAGTAGGGCCGTGAGAAATTCAATTTGACTGACCACTTTTAAAACGATCATTACTGAAGGATTTCTAGCCATGACCATTCTATTCTCCATCTCTCGGACAGGGTTCTAAAGCTATGTGTGTATACCTCGAACAGTGTTTTCAGGGCTTCCCTGGCCCTGGCTCGTGGTACCCTTGTAAACGCTGGTAGAAAGCCACACACAGTGTTGAACAGACTATTTTGAACGAAAAGCGAGTTACTCTATGCAAAGTCGAGATGGTTACTGGTATAGCAAAAGTTATGTGAGCATTATCACCATGGATCACCTACATTTTCATAAAAACTCCTGTCGATGGATGTCAAAACAGCTGGATTTTGACCAAAAAGGTGTCCTTTTCCAAAACTGCATTGGGAGTTACTGCCACACCCGTCTTACAGACCCGACTTGGCTTCAAGTAGTTGTCACCTTTTTCCCTTTTGAAAGAGCATATCGGAGGACAAAACTTTGAAATGGATAACGAAGTGCGCCAGGTAGTTCTCCAACGGCACAATGATCAGACAACAGAAGTTTACGCTGCCTGAATACAGAAGCTCACAGCCAGGTGGGACAAACGTGGTTGCAGTGGCAGGTAGCTACATCGCCAAAACATTTCCAAGAACTCGTAATTTAAATTCATCTCTCATAGTTGTCTAGAGATTAAATCAGTTCGTATGCTTACTGGACGACCCTCATTTATATATATATATATATATATATATATATATATATATATATATATATATATATATATATATATATATATATATATTTCATCATCATCATGTAGCATGTCCTTTATAGAACTTCGCTCCCATCACAATCTGTGTGAAACAAACTCATTCTCTTGCCAAAACTCCAGCCTCTGCCACAGTCATATACAAGTATTCCTGGATATCTTGGTGCCATCGTCTTCTTGGTCTACCCCTTCCTCTTTTGCCTGGCACCATACCTTCCATCACTGTTCTCTCGAGACCGTTGTGTCTCTTGATGTGACCAAAGTATTTGTATTTTCTGGCCAAAATGGAATTGATAAACCAGTTCTCGTCTATGCTCAACTCTTGACGAATGTCTACATTTGCCTTTTTCTTTGTCTAGGGTATTCTTAGGATCTTTCTGTAACATTTTAGCTCGAAGGATTCGTTTCTTTGTCTGGAAGTTTTGGTAATCGTCCATGATTCGCAGCCATAAGTTGCCACAGGACAAACACAGGCTGTCAAGACTTTTACTTTTATCATTTTGTTGGTGCTCTGCCATAATTTCTTCAGGCTGTTCAGTCTCTGCATTGCCATGGCTAGTCTTCTTCTGATTTCTTTCCAGCAGTCGCCATTTTTGTCAATTCTGGAGCCCAGATATTCTTCTTCTTCCTTTTCGTTCGCCTTATTTCTCTAATCCCGAAGGCGGTGTGCGTTGCACTGCGTTTTTATTTTGCGCCTGTCGGCCCAGTGCATCCGACTTCAGCATGCATTTTATGTAAGGGTCTGCTTCCTCCTGCATTTTCTAAGGGTTTGCTTCCCCGGGGTAACGGCCGGTGCTGTGATGGGGATCGAACCCAGCACCTTCTGGTTGTGAGCCGTGTCATTTAACCACTAGTCCACGCCGTCCCCTGGCCCAGATATTCAAAATGTGTGACCTGATCTATTTCCTCACTACGTAATGTAAATTTATGCTGACATTGTGTTTTGTTGGTGGTCATTATCTTTATTTTATTTATGTTTATAAACAGTTTTTGATCTTTACAATGTCTATTTACGGCTGAGATTAGCTGCTCTAGCCCTTCTGCACTTCTTAATAGTATCACTGTGTCGTCTGCGTATCGTAACTCTGGAATCTCGTACCCACCAATCGTAAATGGGTCGAAACTTTCAATGGTATCGTCTTCTCGAACATTTCTCATTATACATGCGGCACATATGTTGTACAGATAAGGTGAGAGGATACATCCCTGTTTTACTCCCTTTTGTACTTCAAACCAATCTAATGTTTGACCAGATACTCGGACAGCGGCTTGTTGATCTTGGTATAATGTTTCAATGAGATGAATAATATGCAAAGGAAACCCCATTTCCTTCATGATTCTCCACAGATTTTGATGTTTTACCGTATCGAAGGCCTTGGTGTAATCAATGAAACTTGTGTACACATCAGCATTAAACTCTCTACATTTTTCGTAGATATTCCTGATATTGAATATGTGGTCCTTGGTCTCTCTGTCTTTTTCTAAAACCTGCCTGGACTACGTGAATTTCAGATTCAAACCTTTTCTCTATCCTTCTTAATAGGATTCGCAAGAGTATTTTGCTAACGTGGCTGATTCAGCTATATATATATATATATATATAAATATCCATGAACAACAAATGAGATGAGCAAGTGCAGAACTGTTCTATGAAGAAGATGAATAGACAAGATTATAATCTCAGTATCTTACAGAGAGATGGAGAAATGTCATACGAGACAGTGCCCCGGCGAACAGGCAATTATTCCGCTCAACCGTAGTGGGTTTATGTGACTCGTTCAATTGCTCGGGCAGATAATTCTTATTGCTTGTATGATTTATATACGATTACGGAAATTCAGTAAACAAACATGAAAGTAACTGAAACGCACATAGCTATTGTTTGGCCGAACAATGGTATACGTCTCATAGAAAGCAAAGAAATTGGAGAGAATGAGATGAGTCAGACCAGTGCGATTGTGCGAAGGTAAATTGATGTACGAACCAAATCAAAGTAATCATCCTTTCTAGTTAGGTAAGCTCATCTTTACTATTATCTTATTATGAAAATAAAGATTGAAATACGTAACCAAACACACAGTTGCTTGAATAAGGTATGGAGGTTGAGGGAGATAAAAAAGTTCATAGATGTTTGAGCTATGGAAAACAGTCATCCACATAATTGATATCGTTGTTTTTGTTCTTCTGGACCAAGCAGCGATTATGCTCTCATCCTTGGGCCCAGTGTAATGTAATGATATATGTCCTTATTTGTTAGTTGTTGTTTAGGTTCAGGAGGTCACTATGGCTCTCGTCTCTTCAAGAAACTAACGAACGAGCGAAACGGCGAAGTGTTCGACTCCAGCAATTTTCAAGCGCCCACTGGTACCAAGGGAGGTGAGATGGAGCTGCTTAGTCACATCGACGAACAAACAACTCAGAGGTCCCATGTACTTGCTCTGTATGGAAAAAAACACCTGGAGCTTGGAAATCGAAAAGAGCGGGCTGTTCGCCAATTTCCGGTCAATAATTCTGAAGGTTTTGAATTCCCTGGCAAATAGTGACTGGCATGAAGACCAGAAGGAAGCGACTTCACTAGCACTCAGAGACACAATACAGGAGGCGGCCTCACTAGCACTCAGAGACACAATGCAGGAGGCGGCCCCACTAGCACTCAGAGACACAATATAGGAGGCGACCCCACTAGCACTCAGAGACACAATATACCAATCACATGAAGACCAAAAGAAAGCGGCCCCACTAGCACTCAGAGACACAATTTACCAATCACATGAAGACCAAAAGAAGGCGGCCCAGCTAGCACCCAGAGACACAATATACCAATCACATGAAGACCAAAAGAAGGCGACCCCACTAGCACTCAGAGACACAATATACAAATCACATGAAGACCAAAGGAAGGCGGCCCTGCTAGCACCCAGAGACACAATATACCAATCACATGAAGACCAAAAGAAGGCGACCCCACTAGCACTCAGAGACACAATATACAAATCACATGAAGACCAAAGGAAGGCGGCCCTGCTAGCACCCAGAGACACAATATACCAATCACATGAAGACCAAAAGAAGGCGACCCCACTAGCACTCAGAGACACAATATACAAATCACATGAAGACCAAAAGAAAGCGGCCCAACTAGCACCCAGAGACACAATATACCAATCATATGACGACCAAAAGAAGGCGGCCCAGCTAGCACACAGAGACACAATATACCAATCACATGAAGACCAAAAGAAGGCGGCCCCACTAGCACTCAGAGACACAATATACCAATCACATGAAGACCAAACGGAGGCGGCCCAACTAGCACCCAGAGACACAATATACCAATCACATGTTTCTCTGCAGACTCGATTCCAGGTAAAGCTAAGACCCCTAGACCTCAAAGGAAGACGATGAACGTGTAACTGAAGTATTTAGGTCCATACACAGTTTTCTCTTTATGTGGCATTATAAACAGAAGCCTCGAGAAATCAAGGTGATGGTTATCCACAGTTTCGTATTTTTGGTGAGTGCACAGCTGACACTTTGCAGTGTTGTACGGTTGGACTCTGTTAATATGCTTGTTCAGTGGGAAACGTTGAGATCTGAGCTCAATAAATTCTGCTCTAACCTCTCCTTGTGAGTTGATCGATGTCTTTAGGATTAGGATATGCCATTTATCTAAAGACTTCTACCTTGGTGTTGATCATGGCCAATATGTGCAGACAGCTTTTCTTTTTTGTTCCCTCTGACTATTTGAAAAGTTGTTGCTGTGTAAGGCTGTTTTTCTCTTGATCCCTTCTTTCTTTTCCTGTATGTAGAATTAATAACAACAGTATCTTGCTGAGATTTATTATTAAATAAAAATAAAGGTTTGTCCCATTGTATCGTGCAAATATCGCAGAGAAGCTGTAAACTAACGACACAACGCATTCCGTTCTCCGGACTACATCCTGCTACTTGCGAAGACCTGTACAGGGCTTGGTAGCGGGAGATTGAGATCGAACGCAGAAGAAGAAGAAGTATACTAAGCCACAGCTTGTATAAGGTAGGGTGTCAGATTCGTACCCCCGATATCCATTTACAGCTGAGTCGAATAATGAATACTCTGGTCCATATAAATGAAAATGGAAAATGGCTCATAAAGCCGGCTAATGGGCGCTCCATGTGTGCTAGGTCCCTATCTTTGTTGATAGAACCGACTTCTGGGCGCACCCATATGTGCTAGGTTCATTCCTTTGATGATAGAACCGACTACTGGGCGCACCCATATGTGCTAGGTTCCTATCTTTCTTGATAGAACCGACTTCTGGGCGCACCCATATGTGCTAGGTTCATATCTTTGATTATACAACCGACTACTGGGCGCTCCCATATGTGCTAGTTTCCTATCTTTATTGATAGAGCCGACTTCTGGGCGCACCCATATGTGCTAGGTTCATATCTTTGATGATAGAACCGACTACTGGGCTCCCCATATGTGCTAGATCCATATCTTTGTTGACAGAACCGACTATTGGGCTCCCCCTTATGTGCTAGGTTCCTATCTTTGATGATAAAACCGACTACTGGGCTCCCCCATATGTGCTAGATTTCCTATCTTTGTTGATTGAACCGACTACTGGGCGCCCCCATATTTGCTAGGTTCCTATCTTTGTTGATAGAACCGACTACTGGGCGACCCCATATTTGCTAGGTTCCTTTCTTTGATGATAGAACCGACTACTGGGCTCCCCCATATGTCCTAGGTTCCTATCTTTGATGATCGAACAGACGACAGAGCGTGAATTTCGTAGCTCCTGTGGTGGTTCAACAATTTTCCTCTAACTTTGTCGGGTATCAATTTACAGTTGGGTTGACTGAGAGAAGCTGTCATACCATGAAATAACTCACAATATGTAGTCTGACCACGTCGTGATTAGAACCTAATACGTTGGGATTGTAAGGACAGACGACAAGCCCTCTGTTACACACTTTTGTAGCACACAATGGGAAAACATGTACTGTAGAATCAGTTTACAATTATGACTCCTACGTGGTATCGGTACCCGAATGGGGAGCAAACATTAGTGCGCCGTAACATGAAGACATATCGTAATAGGCGACATAGAGCAGGGTTGGGGATGAGGCGAAGCACTCATCCTATAGAAAGCATGTGACGCATGACAATAAATAATATAACCCCCATACCCAATTGTTGTTGTTATTTAATGTCCACAATGAGTAAGTTTACTTTTTTATGCGCCTTGAAATAGTCGTTAAGTGGTGGGTTGTAGTAGCTTTCCTCACATTCCGAGCGTGCTATGAAAGTAGACCGTAGTCCTCTAGGCGGTTGTGCTATGCTTGGCTCCATCTTCGTGACGCTCACCACTACGGTAATAACGTAGATCCGCATCTCATCAGCTAGACTGCCTTAGAAACATCCTGTATCCAGTGAGTGCTACATGGAAGAAAGATGGGGGGTTTGGTCAGTATATTGTTCCTGACCCTAATGTGACGTCTTGGTCATTATATTGTTCCTAACCGGTCTATCGTCTCAGTTACTCACATCCAATGGTAGAAGAGCATCGACTAAGTCAGTCAAGTCAAGTCAATCAGTATGAATGTTAGTATAAGTATAACACAGGTTTCTAAATTACTCCGATAACGCTCTGCATCGAGCTGGAACCAACATGGATCTTCCCTGAAAACCAAGCTACGGAGTAACGTAATCTGTTTTGTCCCAATCCTGCAAGGTTCCGCAACTTTGACTATTCTGCAGAGTGACTCGCTTTCTTGAGATACAATAGTATGACAAGGTCACAAACGACTAAGTCACCAGACAAACAGCCCTCAGAAAAATATTCATCGTGCTAAACCGTTGCCGTTTGGCCCTATTTGGATTTGTGACCGCCTTGATGAGAACTTCTCCGTCAATAAGCACTTAAAATAGGCAATGTACATCAATGAAGGGAAACTACCATCTCCTTCATGCTCCGTCCCTGCTGTCGTTCGCGAACGTCCTGGTTAGGACAAATCAGAAAGACACCATCCTCACTGCATAGACCTGGGACTCGGCCACTCATTGTGACCATGGACTGTTGGCGTGACAAACTCTCTTAACCTAAGAAGTCTACCTACCTACATAAACTTAACGTCTTTATACTGGTTTAGAAGACTCCGACGAGACTTACCTTATCAAATTATTAAAATTATTACATTTATATTTGTTTTCGTGATTGATTTAAGTTTTTGGCTTTATTAACCACTATTAGCAAAAGCTGCAAAAACGATTAGTCAATGACAATTCGTTTACTCAAGTTAAAAGCCTGGCGCACTTACCATTCATCTTCAGAACCAGGGGCCTAAAGCACAAACTATTTAGAGGATCGCAAGAGAGCTTGTAGGATAGCTCGAGTTCCTAAAGAGCCGTATATCTGTATTCCTTTCTGCCATACATTGCCTTGGACTTAGTTGTTAATACATGTGTCTCATTTTTTTCTTACAACAATAACCAGTTTCTTTGGTCTTTGGTCTTTGGTAGTTACAAGTTGCTGTGGGGGATGAAGTGTTAAAAACTTCAGAAATTTTCCGATGTCTTTCATCATACTAGCAAGTCAGATACCTCTTTTCTTCTGGGTTGACTGAAGCGTTTCGAAAATGGAATCGAGTCAATTACCTTCACCGTGAGAAACGAAACCTCAACTCCTCTGCTGCTCAGATTCGCCGTGTTAGTTTTCCGAGATCAATTTTTGAATTTCTGTAATACTTTTAAACTTATATGTTACAAAGGATTCATTGTACTGCATATTCTCATGTGCTTGAACATTATGTTATATATCTTGATCCCACAAAGGAACTATCTTGATCTCACATTTGATTAGCACTTCTCTTTTAAAACGATTATTGATTTTTGCTTGCTAATATTTATATTTTGTCCTCGATATAACGATCTCTTTTCTTGATTACCCTTAAATATCTGTTATTTCGCATAGAAACATCAATCACGTTGTCGGCTGTAGAATATAGCTGACTGGACTGCGAGTTTAAGCATAATAGTGATCCAGGAGGAGCAAGTGGCCGAATTGTTTGAATATATCTCTGGTAACAAAAGGGAATGGAGTTCAAAACGTCCGGACGGTATAAGGTTTTTTTTTTTTTTTTGTTTTTTTGGGGGGGGGGGGGGGGGAGAATACAAAGCTAGCCTGCACATTGCGGGGTAACTGCAGAGGTGGGATCCTTTATTCTCTATTATTAAAAATCATCAAGGCGATTCGGTGGCCTAGTGGTTGTGAGCTAGATTCACAGTCCAAACGTACCATGTTCAAATCCCATCGCGTTCAGTTTGACGACAGGGCATATTGGAATTAATTTTATCCCATATCCACATATCCCTGTCGACCCAGCTGTAAATGGTTATCTGATCAAATCAAGGGACAATTTCAGAGCCACTGCCGGAGCTAAGGAGTGTGTGCTCTGTCGTCGGTACTTTCAACAATGAAAGGCACTGAGTACACTTTGGGACGATCAGGTGCAATGAAAGGCACTGAGTACACTTTGGGACGACCAGGTGCAATGAAAGGCACTGAGTACACTTTAGGACGACCAGGTGCAATGAAAGACACTGAGTACACTTTGGGACGCCCAGATGCAATGAAAGACACTGGGCACACTTTGGGACGCCCATATGCAATGAAATACACTGGGCACACTTAGGGACAACTAGATACAATGAAAGACGCTGCGCACACTTTGGGACGCCCAAATTCAATGAAAGACACTGGGCAGACTTAGGGACGACTAGGTGCAATGAAAGGAACTGAGCACACTTTGGGACGACTAGGTGCAATGTAAGGTACTGAGCACACTTTGGGACGACTGGGGAAGGGGGGGGGGGGGGGACAATGAAAGGGACTGAGAACATTCGAGGACGGCCAGATGCAGCGAAGTCGAATTTTTCATTATTTTTCCAAAACCCCTCAAAGTGAAATCAGATTTAGGAATGAACTTATTAATTATAGTTGTTATACTAGTGCTCTAGTTTTTGGCTACTGAAGAGACAATGCATGGCGTTAGCAGCGCCAACATGTGAAACAAAAGGGCTACATAAACCATCATAACTGAAAATGTAAATTCAAGTGTGTTATACTTTCTTGTATGGAAGTCAGTTGTAGTTGTTGGCCTATGCTTCAAATTAACAAATAAGGAGACAAGAAGAAAACTGTTGAGTCAAGCATTGCTTGCATTGGTACAGTAGTTAGCGCACTGGCTGTCCTGCTGAGCGATCTAGGTTCAATCCTTACCTGATGCAAGATACTATTCAGATCGTCAACGGATACAAAGTCGACCGAACCTCATCATTCGGTAATCAAAGCAATTATGCGATCAAAATGCAACAGTCAAGACCACGTCAGCGCTAATGTTATATTGGTCAAAGATAAATTTGGATCCAACAAACACGGTATTCCAAAAAATGCCACCTGGAGTCATTTTCCTTTTTGATAAAACTGAAGGGACAAAAATAGATATCGTGTGTTTGTGATCAGGACCATTCCAGCTCCACGGAGCACATACATAAATACAGATCCAGGAAAGCGCAGTCTGAAATAAGGGAACACATACTGATATGTTTTAGCAAAAGGACAGGTATTCACTGTTGCGATTATAATATTTGCGGCAGTATTCTCCTTGTAAATCTCTTGTTAAATAAAACTGTAATTAATACACTGCGATGCGACTCAACTTAACTTAACCTCTTTATACTGGTTTAGACGACTCTGCAGAGTATGTATACAACCAGTTTCTTGAAGGCTAGTTATCCGATGTGCGAGGCAATCTTAATAGACTCAAACATTAGAGTGAATTAGACCCGGAGCCTGATAAGCGCCATCTTTGCTGTTTCTGTTTCTAAGAATCGACGTCACTGCACTGGCATACCGATAGGTGCTCAGTCTCTCTCATCAAATGGCGTAAGTTATGGATGCTGATGGTCCCTGTAGTTCGCTGGTTGTACACTCTCCTGTGCCGTCCTCTCATGCGCCCCACTCCGCTCGAACCTCGTTTAATGTCGAAACTTTGCAGTCTCTGGATTGCTGCTTCATCTATTGCTGTGTCCTCATCCAGCAGGCGGTCATTGATTGATTTCAAAATGTTACTTCTATCCATCAATAATGTGCCCATGATGGGAGCTTGTGAAGCCAAGGTGTCAGCCCTATCATTGTCCTGATCCGGGCATGAGCAGAACAGTAGATCCAGGTCAACGCCTGGAGATTTGAGGCCTCAACAGCAGATATCCACTCGTACCTAAGCAATCCCTTCTGTACTTTCTGAAGTATGGCTTGCGTGTCTGTCACGATGACTGCCTTTTGTTATAGAAGTTTCAGATATCCATTTAAGTGCTGAGGTCACCGCTTCCGTCTCCATTCTCATACTGGAGGTTGAGGGATCAAGATGCTGAGCAGCACATGAGCTGCAGCGGTCAGCGACCCATAGCTGACTGCTAGCGTCAGGGCCAGCGAACCATAGCTGACTGCTAGCGTCAGGGCCAGCGAATCATAGCTGACTGCTAGCGTCAGGGCCAGCGAACCATAGCTGACTGCTAGCGCCAGGGCCAGCGAACCATAGCTGACTGCTAGCGTCAGGGCCAGCGAAACAGAGCCGCCAAGACACTTCTACACCTTCACGCGGTGATCCTGGATAACAGGCTGCAGCAGAGCAGACTGGCTAAGGAGAAGGGATCGAAGAGAGAATGCTAACCGGGTACTCAAAAAATGCTTGCTGAAGTCGGATTGTTGGACCGAAAGGTGCAAATATCGCAGTCAAGCTGTAAACTACGACACAACGCATTCTGTTCTCTGGACTACATTCTGCCATTTGCGGCATACTGGAGGCTGTTGACATTTATGCCCCACTGCATCAGCAACGACCTCTTCTCTCACTCTAGCCGAGAAGCTCTAGCCTGATGTCCGACTACGCACGACTTATCCGTCGGTGAATATACCCGTGTGTGTTTTTTTTTAAATCGACTTTTAATCTTCTTCTTGTGCCACTGCATTGTCTAAACCCTGTTTGCGTGTCGTTTATTTCATTTGCCAACTTTTCTTCCAGTCATGATGATACGCAAAAAGATCTTCTTGGCATGGTTTATCATGTACGATAGTTTGTACACAACTTTAGGTTACCGTTCTTTGGTACGTGGATACATAAGGATCTTTTCCACGATTCGGACCAGTCTGTGCTGAACCAGATCATCACACAGATTGCGTATCAGATGTGTTTTTTTTCTTCATTTTTATTATATTTTTAATATCTGGTTTGCCCATAATGCATCCGGCGACAACGGCAATAAAATGGCGTACCGGGATTTGTACATACATAATTGCCGACATCGCTAATCGTATTGATTAGTTTACAATGAATCGATTTTCTGCTCCATAATAGAGATCTTGGTAATGCTTATCTGTGGTGTGTGGATATAAAAACATGTCTTATTGACCGAGTCAATGACATGAGCTGGCAGATGTTTGTTCCATGGAGAAAAAACAGTAATGAGACTGATTGTTTTGGTATTTATGGGCAGTCTCTTTTATATGTGTATTGAGGCTTAGCTGCTTGTCACGGTAGGTGGTATCCTTGGTAACTGACATACAGAGCACTCGCGTGGGTAGGTTAGTCAAACAGTTGAATATATTTTATATGTTTGCCGACTCTATGGTAGGAGTTGTGGGACAGCAATGATCTGTCATTATGAATAAACTGTATGCGACGAGTGGAGTCTGAGACATACCGGCAATTTGTGAAGGAAATATATGTGATTACTTGAGGGATACACTATATAGCTAGATTCAAGACAATGCTGAGACGGACAGGCAGTTTACAATAGAAATAGATGTGATTACTTGAGGGATACACTGTATAGCTATATTCAAGACACTGCTGAGACGGACAGGCAATTTACAAGAGAAATATATGTGATTACTTGAGGGATACACTGTATAGCTAGATTCAAGACACTGCTGAGACGGACAGGCAATTTACAAAAGAAATAGATGTGATTACTTGGGGGATTACACTGTATAGCTATATTCAAGACACTGCTGAGACGGACAGGCAATTTACAAGAGAAATAGATGTGATTACTTAGAGATACACTTTATAGCTACAAGACAAACATGAGACGGACTGGCAGTTTATGATTGATTTTTCTTGTTCCAATCGCCCAGAAAACAAGCTATTTATTCTTTTAATTCTCTAAACCTTTGGGTTTTCATTCAAACCCAGATGACAACGCTTCTCAATGCTGGTTTTTGCCTTTGTGAAGGACGAGGCATGCAGTTCCATAAGTTGGAGAACCTTCCACACTAAACTGCACTTTTATTTATCTATTGTGTTGTGTGCTTAGTGTGATCGGGATCCTTTTCTTGTCTCTGTCAGACCACACAAATTCCCACCAGGAATCACTTATACGTTAATTGTAAGATCGACGCATAGTCGAACTGGCAAATGCCGACGTCCATCGTAGACCATGATGGCATAATTTATTTTGCTCGCGCTATTTTTAGTAAGGATTAACTGCGATACTTTTTATCTTCACTTTCTCGCCTCGTGCCGCCCGACCCCAGTGGCAAGTCAAGGACAAGACGCCTAGGGGGCGACTTCGAGATACTACACCCACGTAAAACATAGATATCACCAGGGTATTCATACGCATTACTGAGGTCTAATGCGAAAACAATCGAGTACGATCAGACACTACGCGTTGTTTTCGTAAACCAAGATAAAGCAAATGATCCAGTAAGTAGATACCAACTGTGGATAACATGAAAACGTTATGGAGTAAATAAACATTTCACCAATCTACGTAAAAGTCTTTATATCAATAGCCAAAGTACAGTAAGAACAAATACAGTATACAAGTATTCCGAAAAATATCATTTAAGAACAGGTGTACAGCAAGGTTGTGTACTATCTATCTCCTTTACCGTGTATTAATATAGACGCAATATATTTAAAAAAGCAAACGGTAATCACTTAAATGAGCTTCTCCTTGGTGGTATCCAAGCACTAATAACAACCTCAGAAAAATAACTGCGTGTTCATATCAACAATTTTAATGAGGTCTGTACAGATTATAGTATGACAATTAACAGAATGTATAG
Source organism: Ariolimax columbianus (assembly GCA_036924085.1). Classification (NCBI taxonomy): domain Eukaryota; kingdom Metazoa; phylum Mollusca; class Gastropoda; order Stylommatophora; family Arionidae; genus Ariolimax; species Ariolimax columbianus. The sequence continues at coordinate 24,957,645 of JAVGWX010000017.1, forward strand.
CGATTGCAAGAAAAGAAATAGAAACAACAATTTTCATACAAAACCAACAAGTAACGCAGGTAAAACATTTCACGTACCTGGCTACATAGTTTAAGCAGACGGCAAAGGCGATACCGAAATCCAAAACATGTAATAAGTAAGTCAAATCATTAGGGAATCTTTCCGATATTACAATGTAAGTACGTTGATAACTGATACAAAACGAACACTGCACAACACATTATTCCTACACATATTGTACTATCAGTGCCAGAATTAGACATTAACAAACAAATATAAAAGACATGTCCTAACAACAAAGATGAAATGCCTGCGCAGAATGCTTGGAGTAACAAGAATGGATAGAATCAAAAACGAAGATATTAGGGGACAAGTAGGTACAACACCAGAGCTAGACCTCACCAAGTGACAGTAAACCAAATGGTTGGGCCACGTGACACGACAAACACTAGATAGTATCAATCAGAAAACTTTGCTATACATATACAATGGATTCAAAGCCAGGGCCGCCCATGCACAAGATGAATAGCAGAAATAACAAAAGCAGTGAAACTTCCCATCTACGAAGCACATACTAGGGCCCAGTCAAGAATACTTTCCATAACAAACGCTGAAATGCATGAACGGGACACAAAAGAAAGAAATAATTCTAATATAAATTGAGCTGGGAAATAAAAGACGCTTGTCGATCCAGTCGTCTCGTAGGGTACAGACTAGGTTTACTTTTTACCTCTGATTTAAAAAAAAACAAATCCACCCTATGCTTTAGTCTTGAACGCATGTCACCATAGTAAGAATATCGTAATTCACACAGCTCGGCCATTTTTCACTGACGAGCCCATACTCGTAAAGCATTAATAATTCACAAGTCTGTAATGTTACCATTTGAATAGGTGAGCATCGGACCGTGACAGATGTCAGTCCCAGCAGACAAAACCACACTGTCTGCATTCACACATCCACTCTTCTTTATGCCACTCCACCGTGAGACTGCGCTTTGAAACAGAGCAGGGCTAGGAGGAGGGGAAAGTGGAAGCTATTTGGAGTGAGAGAAGAGAATTGGCGGTGTTAAATATGACCGAATAAGTTAGAGGGAAAATGGACAAGACAAAAGGAGTGTGGCACTAGCTTTGCGAGAGCAGGAAGCGAGAGACTTATCGGTGACACAGTAGGGGAACGAGATGGATACACGGAGAAATGTATAATGGTAAAGAGTAAAGAGATGGATAAACAGAGGAACTTATAGCAGTAAACAGTAATAGGGATGGATAAACAGAGACACATATAGTGGTAAACAGTAAAGTGATGGAAAAACAGAGAAACATATAGCGGTAAACAGTAAAGGGATGGATAAACAGATAAACATATAGCGGTAAACAGTAAAGGGATGGATAAACAGAGAAAAATAAAGCGGTAAACAGTACATGAGTGGATAAACAGAGACACATATAGCGGTAAACAATAAAGTGATGGATAAACAGAGAAACATATCGGTAAACAGTAACTTGGTGGATAAACAGAGACACATATGGTGGTAAACAGTAAATGAGTGGATAAACAGAGAAAAATATAGCGGTAAACAGTAAAGGCATGGATAAACAGAGAAACATATCGGCAAACAGTAAATGAGTGGATAAACAGAGACACATATAGTGGTAAACAGTAAAGGGATGGGAATTGGGAGAGGCAAACAGTTGTAATGAGAAAAGTGATGGATAGACGGAGAGACAGATATTGGTACTGATAAAGTGATGGATAGACGGAGTGACAGAAAGCGGTAATGAGGGTAGGAAATGTTGAGAATGAATTAACCTTTAGGGTGGAGTGATGCAGAATGGCGATGGGAAAGTTAGAGGCGAACAATGGTTAGGATGAGAATGATACGAAACGCAAATAGGAAATTAAAACTGAAAGTAATGGATGGGATAATGAAGACTTAGCATGGTAATGGGAACAAGATAATGGAATAATATTTAGGAGAGGAGGAAAGAAAGAAAAAGATATTATTCTGTCATATTTTTTTTTTTTTTTTTTTTTTTTGCGTTTGCCTTATTTCTCTAATCCCCAAGGCGGTGTGCGTTGCACTGTGGTTTTTATTTTGCGCCTGTCGGCCCAATGCATCCGACTTCAGCATGCATTTTATGTAAGGGTCTGCTTCCTCCTGCATTTTCTAAGGGTTTGCTTCCCCGGGGTAACGGCCGGTGCTGTGATGGGGATCGAACCCAGCACCTTCGGATTGTGAGCCGTGCCACTTATCCACTAGGCCACGCCGTCCCCAATTCTGTCATATGACTCGGCGGATATCATTTGCATCCTCTGTCTTTCTATCTTTTTTCTGCATGTCTTTCTCTCTCTTTCTCTTTCTCTGTGTCTCTCTTTCTCTCTTGACACTGGAATCTGCGAATTTGCAATGTTCACAATTAAGGAGTTTGAAATCCAACATGGGTAAAGCAGAGCGGAGAGTAACATTTTACGAAGCAAGAGTGTGTGTGCAACCTACTCGTACATTACCCATCAGCATATATTTTCTTCTCTATTTAGAGAGAGAGAGAGAACTATAGATCAACCAGTAGTGCAGTGATGTTGAACTGTATACACAAACATAACATGTGAAGAACTGCCCAATCTCGTTCTCGCTGACTTACCTTTCCTAACAGAAAAGAGTAGGAGTTTTTTTTTCCATTTTAGTAAATGATGAGATTTACGTATTTACGCAACCTGTCTCGTCCCGATCCTGCTGTTCGGTTGTGAAACTTAGAATAATCTGCAGATTGACCAGAAGAGTAATGAAGTCTTTCACATGGACAGCCAGAGGCGAATTATCGCGAATACCTAGTATGACTCGTTAACAAACGACGAAGTCACCAGACGGACATCCCTCCAAAACACCTTGACCATGCTAAACCGTCGCCGTCTGTCCCTATTTGTCACCAACTCTTAACACAGGTCATGGGCTGACAATATGGTAAACGACCTTGTTCAATATAGTCTCACCCCTACGGCTGTCCACGGAACACCTGGCAAGTTAAAATCAGAAAGTTATTATCATCACTGCATGCAGTCTGCGTGCCAGCCGTTCATCGTGCTCATAGAGTGGTGAGGCGACCGGTCCTTGTCTTATAAGTGAACTAGCTACCTAAATTATAGCGTGCATTGATCAGGACGGTATATCAATCCATTTACAGAGAAAAGCACCTCAAACACGATACGTTCAATAGATTGCAGTAGAGGTAGACCGATGGTGCCGTGAAGTCAAAGTAAAGTTCCCGTTAACACGTCAGTGTGACATATTGGGAATATGGTGTTTTTAGATTTCTTTGGTTCTCAATTTTTGAGAGTTGGCCAACCCCAACACCATTTCTCGGTCGGAGAAAATCTCGCACAAACTGGAGACCGAACCCCGATCGCTTGACTGGGAAGCCAGTGCAGTTTCCACTGCCCTACCTCGCCGAGGTGCAATAATCGTCTCTGAATGTCTGACCTTGCTTCGGTAGGTGTTGTTCGTTCATCGTAATCCATGAGGACCACTATGTCAATATTCATTTATTTGCTTTAGTTCGAAGATGACTAAATAAGTTAATCGGTGCCCTGAATTGTCTGTCGCATTTAATTCCAGGAAATATGACACCTGCTACCACCGGGGTTGAAGACGGGTTGATGTCAGCCGACTTGCGGAGCGATCGTCTCTGGATGACTTCATTTATTCTTGGTGCCTCATGTCTCTGAACACCATCAGCAATAGTGCTGCGCCATTCTATCCCCATCGTTATGGTTAATACCGCACTGGATCAGTGATCTCTTAAGCGTGTCCGTGTACCGTCTCCGCTGACCATCGCTTGCTCTCTTGTGCAGTTTTTCAGTTCACCATAGAGCAGCTCTGTTGGCAGACTTGATTCGTTAGGTACAGAAGACAAGAGTGGATGCATGGCAAAGAGGTCTCGAAACTTTGGCAGCTTCTGTGGAACTTATGTCCTGTTCATGGTAAGATTTGAGGGAATGAAAGAGCTGACACCCTGGAATCATGGGCGTCCATTATGGGGACCTATCAAGGGATATTGGTGACATATTTAAGTCAATCAACCACCGCCGTTTGGATGAGCCGGCGATACATAGTTTGCAAAGTTCTGAAATCCCACTTGGGTACAAACGAGATGGACACCTCAGAGGACTCAGCCTGTCGTCAATGCGGTGACCAGCTCTTTTTCTTGCTGAATTCTTTTCCCTAACAGTAAGTCACTTATTGTATACACATTTTGATAGACACAGTGGTGGCTTAACCGAGAATTGAACCCGTTACCTATGCTGTGAGAAACAATCGCTCTAACCACTCTACCAATAAGGCGCTGCTGTGTTTGTAGTAGTCCATCAATATTGAAAAGGCGAAGCTTTTATAGAATTATTGAGTTGTGAGTGTGTGTGTGTGTATGTGAGTGTGTGTATGTGAGTATGTCTGTATGTGAGTGTGTGTATGTGTTAGTTTATATGTGTGTGAATGAGTGTGTGGGAGTCTGTGTATGTGTGAGTTTGTATGTGCGTGAGGGAGTGCGTGTGAGTGTGTGTATGTGTGAGTTTGTGTGTTTGAGTATGTGTATGTGTGAGTTTGTGTATGTGTGTATATGTGAGTGTGTGTGTGAGTGTGTGAATGTATGTATGTGTAAGTTTTGTGTGTGTGTGTTTATATGTGTGAGTTTTTGTGTGAGTGTGTATATGTGAGTGTGTGTGTGGGTGTGTGTGAATGTATGCATGTGTAAGTTTTATGTGTGTGTGTTTATATGTGTGAGTTTTTGTGTGTGTGTGAGTGTGAATATGTGTGAATTTGTATGTGTGAGTGAGTGAGTGTGTGTGAGTGAGTGTGTGTGAGTGAGAGTGTGTGAGTAAGTGTGTGTGTGTCTGAGTGAGTGTGTGTGAGTGTGTGTGAGTGAGAGTGATTATTTGTGAGTGAGGGTCTGTTAGTGAGTGTGTGTGTGAGTGTGTGTGAGTGAGTGTGTGTGAGTGAGTGTGTGTGTGTGTGTGAGTAAGTGTGTGTGTGTGTGAGTGTGTGTGAGTGAGTGTGTGTGAGTAAGTGTGTGTGTGAGTGAGTGTGCGTGAATGTGTGTGAGTGAGAGTGAGTATTTGTGAGTGAGGGTCTGTTAGTGAGTGTGTGTGTGTGTGGGAGTGAGTGAGTGTATGGAAGTGTTTGAATATGTGTGTGGGTATGTGTGTGAATGTGTGAGTGTGTATAAGTGTGTGTATGTGTGTGTGTGTGTGTGTGTGTGTGCGAGTGTAAACAATAGTTCGATTCGCACATCCTATTTCGCTCACAATATAGTTTGTGATGTCGTTGCCCGTTTTGCTGGACTCGTCTCTAGATTACTTGTATCCATCCTTAGCTTGGATTATTTGTAGCCGATCCACATGGATCCAAATGTTCTTGTTGTTTATTTGTGTTCCTGTTTCACTCCAGTAGGAGCATAGGGTCATCGCTTTATGAAATCTATGCCACAGCAATATCTTCGCTTTTACAGTGACGGTTGCTGTAGCAATTTGCTTTACATGGTGAGGTTGCTTGTCCCATGTACAACTCTAATTAAGCGTCTTATACGACATGCACGTAAGTAAAGGGACAATCTGGTACTTTCATCACAACGCCAAACGCACGATAAACTAGACTGGGTAAACGAATATTCAACCAAATTAAGACTAACAATCAAGATGACGCAAACACAGCTCCGAAAATCACCCCTATTAACGTATAAACCAATCCATGCTGGTTAGAAAGCTGTTAGAGGTGGTGAATGCCTTCACCTATTTGGACAGCACAATTGACACGTCAGCAAGTACAGATACAAATGTAAAAATCAGACATTGGAAAGGCAAGGAATGACATTTTTGACACTTAAAAAAAATTTGGAGATCCAAAGAAAAATCAAGATTGACATCAAATTTAGTTTCAATCAATCAATGCACGTCGCTCCATTAGGGGCACAGGCCATGGATAACCCTCTTTGAGCAAGTTCGATATTGAGCTGCTCTTTTTACCTCTCTCTAGTTGAGGTCCAAGGACAGAAGCTCATTTCCGAGAATCTTCTCCGAGTGTTTCTCTTTCTAACCCTTGTCCTCTTCTCTGTTGGATTCCATGTCAGGGTCTGTCTGGCTACGTTTGAT